>JAODLL010000007.1:364108-386214 GCA_026546735.1 Forbesichthys agassizii | reverse complement strand
TTCTATTTTTGTGACTTAGATGAAGTTCAGAGCACATTTTATGACCAATTCATGCAAAACTCCACGTAATCCCAAGGCGTTCACATACTTTTTCTTGCAACTGTTTAGTAACTATTGGAATAGATACAATAACTATTGGACTAGATGTTATTTTGAATGAATAGATGATGAATAGTTAGTATGCTATGTCTGCTATGGAGAATAAATGTCAAAGTTGGTTTCCATATTTCAGCTTGTACACTCAGAGGCAATAAGTGGAATTTACACTGATACATGACTACATACTGACTACATTGATACTAAAGATACTGTATACAATAGATATCCATGTTCCCAGTTGCATATTGATTATTAACTATTAATCTTCAGTTTGATTGGAGATTATATTGTATCAAACTTTACTAATGCCCTTGTTGCCATTGTTCATTGTCCTTTCAATTTTAAATAAGTGACACTGTATTGTATAATTTCATCAAGGTTTTGTTATTATCTGTAACTTCACATATTATTGCTTCTGATATATGTAATAGGATTACTGCAATTCCACTAAATATAATATGTCTCCGACCTGCCTGTCTCAAATCACATGAACAGCCAATGTAGATGCCATCATCATGTTTGCACAATAAGGATAAATCAATCCAGAGAGTCAGTAACTAAATGATGTGTGAATCTGATGAAACTGTGTATGTTCGTGTTAGTGTTTGTAATGTTAGACTGGCACTACCTGTGTCTCCAATAATATCTCTCACACATAGACACTCTCCAGCCAGTGCCATCTGACCAGTGACACTGACTCCAATCTGGAGTTGGTACCCGGGTGCTGCACAGCGGCTGCCCACTGCTCCCTTGAAGGATGGGTTATCAAATGCAAAGAATAACATTTACTATGCGTATTAGACAATAAAAGCATCTTACCTTACCTAACCCTACCTAATTTACACACACACACTCACATGGCCTGCTATCTGTGAATCTAGGTCAGTGTTGCAACGACCAAGGCAATGCAGGGCAAAATTGAAATATTGACGAAGAATAGCAAAGCAAATGTTAAACTAATCCTGGTCGCCCATGGTTACAGCTACCGCCAACATGACAAGAACTGTGCTGCTCCAGAAACTCACTTTCAAGGCCACTTGTTGAAGTCTCTAACAGTCACATTAGTGTGAAAAGTTTTATATTTATTTATATCATTTTCTGACGTTTTATATTGTTGCAGTAATAATTTGTGGTTATTGTCCATTACCAGGTCTGCCTTGCATCCAATCCCCACACACACCTTTACCCTCCCTCCCCTGCAGGAAGAACGTAAAACAAAACATTCAGCTGTGGTGTTTGACAGCGTCCTGCTCTAAATATGAAATCACATCGCCAGGACATTTAATGCAGAACGACTACCCAGCCGCAAAGCTAATGAATGACTTCATACACTCGTTCGTAAACAGTTTATCTAATGCTGCTCATGAACAGCGAAAAGTGAGAGAACAAGTGAGAGAGCGAGAGAGAGGGAGAGAGAGGGAGAGATAGATAGAGATAGAGATAGATAGAGAGAGGGAGAGAGAGCAAAGAGAGAGCAAATTTAAAAAATCGTTAAAATGGAAGTAAGGCTGGCTAGTGGTGGGTATCAATGTACAGTGGCATAAGCAGGCATTTGTACAAACACGGCAAAATATTCAAATGTTCTAATGAAAAATACACACAAGACGCCATGGTAATAATGCCCCTAGTGGAAAGTGACACACTTTACACACATAACACAATTGATGGTACACATAATGAGACACACCACAGGACAAGACATGGAAGAGGCTGTGTCATGTACAGTAGGAAATAGGCCCCGGGCATAGCTTACACTGTATATTATATTGTATCCCTTCACTCTGAGGCAGACAGTTATGAGGCCATTCATAACAGCCATCATTGTTGCATTGCCCTACTGTTGACCAGATGAGGCACTTGTGACTTGTTGCTGAATGAAAGCCTTACCTTCACTAAGTGAAGACCTTCCAAATCAGAACATCCAATAGCCTACACAGCCCTGACTGTAAATAGGAACATAAACAGTGTTGAACACTGCTCACAACAACAATTCCGCTTTGCTTCACAATGTCTTTCAATGTGAAAGATATTGTTTTGACTTGAGCTGGAAGTTAGCAAGCGTTCTTAAAAATAGCTAAACCTGCCGTTAATGCTTTGTGAACAAGACCCTTGATGTTTCTTCTGTGCTGTTGTTCTCAAGTGAGTGTGTGTGAGTAGGGTAAAATAAAGACAACAACCTGTGAATTATTGGGAGGTAATACGCTGTCCAACAAATAAGTAAAGCTCCTGAATGGCTACATACAAGAGATCAATTTAAGATCAATCGTTCAAATAAACACAGGCTGTTAGTCAAATGAAATCTATCTTTATTGACCGTAAACAGAAGTGTTTGTATATGCATAGCACCAGATGAAGAACACACATCCATATTTGTGTGTGTGCGTGTGTGTGTGTGTGGCATACAGCCGTATGAATATGTGTGCTGATGTCCATGGATAAAGGTGGTTTGTGCTGTGGCCTGGCTTTACTGACCCTTAAAGAGGGCATTGATGGGGGTAGTGCCTGGCCTCACAGGAGCTCCTATAAGACAGCCGCCTGCATTTCATCCCGTTTATGGAATAGTTCTGCAAATCGTTATTTTCCAACAGAAACTTTGTTTGACATGGGCAGCGCTGCCAAAGATAAGAACCATTATAGTGACCAAGACTCCCCCCCCAACACATACACACATAGACATATGTGCTGTTGGGTGGATGAGTGTTTAGAAAGATTGCCCTGAAACTGCCAGGTCAGAGGTTTAACACTCATGACAGTCCATGCATCACTGAGCAAAATGACCCTAGCAAGATGCCTTAAACCCTATACGCTCATTGTAAATAGCTATGCAGAGGAGCATCTGTTAGGTGTCTTCAAATCCATACAGAACGTCAGGTGGGTCAGAGGTCTATCACACACACACACACACACATACGCAATTCACTTCAATTAAATCCAAAGTAACATACAGTCATATAATTAACTTAAGGAGCAGAATGCTAACCTATCCTGCATCCCAACCCCCACACACACTCTTGAACACAAGCATCACACACCTCTCTCACATCTCACAGGTTACATTGCTGTATAGTAGGCTTGAAAATGGCAGCATTTAGTAAGCGCTCTGAAAAATCCCATGCATGTGTAATGACTCGTCCTCTTCCCTCGCCGGTAGAATAAATGCATGGTTATGTCGGTCAGTGAAACAGAGCAGGCTAATGAGCTCAGTGGAAACAAAGCGGAGCGCATTAGAAGGAGGAACAGAAACATCATTAGCGAGCACACAAACATTCATTTCCGCTCAGCCCGGCCAGGAGATTGTATCAACACTGGGCTTTGTTTGAAAGCTGCGCGTATGAAATATGGACGTGAGTAAGAGCAATGCTACGAGAACTTAACACTCTTACCCCCCCTACACACACACACACACATCCCCAGTGCACACACTCTTGCCAGCACCATATACCGGTAACCTTTGACCTCTTTAACTTCCACACAGATGCGGTTCAACCCTCAAAAGTGGTCTAAGCTCTCTCTCTCTCTCTCTCTCTCTCTCTCTCTCTCTCTCTCTCTCTCTCACCACTCAGGCTAGGCCTCTCTGTCTTGAGGCATGGCCTGGGGCCTGGCTAATCACAACACCACATTACAGTCGGCCCGCACACACACTCACACAGCATAGTTATGCTATTTGTACAGAATAAACATTTTGGATGATTATATGTAATTACTCAGTAATGCATGGGTCCTTGGACATGCACACACACACATTCATATACACACACACACATACGCACGCATAGGCACACGCACACACACACACACACACACGCACGCACGCACGCACATACACACACACACACACGCACGCATGCACACACACCCACACACGAACACATGCACACACACACATGCATATACACACACACATACGCACGCATAGACACACGCAGACACACACACACACATACGCACGCATGCACATACACACACATACACACACACGCACACACGAACACATGCACACACACACACACACACATGCATGCACACGCACCTACATACGCATGCATGTGCACACGCATGCGCACACGCACACACACATGCACGCACACATGCACGCACACAAGCATTCGAATGGATAGACAACACACACACACACACACACACACACACACACACACACACACACACACACACAAACTAGTTCACAGACACAAGGGCGACCCCGAACGAATCTCATCCCTGGTGAAAAGTGTTTACTGTGAAATAAGGCAAATGAAAGAAGTCAGGGCCATGCTCGGTGCCAAGGTCCTCTCCAAATAAACAGCCCCATTAAATGTTTTCAACAACCATCATTTGACTCCCCCCCCCCCACCCCAGGACAAGCATGCTCTCTACAACCACAGAGCACAACGTGAAGGTCCATTCATAACAACCGCATTCATTACTGAAGTCTCGTGTGTGGCTCGCTCTGTTGAGGCCATTGGTCAGAATCTGAAAGTAGGCCAACCGCACGCATATCAACACACTCCCAGAATTCACAGGGTGCCCTGCCCTTTCACCTCATAGATATCACCTTATCGCCCTCCTAGCGCGGTTGTAATCCATGTGCAAGACCACGCCCAGTCTATCCTCTAGATAGGCATTGGCAAACATTGCAGCTGAAGTCCTTGAGTCACCTTTGCCTTGGCAGCTTCAGACTGCCATCCTGCTTGGCTGTAAACTACATGTGTTAAGGGTGACATATATAGCACAGAGATAGGGGTGTATTTTCAGGTTGCTGTCTGCCTGGCTAGGCCCTTGTATACAGTTCCACGTGGAAACTAGACACTGAAGGCTTTCTGTGTAACTGCAATGTTGTCTAATCTGAAGTATCGTACCTTGGCATAAATCCCTGTGTTAGAAGAGGCGGTTGGTTGACAAAATAAATTCAACAGAGGCTTGGTTTAGCCAGAGGACTGGATTCTTAGTCATTCAGAGATCATTGTAGGATACTACCATCCAGGGGCAAGGTGTACTGTTGTTTATGTATGTTTAAACCTGGGTTTTAGGGTAACAATGTATGTATTTGATCAATATATTAGTTTATGGATTTGAGCAATCCTCATTCAATTGTATTGCTTCAGTCCGGATAGACTACTAAGGCAAAGAAAACTGCAAGTGTATTCAAATGCATTCACAAACGCATACTGTAATAAGTATTACACAGTAGGACATCTAAAATACATGTTATAACATTTGGCTACTAGCCCTATAATGTATATACTGTATATTTGTGTTATTATTGCATTCGCATTTCACAAACAGTGCTCAACTTAATCCAGCTTCATTAGTAAGGACAACTGAATGTAACTGACAGGGTTGTGGAAGTGACTTATCAAACATCCAGTAGAAGTGAAGCCATTGCGGCCATGTTGTATTACAGCACACCTGTCAGTTAAAACGCCGATGGACTAAACAGTGCAGCCGAGGCTGCAACCCAGAATGACACCCAACCTCACCAGTATGTGCCTGTGTCCTTAACACCAGACCACCCCCCCCCCCCCCCCCTCCCCCACATGGCCCTTATTGGTATTTACACCCTCTGTATTATTTACATTCTGAACACAGTAAAGAAAATACTTTTCATGAGAATGTTCCAAGTGCTACGCTGTGACGTCACCAACGTGTCTTCAGCATGGCCTGTGCACAGGGTGAGGCGAGGTAAACATCTCTCTCTCTCTCTCTCTCTCTCTCTCTCTCTCTCTCTCTCTCTCTCTCTCTCTCTCTCTGTGTCTTGGCTTCCTGAGTTTTAATTCATACCTTGCTAGGAGCTCAGCAATGGGGCCTGATGGTAAGCCAGGAGACCATGTTAGGAAGCTGTGTAGCGACCATGGGAAGCACCTCATCCCCCACACACGCACGCACATCATTGCAATGCAGGAGCTATCTCATCGGCAATAATGTGCATACATGTACACAACCTGAGCGCTGGGTTTACTCTGGCCTCAGCACAGTGTCAGTGTTGGGGAGTGGCAGCCATTGGTGGTAAACACTCCAGCCTCACAAGGTGTTCTGTAAATATTTACAGTAAGGCAGACAGCAAGGGAGACCAAGATGGCGGCACTCTCTCGCTTTCTCTCTCTCTCCAGCATGACCCACCTCCTAAATGTACTCCCGGGCCTCAGCTACTGTTAACGTTTCCTTCATTCAGCACAGACTTGTCAAGGCAGTCTTAAAGTTTGCTTTGTGTCTAATGCTGGTTTTCAATTGTCTTGATGGGACTATTTTGTTTTAAGGACTTTCATTACAGTTCAACCAACATGATAATACAAAATCCAAGGTATATTCAAGTAGTTTTGTTAAAGTATGCTTTGGCCCCATTACTGTCATAACCCATTGCTACCCAGACATCTAAATCCAGGCTGGTTTAATGGTGCAGGATCATACACACTACCACTTCCAAGTACCTGGTCAGGTGAGAGCTGCTTCTGTGCTCATACCATTTGTGGTGATTCCCTGAAGGAAACTCACGTGTGGTAAGCCTGTGAAGCGTTATAGAGGTGCTACTGTACAGTATGTAGCAGGTACGTACCAAGCTTACCAAAACAATACCAGGACAAGCCAAGCTTCCCAGTGCAGCCAAGTAGAACACAAATAGTATGTTCTAGGAGGAGAGAGGAACTGGAGGCGGAGGGAACCCAGCAGGAGAGAAGAGGTGGAAATGGGTGTTGACCAGGAACTGTGGCTCTTCCTGCCCTAATCACAACTAAGAATATTTCCTTTCATTGTAGGAGCCCCAGAACCATTAACCAGCAAAGCCCCCAAACACACACACACACAGTATTGTGTCCTTGAACAAAAATGAATGCATGTTACCAGACATCACATATATGGACTTTCATACACTCCTCTGACCAATGTGTGTTTATGTGCTGATGGACAAAATAAACCAAATAAGGAACAAGCACACACCCATAGCAGTGCACCCGTGTTCAAGCAACACACACACATTGTACATGGATTCTTCCTGGCACAAACAGCTGCATTGTGCAGCCTTTTGGCTCTAGTCTGATAAACATTTAGTTATGAAAAATTGTGAGGACACAGTAAATATTTGCTAGAACTTTATCTGCTTGACTTACCTTAGCGTAAGAGCCACATTGCTCTTATGCCTATATTTTCTTCATTACTTTGCGAGGCCTGATCAAATTTGGCAAAAAACATTGCCAATCATTTATTTGAGGGGATTTTTGAAAGCATGCAGCAGAATCTCACTTTGACTGCCATGGATAAATGCAAACCACCCCCATCTTAGTTAGATTTGGGCGTGTTAATGACAAGTGGCCTTCGCTAAAATATTAAATTCAATATTTTAAATGACAGTAGGATTATCGGAAGATCATTTTAGCTTAATGTTACTATTGACAGAGCCTCTTTATTTGGCTGGTGTCTAGTTTCAACTGCCTGATGAATATTAAACACAAAGGTTTGTATTGAAACCAGATTACTAAACAATCAAACAATGCAATTTGGTGCACAATATTATGTGTGCTCAAATATTAGTTTATTCACTTCTTGTGACACCATGTTTTGAAGCAGGTATGGTTGCATCACGTAATCTTAACTGCAGACAACTGACGGCTGTTTCCCTTGAAGGAGGGCTTTACTGCATGCCAATGTTCACTGGGTCAAGGAATAGTGTCATAAAGCTTGACTTATTAAAAGATGTAATCTTATCCGTAGGACAAAGATATATAGACAGACACAAAGCTTCAATGTTCGCTAACCATTTTGATTGACTTCCGGTCTCTGCTGTTAACAGGCTCAGACGTGTTCGGGAATACCATTTTTCTAGTTTTCCTTATGTTCATAAATATTTTTAAGTTTTGTGAGCAGCACTGGTAGCTGATAGCAACACTGCTTCACTGTGGACACACTTAAAATTCCACACACATTCCTAATAGAACAAAATATTCTGGTGTGTAATACACAAACTATATTACCATATCTCCAAAGTCACAAAAACAAAATGTTCTCGTGATTACACCACCTTTGTCAGACTGCATTGTTGATGTATAGTAAACACATGATAGAAAACCAGTAATACAGTGGAACTCTTTTGAACTGATTTTTATTGGGAGAACTACAAAAGAAATGTACAGTACAAAGTTAACAGTCTCACACTCAGTTTGTAGTGAACTGACTCCCCACCAAAAAACACAATTATAATACAACTTGCGTTGTCTTTTTGTCCGTTTTGATACATTCAAAAAGCATTACTTATGAAAAAGTAGTCAAAAGTACACAGTGCGCATCCCTTGTACCTACTATGTACAAACCAAACACGTTAAACAAATCCCCCCTTTAGCAAATGATACTCAAGACTAGAATGAGAAAAAAAAGCAAAGGCGATCAAATGAAATTGTTGAGGAATGGGGGCTTAGAAAAGTAAATGTTGTTGGCATCAGTGTCTTGTGAGTGCTAACAACCTTCAAAAAACCAGAAAGTAATTTCTAGATCCAACACTACATTCAGTACAACTTATGTAATAATAATAATAAAAGATGTCTTGTAGGAAAATACTTTATTTGGTTAATCTTAAGGCATGTCAAGATGGTGAACCCCTTAGGCACTACAATATAATACTGGGGCACAAGGGATTGCTACATTCTTTAGCACGTGGCTGGAATCACAGTAACCTCGTGCAAAAACAAAACAAAAATACTTTTTGGTTAATTTTTTTTTTTAAATTGGATTCTTTGTCACAGAAGTCTGATATAGCTAGAAAATAAAGTAGGGTTTGGACGGTCTACACAACCAGAACTTTTAACATTCTATAAAAACGTCTATATAGGGATTCTTACACAAAAAAAAAAATTATAAAATGCCTTCCACAGCACGGACACTCAACCTCAGGAGCAAAACAGCAATCACGCAAACCTTTAATACGTAAACAAGGAAACAAAATGAATGAAATAAATATCACATACGTTCTCTTAAATTAAAGATCTTTTAACTCATTTACAATAAAAATAAGTGAAGTTACAAAAAGAAGAAAACATATATTACTGTGAAAAGAACATACACTCCACTTTATGCAGATTAATAATGGCGTTCATAATTTAAACATAAAAGAATATAGATCTATTGCTTCATCATACTTGATAAATACAGTATGGACACAAATTACCAATGTAGCCTATACTTTTCACAAGATAATAAATAAGTTAAATAGTCCATAGCCAGTTCTGCACTGCTATGTCACTCAAAACAGCTAAAAAAAAAAATATATATATATATATATATTCAACCATCAGCAGTGATTTCCCCAAACAAACTCAAGACTGCTTTAAACAAAGCAACAAGATAGATAACCAAACGAACCACTGGGTGGCGCTGTGAGACAATAATGTATACAGTTCTGGAATGGAAATTTAAACTTTCAGAAGAAAATATGTTGGGGAAAAATGTTACTTTGTGTCAAGGCATATTCTTGGCAGGATGGAGGAAATCTGAAACCGCTTAGTCTCTTCTTGTCAAGTCATGTTACACATCTATCCGAGGAAAGTGTGGCTTGCCTGATATAGAGTATGGGGCTGGCATGAATCGCGACCCTAAGGCAAGGCACTGATGGAATGCCTTCTGTTGCTATCTACTTTATACAGCTATCATATTACATACAAGAAAATAATCTAATGCCAGGTCGGGATACGTTTTTTTATCCACTGCAGATAACACGAAAAAGGCTGATTAGTCATCTGAAATCGACAGCCTGCTGAAGATTGGCAAACGTCTTCCAGCATCCAAACTCGGGGACTCAGAGCCGCTGAGACTCCCAGAAGAGCTGAGGGACCCGCTCGCATAGCTCTCCCGGTCAGAGAGGGAGTCGGGAGGGCTGGGGGGAGGGTCGAAAACCGGCGACTCGTTCAGGTGCCGCAGAAACTGCAAGTGACTCATATTGTAGTTTGGAGAAGCCTGGCACATGTTGGCTTGAATGTTCCCATAATTGGCACCGTTGGAGTGGTTGACAATGCCGCTGGGGGGGTGTATAGCTAGTGGGGCCAGTAAGGCTTTTAGGTCCTGCCCGGGGAAAGAGAAAGCACTGTTGACGCAAGACATGGAATTGGGCGACAGCACGTCCTCGTAGAAGTTGGAGCAAGAGATTGAGGAAGGTGGCGGTGGGGTGCGCGAAGTAGGACTTTCGAGCAGGGGCGACTCAAGTCCGTGGTGGGTGGAGAATCCGGAGAAACTCAGGCTGTGGTGAAGCTTTGGTCTGTCCCGCTGGTTGTACCCGGCTTGCGGTGGCATGACATCCCTGTGACCGTAGCCGCAGTGGTCCCGAGCCTGCTTGGGCTCCCCCTGCACGTTGGCGTTTGCCGGAGCAGGTCGACGCTCGTCGGCGTTGTGAATAAAATGGCAGCGTGGACCATAAGGGCAGAACCCGATGGTGTGGAAGGTGCGACAGGGCTCCGTTTTGTACTTGGGGTGACGTGACAAGCTCCTCAGCTCGTGGTAGCCGTGCGCGAACTGGCACTTCTCCCCGTACTTGCACGCCCCGTTCTCTTCAAAGGGTCTGCACAGCTCAGTCTTGTAGCGAGTGGAATTGATCTGAGAACCAGGCTTCTGCTGCAGAACCTGTAGCTGCTGGCCGCGGTCGACGCCGCGCTCTGCGTTTTCGCTGTAGGCTCGGTCACGAAACTTGTTCTCCTTGTTCATGAGGGCAGTGGCATTGCTGCTGCTCTGCAAATTCTCCTTTAGACTGCTATAGGAGCTCATTGTGTACTTGTTGCTGTTGTTCATCGATTCCATGTTACTCGTTGAATTTCTGCGTAAAAATCCTGGCGTGAAAGCGTTGGCGCTCGCAGTCGTCACCGGAGCGCCCACTGCCTTCTTATCCAGCATACTGTTGATGTGGATGGCGTTCATGTTCATGCTCTTATCCTGATGCTAGTAAAATGGAAAAGACATATTAGCAACTTGCCTGAGAATAAACAAAAATATATTGTGGGAATTGTGTTTGAACGGTTTCAAAATAAGACATCGACCTAGCTTTATGTGACGTCGCAAGTCAACAGGTTGGAGGCAATGCATTCACGATAATAGGTTAAATATTTAAGTTAAACCCGATAGATTTTCGAGTGCATACGGTTAACATTTAGCCTACCTTGTAAAGCATGTCGAAGTCGTACATTGCGGACAAGATTGAAGCAGACATCTCTTGTGTCGAAGTTTGCTGTCGCACTCCCTATCTCATGGAGGACCGGCCAGGATCCTTGAATGCGCGGAGCAACTAGCGTAGTTTGTGCCACGACTGGTTACAGAGTTGAGAAAATTGCTTGAAAAAAGTTAATGTCCAGTAGAGAAGACAGTTAAAATGAGGTAAACAATTTTGTGTTGTTATGGCGTAGGTCTTTAATGTTTCCCCTCCGAGAAGCCAGAGTGCTTCACTAACTGTTGCTGTTTGCACATGTATATAAACGCTTGGTGGTAGATGGCGAAGGAGGGAGGGGCCTTCCGAAGTTTTAGCAAAACTTTTTGCAGGCCTCGCTTTCCACTCCATTCACTGGTGGGCCGCTTTTTTTACACCACGCCTTGAAATCCTACCCCGTCAAAACTTTTTCATCCGGATTTGTGGAAGTTGGTTTTGCTTTTGGGTGTGCGGTTGGGTGATTCTTGCTGAGAAAGAATGTAGTACATTTTAATGTATGCGTTTAGGAAAATATGTTGATAATAGAAGAATGCTTTCCCGTTCCTTGACCATCTTTCTGACTTTTTTCCCCCCCATCTCTCTCTCTCTCTATCTCACTCCCTCTGTAGAAAGGGGCGAGACCACACGCTGGCCTACAGAAGAGTTAGGCCTATAGACAGAGTTCAGAATAGTTTTTACAACATTTTCAGTTGTTGCACAATCAAATATAGAGAAACGTTTCAGTGGTCCTAATAACCTACTAGGAATTGAGAGTCGACATTTCTAAAACCCGAACTTTTAAGTATCGTGCGAGCCATTTGTATGAATCATAAACGTGTAGCGTATTAACACAACGATGTGAGTGAGGTGCCGCCAGTTTAGTACAATTCTTTACAAACGACAGGCTTTCAAGGGCTAAAAAAAAAAACCCGCCGCCAACAACTGAGGCAATAGCAGAAGTCACAAGAGACCGAAGGAATGTGGTTTAGGCAGAAATAGAAGAGAAACACTGCCCCCAAGAGCCTCGACATTATTTGGCAGACTGGGGCGCCACCTGCCGTACAAATGTTAGGATGAAGAATTCTAACATTTTCTTGAACTGAAGTAGGCTAGGCTAAAGTGCACTATGATTGCAATAACTTTTCCTGTCTCACAGCATGATGTAACCCTCTCTGTATGGATGGAGTTTCATGTGAATATGTTAAGCTAGTAAACAGTTTGAGGTAGGCTATTTCAGGTTTAAAAACCACTGTGGAAAAACTGGAGTTGGTAGCAAAGCACACGACATGTTGGTCAGGAAAGTGTAGAAAATCTCTGCAACACACCATAACTTGATAGTTTCTGCGACACGGGTTACCAACAGCAGTTTTCTATAAAGGCTGTAAGTGGTCATGCAAAATGCTTTTTTACTGTTGCCATATTCAGTATTCTCTCCAGAGATTAATGGTTGAGCCAGAGGGAGGGGGGCAGGGAAGAGAGGGGGATATAAATAAAATTAAAAAAGCAACAGTCAAAAAACAAGTGACATAAGAGTTTGGATACTACTACAACCAACCCTAATATTAGTGTTTGGCACAGCCCAGCGCCCGTTTCAGCAAGATGGTGACGAATAGTTTAATGTGAAGGACAGACACGGTGAGGCTCGTCTCTAGAGAAATCCCTAAAACATTTCCTCGCCCGCAAGCCACGCTCCCATCATGTCTTTTTGTTGGGGGAGGTTCAGGCAGCCCAAAACATGTCTTCATTTTTACTGTAACAGGGAACATGCTAACAGACCAGCACAAATACACACATACTGTGTACACTTGTAGGCTATAAACACACACATACAGTGTACACTTGTTGGCTATAAACACACACACATACTGTGTACACTTGTAGGCTATAAACACACACACACATACTGTATACTGTAGGCTATAAACACACACACACACACACACACACACAGTGTATAGGCGGCTATAAACACACACATGTCCATTGTGCAATCATAATTATGGAATCAGGCAGGGAAACTATAGGGATTTTTTTTAAAGCGCCTTTCCAATGGAACATATCCTGCAGTAAATTACATTTCACAGGAAAACACCACATCTTAAATATACACAAGACAGACTTCAGTAATGGCAATTTAACTCGATTTCACAAGCCCATCCTCTGGTCATAAAGCTCCTCTCCATAAACAATTGCAACATTCAAGTGTTGACCTTAATATATAACTTCAGTAAGCTACATTGCTGTTTTCATTGTACTCATGACAAACACTACATGCTTGTTACACAGCAGCTCTACAAGTGATAGGGGACAAGATGTGAATGGAGTGCCATTTCACACATGCTGGGCTAAATTAACTTTATGGGGTCCATATACTGGTTCAATCATAGCCTTGTGTTAGCATTCTGATCTTGAAAGCTCCAGTGTGACTTCATCTTGAGTATGAGTCTGAACAGGCTTCAAGTCCATGCACCTCTAGCAGCCAATACAACACTGATTGACCAATCAGCTACAGGTGTGGTTTAGGTGTAATGTTAGCCGCCCGTGATAGACAGATGGTTCACAACAACCTTCCCATTTAAGTTTCAGTGGACAGCTACCCAGTTGGTTGTGTTTAACAAACCATCTGGCATGTCAAATTAGTTCAGCCATAGACAGCAATACATTCCTATGTCTATAGGTTTAACACCTTGCTCGATTGTCCTACCGTTAACATCCCTGACGGACACGTTCTCACGTGCGCACATTCACGCCGCAGCACCTTCACTCACGTAGCATTTTCATGACTGTCTTTATTTAGTTAAAAAACTGGACCAAACGTATGGAATTAAAAGTACAGCTCCTTCAAAAATAAAAACTAAAACATATAAAAATTAAAACTACAAGCAGAGTGTAAAATGAAGAAACCCACTGAGGTTGAATTGGTTATAAAGATGCCACCACAAGAGCATGCATTAAGACCTGAAGATGGTGATTTCTTTGTGACAGTCCTGCTTGCATCCATGCTAGAGGCCTGTCCAAGCCATTCACTCACATCTGATGGGAGAGAAGCACGTGCAGATCCAAGCTCTCTAATGCCTTAGACCACTAAGCCTGACGGCCCATTTCCCTCAGCCCCCTCAGTACATCCAGAGCCAGGGTGGCCCTCTCGTGCCTCAGCACCAGCCGTGCGTGCTCCGCAGTGCATGAGAACTGGGGCAGCGGTGGGAGGGCCTTCAGAGCCTGTGTGGAGCCCAGCTCCTGGGCCTCTGCTTGGGCTGACAGTCGGTGGAGCTGGGCCTGGTCCGGCTCTCCGAGGCCCTGCGTCTTGCTCTGGGCGAGGCAGCAGAGGTGTCTGTGGAGCATTCTCACCCACTGTACAGGCTCCGCCCACAGGTTTAGATCCCCCTTCTCAAACAGGAAGTCGTCCTCTTCCTAACAAGTGGGAGACGATAAGATCTGTTCAACTTCATACTGGCTACTGTTAGACACACATTAGTACTAATCCCTCCATGGCACACTGAGAGAACACTACTAATCCTCACCAGACCAGAAGCTTCTTCCACGGCCGTCCTGCCATCGCTCTCCCCCTCTGCCAGCAGCCACCGGGCCATGGCGAGGATGCCCGCTGGCACCTGCTTCCACACGTCCAACAGGCGACACAGGAGGCCCAGGCCCTGGTCCAGGGCTACCGTAGGGCATACTGCCATGTCTGCAGACAACACAGGCCTCCGTGAGTCACAACAGTGGGAACACCCCCCCGTTTCACCTGCGGGGTGGACGGACGAGTCAGTCAGTGCAAATGAGAAACGAAGAAGACCCATGCGTGGAACGCCATTTCTAGGAGGTTTCACTTGTGCAACACTTGCTGGCTGTGGGCTGGCAACAGGCAACACGAGGAGCTAACTGAGTGGGTGACTAAGAGAGCAGCTATTCTTCTTCTTTGATGGGCCCTGAGGTCAGCTGACCACAAAGACGCTCTTATAGGAAGCTGCTTGAGAAGTGAGGCCAAATGAAACGCTTTAGCCTAAATGCTGATGTGTTTACGCTGTTCGAACAGGGACACGATTACAGAAGGACATGAAAGATATTTCAGGTCAGACCTTTATGAGCTACAGACCATAATAGTACAGTATATGATAAGAATCTTTTCAGAAATGTGTCATCATTATGAATCCATCTTGCGACCCAATATAAACTAAGTAATGAGCTCTAGAAAGGCAGGCACTGACACACAAGAGTTTATGAAGCTCAACTGTTGGGGAGAAAATAAATCTGCACCCAATGTGTTGTTGGCTGGATCAATGTGGAGTTTAAACGTCTGAGTGATGCATGGCTGTCCTTATGTTCCAGACTGCCTGCGTGTGTGCGTGCGCGTTCCCGGGTGGGTTTGGATGCCTTTCTGGGAAACAAAACTATAAATCACAACTCACCACGACTGGGGCCTGTGGGCCGTAGTGGATTGAAGAATATTTGAACAAAACTAATGTTCATGTACACATACACACACACACTACTGTATTCCCACTGGACCATGTGATTTAAATCAATATGTTATACTGTATGTAGCACACTACACTCTGTCAACAGAAATGTGGCTACTATAACACACACACACAGTCAATGTTTTATTATATACCTGTGAGCCTCCTGAGTGGAGGAAGTATTAGTGTGAAGAAGCACACTTTAAATAGAGGGAAACACAGACGGTATGACCTTGCTCCAACTACATGTGTGTGTGTGTGTGTGCGCCTGTTGCTCCAAGCATCTTGACCCTCTACAGCTGACACCCAGATAACAGCACACTTCAAAAGGCTTTGAGAGCCACTAGTCAAAACAGTGCCACTATGGGAAAGCAGCATATACTGCAGACCCCCATCAACACACAGTCAAAGACTGTTTATCTCTTCAGTCAGGAGGCATACAATGGAGGCTCACGCATGCGTGTGTGTGTGTGTGTGTGAGAGAGACAGAACGTGTGCGTAGAGGCTTCACTGAAAACAACACCTTTTTTATTACAAGCCCAAATGCACCTTAAATTAAACAACAATCAGAGTCTGCAAAGTGGAGACATTTGAGAATACAGCCACTTGAGCTGATGTCTTCACGTCACTTAACCCCAGCTGCTCTCAGCTTCCCTTTCTCAAGGGGATTGTCTTTCGTCTCTTCCTGCTTGTTTGCTGTGTGTGTTGGTGTGTGTTGTGGTGTGTGTTGGTGTGCGTTGCGTGGTGGTGTGTGTGTTGGTGTGTGTTTGTGTGTGTGTTGGTGTGCATGTGTTGGTGTGTGCGCACCCTGGCATTGTGGCTGCTACCGTTTGTGTTGTGTAACAATGTATCAGCACCAGTGTCAACATTTGTGAATTAATGACACTTTGGGGTACTTTGGCTGTGAGGGGAGGAGGAGGATGGAGGGGGTGGGGGGGTGGGGGGGGGGTGGGGGGGGTGGGTTGCTTTGTAGGTGGGTTTGATTGCAATTTCTAGCCCACCCATGCACGGGGTTGTCCTCTCCTTACAATAGTAGTTTAAGATGATATAAAACTATTTAAACAGTGTGTTTTCCCCAAGATGACCTAACTGCACAAGTGACTACAAAATCCAAACGCTCTCAACAGTACATCGCCAGCTCTGCACTCACAGTACTCACACTTCCCAGATAGAGGACGAAACACAGACAAGAGTCTTGTATGAGACTGTGCCACTACTACATCATCAGTGTCTGTCAATGTGAGTAGCGTGTTGTGCGTACCTCTAACGGTACAATACGGGTCTGCAGGGTTGGTGGAGCAGTACACAGCCTGCCTCACATTAAACCACCCGTTTCTGCTGGGCTGGGACATTCTGTGTCCGGGACGGGAGCTGTGGGACCGCGTGTCCCATCGTATAAAAGAACACACAGAAATGAGTAGTTAGAACACACACGCTGGAGACGAGTCCAGGAAGTGTAGGTGTGAAAGACAGCACAGCATGCGAGTGTGTGATGTGGCGCAAGCTAGGCGTGAAACAAAAACACACTTTACAACCCTGACTTCCTCCAGTGGCGGGTGGGAACTAGGGCCTACTGGAGACCAAGCCCGGCCTTTACGTCAGCAGCCTGCACTGTATGCATTCCAACAGCCACAATAGTAAACATTAACATGAAAATAATGTCTGAAGACTGGCATTAGCATAAAAACCGCTGCACCGTGTGTCGTATTACCGGTTAGCTAGTTGTTAAGTCAATGGGTCATATACAAGTCAAAGGCCACCCCAACAAGAAACAAAGACTCCTTTGAAATGATGTTTGATGTGACAGGGGTAATACGAATTGTCTCTACCTGATACATGACCCCATATGTCCATAACCTGTCTGTATGTCTGTCTGTCTGGGTCAGTGCTGGTTGGTGACTTAAGAGCATTTGTTCTAAATGGGCGGTAGTAACACCACACTCTCTCAGCAAGCGTGGGTATTTTTACTCAACCTATCGAGTGTGTTCTGCTGGAGTCACAACACATCACCATTGATGTAAAAATATAATTGTGATACTTTGTCACGGTAAAGACAAATATTATTCAATCTTATTTTGGAGGCAGAGCTGCTATTTGACTACTGAGGACACTGCCAACAGTGAGGACACATAATAGTGACAGATGCACTTTTGGGTCAGCTTAGTTAAATTCAGATGCAACAATGGCCAACAGTGCATCTTTCAACTGGTTTAATGGTTGAAGGACCTCGTCTGGACAAAAATGGGTAAACGGCTCTGTATGAGTGTCCCTGTGCTGCGACGTCAGGCTATTCACTTCCAGTCATCTGCATCATCCGCTGTAAATGTATTAGCTGTGCGGGTGGGGTAGGTGAGCATCTACATGCAGTACAGGCATTTGACTCATCAATGGCCTGGAAGAGAATGGGTATTTTGCATAAGAAATCACCACTTCTGATTACTGTATGCTATGCAGTAGCACTTCCTATACCACACTGTATGCAATGACCTTCCTAGATTTAATGTCAACAGACAGCTAGGACTGGTGTAGGTTAACCACACCACACAAGTGCCTGCCAGGAAATCTTCTGTGCCAAATCCATAATGTTGAGCATGTTACCTCGGCCTTGATCTGCCAAGTACAGCACACACACATATTAAGTTACGTTAATGATTTCCGGTTTATTGGAATTACAAGTACATATCAAGTACTTTGGACTCAATATTGGACTAGATCAGATGGTTTGGTAGAGCTCCTCATTTATCATTGTATTATCCTCTCCCCCTGTAGGCCCCGGTCTACTCTAGTCCCGCAGACAGCTTTATATACTGTAAACCTATCTTTATTAGTGGTCGCAGTCATGGGGGTCCTTTGGGGGTGAATGGAGTTTCATTTCAGAGCCAATTAGTGTAGAGTTATTTAGGTGTGCTCATGTTGGACTTGAATTAGATATGCTCTTTCAGTCTGGGACAATGGCTCCACTGTGGCTCTGGGAAGGGAAGCCGTAGCCATGCTAACGTGATAACGTACACGCGCGAATGTTTACAGCAAAACATGAACCTGTGTATGTGTGGACGCACGCACGCACGCACACAGTGCTCTGTACTGTATACAAATAGTAATTGACAGAAACATATTTATTGATATATTTTGTAGAAAAAGTAATTGGTACCCTTTTAGATAGTTAAAATAACATAATAGGATTGCTAACAGGAGATGATCCCTTTCCGAATGTTTGTTATTTTTTAGAGTCTGTTCTTCGGCTTGTTCTCACATCCCCCATATCAAAGGCACAAGCTGTTACCTCCATACAGTTATCATCACACCTCTGCTACAGTGCCACGGCAGCATGTTAAGAGCAGCCACCCATAAATGCCATTTATTAAGGATTTAATGCATTATGAATCACACCCTGACTTTCAAAAGCATACCGTGACCCACAGTTCTTAATACCGTTTAAGCATGATAAATCACACAAAATCATAATCAAATATACTAAATATTATGTAAATATTCTAAACCACACCACAACACTCTAAAACATTAGAAATGTAATATGTTAATATGGTTTACTTTTCAGTTGACTTATCAAATCCTTGCAGTCACAAGTTTACTGGAAACTGGGATGGTCTTAGTTATAGAAACCTTATAGAGCATTCCACAGCTCTGCCACATAGTGACCACACACAGGTAGATAACTGATACACACACACGTCTCTCTCTCTCACACACACACACACACACACACACACACACAGTGATACTTCCCTGCAGATAAATGATCCAAAAGTGCCATCTTACTGTAAGTCCCTCCTATTGTGACAGCCTCCCACACACATACACACACACATGCACACACAATAATATCTTTGCTGTGAAAATGGACAAAGGGGGAGCTCCCAGTCACTCACACACTCTCTCTGTCTGTGTAAACACGCCCACAGAGCAATTAAGCCTATTGTGTTTCCTTCCCATTCAAGGGAGAAGCTGTTCTTTTGAAGTCCACATAGGGTATCTATGGCAATATCTCTGTAGATTAAATTAACTCTGAGGTCGGCCTCGTCGCCCGCGACGAGTAAGTGCTTATCAATTATTATGATAAATAACTTCGCGCCCTTTTATCCTATCGATTTGCGGTCAAAAGTGAGAGCGCAGGGAAAGACCCCAAACCCCCACCTTAGACCCCAAAGAGTTAAATAAAAGCATATTTCTTGTTGAGTGTGAGTTAAGAAACAATCAAAACCAAGGTATCCTGGTCCCAGTGAGGAAAGCAGTAGGACGATGCTATGAGCGGAGGCAAACACAGGGGTGGGAGGAGCTGGGACAACACAGGCAGTTAGTGTGGTCACACATCGGATACTTTGACAGATGTCTGTGCTCTGGCTGAAGGCCAAATAATACTTCCAAACACATGGCCTGGGGCGCTCCTCTAAGTGCTGCTCTGTATGGAATGGGCACTAAATCATACTCCATACACATACACAGGGTCCATGTGGTCCAGGGATGCAGAGGGATAACTTAGGCCTTTAGTGTGGCCTTGCTATCAGCTTGCCAGGGCTTGGATGGTGGGAATGGAGACCTGCTTCTGTGTGTGTGAGAATACATTTCATAGCAAGAGCTAAATTGTCATGCAACAATCCAACGTCCAATCCAATCCAACGTCAACATCAGACGTTTTTTTGCACAATGACACATAACCACACGTGCACACATGCGCCCCCACACACAAGTGAACATAAAGCCAAGCAAGAATTAGCTAACTTTATTCCAGGAATGCTACCCAAACTTAACGAGAGATGATGTCATCAACTCACAACATGTGTTTGTGTTCTTCATTGTGTGTGTGTCCTGAAGACACCATTGTCCCTCTGCAGTGCAGTTGCTTTCCTACCGCACTTCCACAACCTTAAAGCCTTGGCAGAACATCACTTTTGGAATAGGGCTGTGTATTGGCAAGAATCTGTCAATACGATACGGGAGCCACCATTCAATATTTTGTGATACTGTAAAAAAGGCGATATATTGCGATTTCTAATTTGTCATAGCAATGCTAATGTGTGGCACCGCTGGAAAGAATAAACACTTATGTAAACTTGCTCAGGAACTTCAGATGGAAATTATCTTTAGGATAAATCTGGCATCTTTCCTCTATTTTGAGGTGAATGTATTTTGTACAGGGTCCCCTTTACAAATAAATGGAGAGAAAAAAAATACTACTTGCTGTCCAGAGCAAAGGGTCCCTGCTTGGGGTCGGGTCTGCTCTGCTGGCAGGTGTGTGTGTGTGTGTGTGTGTGTGTGTGTGCGTGTGTGTGTTTGCGCACACACATACTTGTGTTGAGCAGTTGTGTGGGTACGTTGGACATGAAGTCAGAGGCCAAGTCTCGCACGTCCTGATCTTCATCCTGTAGTAGGGTGAAAAGACTTCTCCAGAGAGACACTGTGCAAGGCAGACCTGACACACACACACACACACACACACATGTTATGCAGTGAATTCCGTAAGCTAGTGCTGATAGATATAAACATATAAACTAAATGCATTCCAAACCTTTCAGTCTGCAAAACTAATTTAGGTATCCAAACACACCCCAGCAAATGATACACATATTTCCAACTTGAGATCATGTTCCTAGTTTAAACTTTCTATGCCACTGGTACCAGCTGATTGACCCACCAGCATTACCAGTGGTACTGTGTTTGGCCACTTCACATAATGTAGAATAGCAAAAGGAACAAAACGAATTAATATTAACATGTTCCATGGAAAACATATATTTGTTAGACAGTCCATAAACAATGTTAACAAGTCTGTATGAGCCCCAGCCAGGAGCTCACATACACAGGGACTCACCTAGAGGCAGGGTTGGGCCGGCCAGTAGCGTTGCCATGGAGCTGACCAGTACACCGGCCGCTGTCAGCTTCAGCTCTACGGGCTGCTCCTCGTTGCAGCATGCACACACTAGCGTCCCCCACTGGGCCACACAGCCCTGCATTCCCTGAGCACAGGAACAGACCGGAGGTGTTAAAGGAACTACATTAGGAAGTGTAGTGATAGTTTCCCAACCATACGCTGCTCACAGTGGGTCAGTTGTTAGTCTCCCAACCATACGCTGCTCACAGTGGGTCAGTTGTTAGTCTCCAACCATACGCTGCTCACAGTGGGTCAGTTGTTAGTTTCCCAACCGTACCCTGCTCAAAGTGGGTCAGTTGTTAGTCTCCCAACCATACGCTGCTCACAGTGGGTCAGTTGTTAGTCTCACAACCGTACGCTGCTCAAAGTGGGTCAGTTGTTAGTCTCCCAACCGTACCCTGCTCAAAGTGGGTCAGTTGTTAGTCTCCCAACCGTACGCTGCTCAAAGTGGGTCAGTTGTTAGTCTCCCAACCGTACGCTGCTCAAAGTGGGTCAGTTGTTAGTTTCCCAA
>JAODLL010000007.1:326104-355626 GCA_026546735.1 Forbesichthys agassizii | reverse complement strand
GTGGTCTAGTGTCATTAGTATTAGCAGGTTCACGGTAACATGTTGATACTATACTGCTAGTGTGGTCTAGTGTCATTTGTATTAGCAGGTTCACGGTAACATGTTGATACTATACTTATAGTGTGGTCTAGTGTCATTAGTATTAGCAGGTTCACGGTAACATGTTGATACTATACTGCTAGTGTGGTCTAGTATCATACCCTGCCCTATCTAGAAACCCATCTTTCTGTTGGGATCTTAATACTGGGAGTGGCTGTTAAGCAATACATTTTGATTACATGTTGTTCTGTGTGCGTGCGTGTGTGTGTGTGTGTGTGTGTAGGGGCCGTCCCAGTTCCAGAGAGCCTGCTGTATTCTCAGCCTCCACTGGAGCCATTTGTGGCCACCACTGCCGTGGAGCTGCTGAAGCCGGTGAGCCCAGCCCAGCTGAGCGACATGAAGAAAAGCTGCCAGGACAGTATGCAGTGTGTTCAGGACATCCTGGCCTCTGGCAGCGCTGACCTGGGCCTGCAGAGCCTGAAGGCACAGCAGCGACTCCAGGACCTTGTCCAGGTCTTTGGTGGGTTGACTAGACCAGTGGTTGTCAATGTGTAATAATTAATAGATAAAATATTGATAGTTCTATGACACATCATAGGATAGGGAATGCTTACAGGGCAGCTAGTGCTAACCTGACATGCCAGAGGAACTGTTGTTACAAGTCCATCTGGGGAGCGTCCAATTTGGTCATTGTGCATGCCAATCAAATGTCCTATTCTGTCAAGTAGGTGGATTCTGACAGCCAGTGATGTGTCCCAGATTTTATGCTTGTAAAAGCTGGCTCTGTGAGTGTAGGTAGTCCCTAGAACTGTACAAAGCACATATAAATTGATCTACAACTAAGTAACAATGTCTTACAATAAAATATTGTTGCATGCCCCCTATAGTGGCATATAAATGTCTACATCTGTTACAATCTTACAATAAAAGATTGTCTATTCTGTTTATCATTTAGGTAACATGCCTCCTATAGTGACAGAGCCCACCATTATCTATGCTAAGGTTGACTCCCCCCTCAACATCCCTATCATCGCCCAGGACACAAACAAGGACCCTGTCACCTTCTCTCTGATGTTGCCCAAACCACCACAGGCTTACATCGGTAAGGATTGGACGTGCGTGCCAACACACACACACACACACACACACACACACAGTCGATTTCCATTAAAATAGGATACAAACACACTTACATACACTTACTTATAACAATGCATTGGCTTTGACAAATTACTTAGCATCATGGTTGAAGGATTAATTCATCACAAATAAATGGACAATTGGCTGATTGTCAATATAAAATGACTGTACATAATTAGATGGTGATACTGGGGATGGAGCATTTTAGAAAACATGCCTGCATGTGCACACACACACACACACACACACACACACACATGAATGCACACACAAAGGCCTAGGACTTCTTTGAAGGCATTATTATTATATATATATATTAACATCTGAGCAGTGGAATCTTTAGTTATAGAAAGTAGTCACTCTGCATCAAGTACATTGTATGTCAGTGAGATACATGCTTTAGGAGTTGTTTCTCTCTCTTGCAAACACAATATAACAGTTACACCCTCTCAAATTCTCAATGGCAGGTGCACAGATCTTAATCCAGTCACAAAAAACCTTAATAGACTTATAATGGACAAAAATAGTCAAAAGGTTATCAAAATGAGTATTCATCTAAAGAGACTTCACAAGAGACTGTTCATATCCAGTTCAGATATGTGTAACATTCTAGACGTTGACACATGACATAAACAGTGCGTCTCTTGCTCCAGGGGGCAATTACCTGACATGGACCCCAGTCAACATCCAGCCTGTCCAGGTGACCATCAAGGTCAGTGACCTGATGCTGAGCTCCTTCTTCAGCCCCATTATCAAGATCTGCAACTGCCTCAATGGAGGCATCTGCCAGTACAACAGCACTGTAGAGAACCATCTGCAGGGGAGGTTCCAGGTACTGTACCGGTACATGCTGTGTACTGGAGTGTGCATTCAGGGTTTCACAATATGTTCAGTGTAGTAATAGTAATAATAATAATACAATTTATTTATATAGACATTTTCTATATAAAGTAGTAGTGTCATTTCTGTCTATCTACCTGTCTGTCTCTTGCTTCCTTACCCACCCACTTCCAGGTGGTGGGGTGTCTGTGCCCAAAAGGATTCTGTGGGAAGTTCTGTGACAACCACACGGATGCATGTCGAGGGAAGCCCTGTTTCCAGGAGGTGAAATGCCTGTCACAGGCGGAGCCATCCCAGTTCAGCTGTGAAGCGTGTCCCTATCCCACTGTCTTTCAGGGCAAACAGGGATACAAGTGCTTTGAGAACGGTCAGTGGCATGGAAATTAGATGAGCTCTGGTTACTCGGTATCGTCCAGACAGTCTTAGACAAAGGTGGCTGAACCGTGAACATGCACTGTATGTTGACATTATATGAGATGTAAGTTGAAAGGTTTACTGTTGTACTTTTAAAAGGCAGGGTCAGTCATTGTCGAGAACGCCTGCTAACTTCAAACTCAAATCGAAACACCTCTCTTCAATGCCACAGTGTGCTCCCTCAGTAGCATCTCCCTACACATTGCAAATGCATTTCAAATCATAGGGCATTGTTTATATGAGCGTTGTTCACCACTTTGTTTGTGTTTCTATTTATGGAGACAGGGCTGTGTAGATGTAGAAGTAGGCCTACCCAAATAATGCACAGCACTCACAAATAATGGTAAGCTAGCGGATTGCGAACAGTGTATTTGCTTACAATCGCTAACAATACCTTTAAAGATATTATGACATTATAATGTTGTGTATATTAATTTAACTTCATGTTGGTTTCAAATGTTTTTACTGGAGACTTGTTGCATTGGTCACAGCTGCGTTATGGTCAATACAGAAGACATCCACACACAGCCATGCATATTGATCCCTCATTTGCATTAGACAGAGACTTCGACCATTTAAAACATGGTACTAATGTTTTTTCCGCACAAGGACATTACACATCGATACACATTAGAGCAGAACGGTAGGCCAGAAGTAGCCCAGTAGCCAGCATATTCACTGCATTCATTAGGGGAGGGATTGATTTTTGTCTGTACACAGTCCTTCCAATCCATTGGCATTATCTAGTGCGGGGGAAGGTCCGCCCCCTATTCTTCATACATGTGGTGTTTGCCTTCTTTTCAGACTTCTGCCTGCCTCCCTTTAAGTTCCCCTGCCACGAAATGGCTGACTGCCAAAGCACCGGCTACAACTACACATGCAAGTGTAAGGCTGGCTTCACCGGGGACGGACGCAACTGCAGTGGTATGACATATTACCAGACAGTTAACAACGCTAATGTTGCATCTTATAGACATTGAAATACATGTACAATGAAGGGATCAAGGCTGAAATGCAGAGTTTGTTTCTCTTTCCCCAAATTATAGAAATCATCTCACAATACCCCATAAGAACGCTGTCAGTCCTTGGGGTGTGTCAATTCTATTCCACATCTTAAGACTATGTGAGCTATACAGATATTGTTGTTTTCTTTGTCCAATAGATATCGATGAATGTACGAACCCCTCCGCCTGCCCTAATGCCAAGTTTGAGTGTCTCAACACACAAGGATCTGTCAATTGCAAATGCCGATATCACAGCATTAAGGAATCTGATGGCTGTGGTACGTACAGTACAGCGTGCATTCATAGAAGGCCAGCTATCTTAGAGTACATCCCGATACCTTCAGTGTCAGACATACAGCACAATATACTGTATATACTGTATGTATATATGGGAATTACAATTGTGATGGCATTGTTCTGTTTGTATTTCAGAAGTTCATCTCAGATAATGAAGAACTTGATAGCATTATAAATCATATTAGCAGGTGCATAGTGCCAAAAAAAACAAAACACAAATTGAATACAGAAAACTTTAGTATGGGGAGCTAATTAATCCTGTTACTGTACAGAATCAGTTTGTTAAACTAACACTGGGTTTCATTGCAGGAGACTCTGCTAATCCTACAGGTGAGTCCTCTCAAGTGATTGATTGGGTTTGCTCAGTAGTCTACTTGCATGACTGCTGGTGAACATACAGTACAACACAGTATGGCCATATGTGTAAGCAGGTCTATGGTGCTGTCTCTCTCTACGCAGGGTTTAATGTCTTCAACGTCTCCCTTGGCTGGAAGAGTAAAGGGTCCAAGGAAGAAGGATGCAAAAAGGTGTGTGTGTGTGTGTGCGTGTGTTCTTCATGCACCAGTGTGTAGTTTACATAACAGCAATCTCCTCATCTCAATCATTCAGCTGGAGGATATCCTGTCCATGGGCTTCAAGAACAAATTCTACAACGTCTCTCTGAAGCCGCCTCCAGACCCTGTTTCAGGCCTGGACGAGTACCGTATCAACATGTCCAGTGACACGCCTCACTGGTACATCAGAGACTACCTGTCCAGAGTCAGCAACTTCTATGACATCGGTACCGCTGAGGTCGGAGGTGAGACGTCCACGGGTCCCCCTTTTCTATGGAAGGTGGGGGGCGGGGGTTAGCTTTAAAGCTGCATCACTTTGTAGTGATTAACTATTAGTTGGTGTTCAAATTGGTCTTCCCGAATGCTAGTGAAACCAACAGCATAGCATGAGATTCTGTGGTCTTGCCATTATGTACTGCTGCAGACATACACCTTCTCACCATTTCTGATACAGCTGCATACATCAGTTGCAGTCTGTTCTCAGCCTGGTATGCCTTCAACAAAACAAGTTCACAAATGATTTCTGCAACTTGTGTAGTATTTGATTTATTCACGCTTAAATTATGTGTCCATTAGTCAGAGCCTTAATGATGTGCTTGCATAGTTAATGAAATGGCATCTTTAAGGAGAAACGTCCCAAGCATACATGTCCAGTTTGTGGATGTATCGAAAAATATATAGTTGCAAGGCAGTTTTGTGCAAACGTACAATGGTCATTTAATGTGACTAATGGAATAAACTGTATGTGAAATTACATTTTGACATGGGTTAAAAGGGGCTAAGCATGGGAGATTGAGAATTGATCATAATGGACAGGGTCAGGTGAAATGGCAAGACTTTTTATTGTGCGATCGGTTTGTACACCAATATTTCTTCACACATGATGGTCAATCAGAATAATTTTAATGCAATAATTAATATAGACAATTTAATAATTTTCTTTTCTTTTGTTTGTTTCAATGATATATCCTTCCTTAACACAATTTGTGAAATAGCTGCATAAACTATTTGACTATGAAATAGTAATGTCATTATTCAATAAATGCTGTAATAGAGTAACCTGACGTCACCCGATGTGACAGATGGTCTGTCAGACACATCCATCTTGGATTGGATGAACCTGTGAACCAGCAGAGCCTGTTGTTGAATCCACTCTTGCAGAAGAAGGGTTGGGAGAAGATTGAAAACTCCTTCCATTCAGACCTTTAGTGTTGTTCTTTGGTCTTCTAATAATTTTGAATAAAACTGATGCTATATTGCAGCATCTACGTTATCCGCGGTAGGACCCACCATCTTTTAAAAAAAAGTTGTTTTAAAGTCAAACTGAAGCTCGTGAGATCGGGGCGGTCTTGCGAGGCCAGTCATAGAGTGGCACTGCCATTAAATCTGATTATAACGATAGTGAGGATATTTCTCTCCCACTCTCCTCCACTCCCTCTGTGACGCCCACAGATCTGGATGAGTGTAAGGCCAAGGAGGCACTGTGTATCCAGCCTTCCCTGTGCACCAACACATACGGAAGCTACCGCTGTATGTGCAACGGCACCACCGATGTCGACGCAGCACAGTCCTGCATATTAGGTAGGCACCTGTTCATCCTTACATACATCCACATAGGCACATACATAGTATACTGTGCATATACACTGTATGTGTGTATGTGTGTGTGCCATAACCATATACATACACATTGTGTACACATACGGTTTTAGGGCCAAAGAAACTATTAGCTGAAAGAAACATGGCACAAGGCACATATTACACATGGCATAACATATTTAGTTGCCGGGCCAACAAACATGTGTAGGGCCATGTATATATGTAGGCCACTAAGACATTACAATAATTGACAGATTTCTATAATTATAGCACAGGTTAATGTATATTTTCTTACATTGAAAGTTTGGGAAGAAAATAAGTTTGGGATCAAATAATTTGGAGGACACCCCTGCAGTACCTCTGAGGAGCCCCTAGGGGTGCCAGACCCCCGCTGAAGACATCTGGTATACCGTATTCCATATACATTACATGTATGTACTGAACACGTTCATATAAGGCGGCAGTGGCACAGTGGGTGAGCGGGCGACAGTTGATCCAGAAGTTGCTGGTTCGAAGTGTCGAGGTGTCCCTGAAACATCTAGACTGCTCCCTGACTGGTGGTCAGGTAGTGCCTAGCACGGCAGCTATGAATGGGTGAATGTGAGGCAACCCTGTACAGCGCTACCCTACAACTGTGATGTTTGAAAGTATCTCTTCTAATGACAACAGTTGACTTACACACAGTACATAACTACTGTTGGACTGTCCCCCTGGTAGGCAGAGATGGGACCAACGACACCATCCTGGCCTGGGAGATGATGAATGTGGACAGGAAGCCTCTGATCATGGGCCTGGTTCTGGGCATCGGCATCCCCTTGCTGCTGCTGCTATTCCTGGCCGCGCTGGCCTGCTTCTGCTGCTCCCGCAAGAAGACGGTCACAGGAGAGTGAGTAGATGCTACTATGAGATCCAATGTGACGCCTTGCAGTATGATACCTTACATTATGATACGTGATGATTGTAGTGATATAAACAACAGCAATTATGCTGTTAATACACTCACCATGTGTACACAAAATGATGTGCTACACCTTCCATGGTTCATTTAAATACACACAGCTTGACTTGTTATTACTGCCGAGATTGACCTGAATTAGCATGCACGCGCACACACACACACACACACACGCAGCCTACTGATAGCCCTCATGGCGTTACGTTTAAATCCCTTTTGTCTTACGCAGCTTGTATTTCACTTCTAAAACTCAAAAGGCTATATTTAAAAAAGTCCTTATCTACATAAGCATGGTGATGGTTTTTTTTTTAAACGGTGTCGCAAAGCAACATTATTTGACAGAAAATATTCTAAAACGTAATTTTGTCCAAAAGTCCCTAACAGCATTCACATCAATGCAAGTCAATGCAAGTGCTGTAGCTGTCGTGTTGTAGCACGACTGTGCACGTTTGTGCATGTGTCCTCGGACCTGCGTGCATAGATGTGCAGCATCTGGATCAGGCGTTAGCGAGCCATAGAGACACATAATCCCCCTTGAGGCCTGGCCTGCTTTGTAAAATATACCCTGTGGACGCAGTGCCTGGGCTTGGACATTTTGCTGTTACCTTCCAAATAAACAGCTCAAAGTCAATATGATTTGGATTATGGGGTATAATGTTATGTCTAGTGCCTACATACATACTTTATGTCCTTGATGTAAGCGATATGATGCACCACCAGTTGTTTGGTTTTACCTGGGGGCATTGTATAGTAGTATATACAATGTATATACAATGCCCCCTGTTTATGCAATCTAGTATAAACAGTATAATTCACTAGTTAAACACCACTTGTAATATGCAGTTTTACAGTCACACACCTGCATGTATAATCAGTGATTCATTAAAAGGTCTGCTGTAATTGGTTTCTTTCTTCCTGCTCTTTCAGGCTGCCCCACATGTTTCCAGAATACGTGCAGGCCCAACACAACCCTCCACCCTTCAACTACAACGATCCAGCCCTCCAGTACATTAGCCACTGTAGTCCACGCCTCATAAGTGACTTCACACCCCGGAGACATCTTTACTTAAATAGAGCTTGAACCACACACACAAGCGCACCACAGCAACATGCAAAGAAAGTTACTACATTGTGTTTCGACTGCTGTTTTACATGTTTTACATAGGATTGATGAATGACTTTAATTTATGCTTCAACCGACAAGTAATTAAACCTGAGTGACTTTTAAAGTCAATGATATGCTTTCCTTTAATGCTGAGCGATACGCCTGCCAAGTTTGAGCTGGTTTTTAGCCTGGCCATCACTTTCCAGTTAGTCTGACCCAGCAAAAAGCAACACCCCTTTGGCTTGAGATGTTGATGAAAAGTAAAAGCTACTGCAGGCTGGTTTGCTGGTTCCAAATGACACTGGGCCAACTTTCCCCTTGATGACATCATTATCATTAGGTAGTCATTTTCTGCAGAAATTATATTCCACTACCAAAATGTAGACTAATGTAAAAAGAATTGAACATCTAAAGCTTTGGTGGGAATATCACTATGTATATCTAAAATAAATACAGTATGGTTTAACCAATTAAAACGAATAGGATAAAGTGTAGAACATGGTGTACATTAAAATGTGCTGTGGCCCTATTTAAATGCCTATGTAACTGTAACTCAAGCTTGACTCAAAACAGAAAACTCCTCACTTTAATAAAGCCTCATTTTCAACCTTTCAGTTATTTTGTCTGCTATTTCATTTCTAGCCACTGGGTGTCACTGCTGAGTGTTGCAGAAGCACCTATCCGTCACATTTGTTTGTGAGCAGCTTTTCAACAGCAGCACAGCATTCTCAGCCAGACCTCTGCTATGCATCCTTCATCTGGAAGTGGCCGCAGCATGCAGTGAAGCCTGGTTGCCCCTGCAAGATGAGATCATGTGACGAAGGGAGCAGAGCAGAGCAACCCTGCAGGCCTGTGCCGCTGCAGAGACAAACCTGGCCCACACAGCACTGTGAAGGTCAAGGCTAGAGCGCTGTCAAGCACTGCCCTGCCCTCTCTATTGCATGTATGCATACACGCCTACACAGACACCAGCCTTGCAAACCATCAACAGTGCCTCTTTTTCCTCTGGATTGCATCCACATATAATCAAGGATGATTGACAGTGCAAACTGAGAAAATTCCATGATGCTACGCAGAGCATTCAAGTCCATACTTCCGAAGGAAATCACAGATGCGTAAAAGAAACAGAAGCAGCTTCTGAAAGGGAGCGACAGAGGTTGAAACTGCGCAGCACATCCAGACTGTTCTCAGTGACAGAACTTGTGGAAGGTTTCAAGGGGCACTTTCATGTGCAGCTGAAGGCTGCAGTGTTTGAACTGGTAGCCACACTGACTGCAGTAGACACCTGGAGGCCAGCCAGGGAGGGACTGAGCGAGTATAGACGCATGGAAGAGAGAGAGAGAGAGAGAGAGAGAGAGAGAGAGAGAGAGAGAGAGAGAGGCAGACGCGTGTGTGATCAACAGCAGGGATTATCTTTAACAGAAAGCGTGTCCTGCAGATCTATTCAAATATATAAAGACAGACAAGGCAAGTGCAAGACTTTGCATCAGTCCAAGAAAACAGGATGTATTGGGAGGCGGGTGGGGGTACCTGGATAACCGTTTCCACACAATGTGATTGAAATGGACAGAGAATAGCTCTTACTTAATATAAAACCATGGGTCAGTTCGGCTCCATGATGTAATGTGGGAAAACAAGTCATTTTTCACAAACAGGTATAGAACAGTGGGTCATTGAGACACCTGGCATGTTGTTGGACCTTATACTCTAATGCTCTTATCTCCTGCCTGTAAAACTATAGAGTGGCTGCCATTCATTCTTAATAAAGCTGCGTGGTGTAAGCTTGGCCCATTGACATTAAGCAGACCTTTGGCCGATTTATTCCGGAAAATGCTTATAGCTGTTCACAAATGTTCCAAAGACACGGTTCAGCTCTATGCCTGCAGGAAATACATCGACACATACATTAACAGTTATTGACAGTACAAGCATCATTCACAAGCTAATTCAACATTTTCAAATGCATCGATTCAGAGAGACATATGCACACATAAATAGAGTGGGCATACATTAATATACAAACAACAACCTAATGAAAAGTTAATTTGGGTTGGTTGTGAGTACAGATCTATAGAACAACAGACATTCTTTCCCATGAAAGATGAGACAGTCCCCTGGTATGGAGCCAGCAGGTGCATTACAAAGCCTCATCCATTAATGATTGCCATGTCTTCCAGTTACACAGGTGAACATCTTCTCATATTTGTCACCTGCTTTTGCCCCTGAAAGTCGGCGCATGCACATAAATTGGGCACACTTTGTGATTGACTTTATCAAGCTGCCATATTTGACAGCAGAACTGTGCAATGACTATAACCTGTAACTCCCCTCCCCCCAAGCTAAAACTGGAATAGCCCGTATGCTGTCTTATTTGCCAAGAGAACAATAAAAAATGTTATCAGTGGGAGTGATGCTACAATCTATTGGCAGTAATGAAGCTTGAAGGGCTGGCTTCTATGACAACAGTCGTGCCTCCAATAAAGATGGATGACCTTTGACCCCTCTCACGTAGGAAAGAAAGCAGATGTCCTATAAAAATGTTCTAGGCTGGCCTGTATCCGATAGTTCCTGATTATAATTATATCAATGAGTCACAAAGGCTAATAAAAGTAGGGCCAATAAAATAGCCTTGTTCCTACATTTATTTCTGCAATTGAAGATAAATTGATGTATTATTCTATTGTCCACATACACAAACTTGCTTGAAAGGCACATATTCCAATCCACAATGCAATATAGTTAAACACTGCACACACTGTGCATTATGAACAAGTCCCCTTGGTTACATGAAGATTGGTTTGAGGTTGTGTAGAACTTGATTTCTCTTGGGTTCCAATCTGCCACATCTACATTAACCTCTAACCTACAATAACCTTTGACCTGAACCCACTCATTTCAACATGCCAGGGCATGTCATCAACAAGCCAAACAGCTGATTCTGCATAATGAATCAAATACTAGAAATACACCAAAATGGTAAGCATATCAATTAAACAATTGTTTGGTGCAAAACATCATAGACACATTAAGACAAAGAATATTGTGTACCAGAAGACACAGTGCTAATTATCAATAAAAGTGAAACATGTAGTTTCACATTTGGGAAATACTGGGTTAGCTATGTGTCAAGTTATGAGGGATGAATGCTAATTATACACCCCTACTCTCTTTCACACATGCTCTAGCTTAGCTTATTCTTGTGACAGATTTAGGCGTTAGTGCCAATTTTCTCCTTCAGCATTACATAATCTGCAGTCAGAAAAATCTGGTAGTAGATTTTTTTTTAATGAATAGAGTCCAGTGTGCTCTAGATTAAGTAGGCTAAGTGGGAAAAAAAAAAGTCTGATTCTGATGCTGGTAAACCTTCATGTCAATGGTCACATCACCTCAAGCTAAATTTAACAGAGCTGCTTGAAGAAGGAACAAAGACAGCAAATATCCATGTTAATGATACATTTTCTTCTCTGTGTACTTATATCACAGACTTAACTAATGAACAAGGAGCTAAAGGCAAACAGACAGAGGTGGCCTGTTTCAAGTTCATGGGACACAGGAAAGTTTCTGCTACATTCTGTTCAAGGCTTCAAATCCTCCCCACGCAATATTTCTACTCTCTTCCTCCTCTGCATCTCCTGTGGGACAGGGGGGGTGGGGGGCTATAGACAGGTGGCCAGTGGGAGACAGGAGGGCAGTCAAGCATAAGAAATCAGGCTATCAGATACTCCCATCCACACCACTGGCGCAATTAGACCTGGGAATCTAGTCATCTGACAGCATGCCTGCTACAGACCCAGCCACATATATCACACATGAGAACACACACAAAGCTTTCTGGCAGACACTTTCACATCACCAATGTTTTATGCACCCATGTTACGCCTCATGCTTGCATCTCATTGGACACAAAAAACAGGCTATAATTAAGTTGCCAATTTAGAGTCATCTTTAATTCAGCCTCAGCACGATCTATCAATTCTGATTTACCTAACACACATCTACCCAAACCTAATAATAGGTTAATAGAACCCATATAAACGAAAATGTAATGACATGTCAACCCAAACTAGGTCAATTGCATCCTCGTTGCACGTAAAAAACTGCACAACATGTTAAACGTGTCGCTTTGGGTGTGTACGCCTAAAGATGATGCCCATAAGAATACACTACGCAACAAGCATGTCTGCTGTGCCTCTATGGCACTGACGGGGATCTCTACCGACAAGATGCAGCGGCAGCGCAGACCAAGGGAGTGACGCATTGCAGGTACAAACACACCAATCAGAACGAGCTATTTCACCCCGCTACTTTCAGTGCCTCATCACCAAGTAGCAGAAAGTATTCATACGCAGACAACTAGAACACCAACGACCGCCATTTTAATTTCGAAATTACACTCAAACCCTTATAATTATGACAATTTAGGAGTTAGTGGCTGAGTATCGATTCTTTGGTCATTTTTTATTATCTGGACAGTTGTTTATAGTTATATTTATTAAGTGAAGGAAATGGAAGTTAGCGGATGAATCTATAAAAGAGGAGGAGTTAAAGAGTGGCCGTTAAAGGCGCGTCCAGTTGCCTTTCCTTCATTGCATTCATAGAGTTTTTAAGTGAGCCAGTTAATCCTCTGTATATTGGTTCCTTGCGGACTTTATCGTAAACTAGCTGCATATACGTCGCAATGGTAAGCAAGACTTCATCTTAACTTGTCCGATGTTTCGATACTTAAGGAGCTTAGTACTTGTATGTTTATACAGTTTCGGCTTCGTTTTTCACCACTACGGTACCGTACATAACTCGTATTACGCTACCTTACTGTACTCTACATTACCGTACCGTACTACCGGTATACACAATACGCCAAACTGTTAACTGTGGATACTAATGTACGCTGCCACACCGCTTGCCGACAAATGTTCGCAACCTTAATTGTGTTTAAGAAGATAACAACGCGAACATTACTAACTCTACCGTAATGATTTCTAGTATGCATTTGAGCAGTAACGTAATATGCTTAAGTAACGTTATGCTACTGTAACCATGACATGTCTTTATTACCGTAAATCGTTACAGTACGTTTACTAAATTGCCTGCTGGTCTTGGATTAACTATAGCTCTGGTGAAGCTAACACCATATTCCTCTGGATTGTAACTCGCACAGTAATGTTGGTGACTACAAAATTAGGGCGTTTCACTACATGTTTGCGGTGGAAGGTGGGCTGCCTGGTCTGTCATGTCATTAGAAGCTAGCTGGCTAGCATTGCTGTCTTTACTAGCTGTTTTGCGGGCATCTAGCTACCTCCCTGCTAACGCTTACCGCCAAAATGTAAACCATTCGCTGTTTGGAGTCATGAACTCTAGCAGCAATGTCTCATTAAAGAACATGTACAGAACACACAGCCCGTCAAATGCGAACTAGACATGGTTGAAAACTAACACGTTTTTTAAATTTACTTCGTAACTATGCATTCTGTTAGTTAGATTTGAATGTTTTAGAAAGCCTAGCTTCTACTCGAAGCTGCACTGAGCATTTGATACATGGTTAAATTATTAGTTTACTAAAGTGTACGTAAGGTACCAGCAAAACTTGTGTTCTCTTTTGCCCTCAGGCTGACCAGCTGACAGAGGAACAGATTGCTGGTAAGTCATGTATGCATATATCGGGCACATAACGTGATACATGAAACATTGCCTTCCCTGCATATATTTTTGGCTTTTATGTCTTATAAGACTACCAGTTCATATAAATGTGAATTTACTGTACAGGCTGTTTCCTACTGACTTTGTAACATGGACTTCTTACAGGAAACCTCTTTGCATTTTCATGGCTTGCATGCAATAAATGATGTAATCATAAGCAGCTTAGTGTCCCTTCCACTGGGTGTGCTGCTCTGTAACAATAAAATGCACTTGAATGAAAGCATATAGAACCGTTCAGATCATTTAAGTGTAAAGGGCAACTGTAACTCACTCTACTGCAGTAGAGCTCTGACTGTTACTGAAAGCTGTTACTGTACATCCTGCCTTTTGGATCAGCTCCTTCATAGCCTAATGTCGTGGGGACATCTTTGGAATGTTGTAAAAACGGTGTCATTTCCTCTAGTGTATCCTTGATTCATTTGAAAAGGAGCTAATAGCTGCTGTGGCAGGTATGTAGTATAACGGAAGGCTTTCTATTTAATATTTGCGGAGTCATTCATCACGGCCTACTTGTTAACTAGTGAGCATGTGGTGCGTTTGTTGACCCTGGAAACAGTGGGGTGAGGTCATCATGGTTGACAAGATGGTCACTAGATTACGGCATGCCCCTCCCGCCATCATATGCCATGATAACATAAGCTCTCATGGTTGCTTCCTTGCTTGGTCAAGTTTAGTTCCCACTAGAGTGGGAAATCAAAACTGATTCTTCATCAGATCCTTGTTGCTTGTAAAATATGAATTAGTTGATCATTAGCTAATTCAGGCTATAGTTAAACTTTAAATACTACAGGATTGAATCCATTGAACTTAGAATCTTGCTTGGCAGATTTTACCTTGTATTTGCTGTTCTTTATAACCTAATTTGTGCACTTAGTTTATTCAGACCTTTTGCTCTTTACTATGCTTTTCTTAAACAGAGTTCAAGGAGGCATTCTCGCTTTTTGACAAGGACGGAGATGGCACAATCACAACAAAAGAGCTTGGAACAGTCATGCGCTCTCTGGGTCAGAACCCCACAGAGGCAGAACTGCAGGACATGATCAATGAAGTAGATGCTGATGGTGAGACTAGCTGTAATATAACTTTAATTGATTTGTTAAATCATATTATATCTTAATAAGTGCTTTTTGTCCTCCTCAGGTAATGGCACGATAGACTTCCCAGAGTTTCTGACCATGATGGCCAGGAAGATGAAAGATACAGACAGTGAGGAAGAGATCAGAGAAGCATTCCGTGTCTTTGACAAGGTGAATTTTTCTCTTATCTAATACTTGAAATGGCACAAGCTGCATGTTTACTAACTGCCAGGTTTTTAGGATGGCAATGGATACATCAGTGCTGCAGAGCTGCGCCATGTGATGACTAATCTGGGAGAGAAACTGACTGATGAAGAGGTTGATGAGATGATTAGAGAAGCAGACATTGATGGAGATGGACAGGTCAACTATGAAGGTTTGTTTACTTGTCCTATAATTTTGTAGGTATTTTCAATCGATGCTCGAACTGATTTACTTTATTCCTTTTTCAGAATTCGTACAAATGATGACGGCGAAGTGAAGGCCTTGTACAGATTTCTTATATATAATTTGCCTTTTTTCTTTGTGTAATTTATCTGTAAAATCTTAATAGCCCCTTCGTCCCTGCCCCTTGCTGTCCAAAGGAACTGCATGTAAACTGCATAGCTCTTGTCCCCGTGTCCCTTTCTTTTGCTGTCATGGTGTTTTGGAGTGACGGGGCAGTCTTTCAACAAGATGCCCGTGGAGGCCTTGGGCAGCCTGAGAACTTGGAACCTTCCCCTCTTGTGGGCTCAGGCCCCCTCCACGCATGGTGACATTGGAAACCTGTCTGCTGGTTGTCACTTGGCAACACTGTTGGCATGGAAACAATGTAGAGGGTTCAACTCTGCATGGACTATGGACAAAGTATATACAGAATTTCTCAGCATTGCACTACTGCAAAAAAATGACACGGGTGTATCTCCTAGGTACTCGTACAAACTCTTTTTGTATCTGCTGTTCTATATACCAGAAACGACTAATCTTACTATGCTTTTTAATGTTTTACTCACTTGGTGTTTATTTTTCTTTCTTTTTTAAATGGCCACTGGTCATGCCTCAAATAATCCATTCCAAGTTGTATATTTTTGTTTTCCAATAAAAGTTACAATCTACCCATATTTGAAAATTGTCTTGTTTTCTCAGTTATAATGGCGCTTGAGTTAATATACTGTTATAATTCACAATTTTGTATTAGAGAGCAGGATGCTCCTTTTTGATAGCTCTTGTTTATTTTTGTTTTCTTGGTGCACATTAAATGTTACCATTAGTGTCTCTTGTGAATCTGCCCCAAAGCACCGAGAGGAGCATCAGCCAATGCCTCTTAATGTTGATATGCTCTACGCAAACCTGTATTGTCACTTGTATAGCACTGAGTAGGCTCAACGCCTTCATCTAAAAGTGCATATTCTAGTGGTGGATATTATATTTTCCATCTATCCTGCCCCAAAAACTAGAAAAGCCACATGATCTACTGTTGAATATGAATATATATATCAAAGTATACATCAGACACAATGATGTAAATAGGTGTACCTGGGTTGTTATATATATATATATATATATATATAATTTTTCTGATGAGTTTGTTACAGTAGCTTGCTGAGATACTAAGTTTGTTATTTTGATGAATGATGAAATAAAGCTCTATTGTGGACCTCTCTGTCTTGCCTCCTGTTTTTGTACTAGCTATGTGTTTGCCTTTTTCTGTGCCTGGTTAGGTTCCTAGGTCTGTAGCACCCTGCAAGTACTATATCTTTAAATAATTTGCTTTATAACTGATTACATTTTAATATGGATTTAACAAATGAATGCCTTAGCGTTGGGCGTTATGACATTTTATTGTCAGAAAGCTATTTTTAAATACTGCGTTGCTATGCATTCAATTCTATATTGCATTTCAAAGTACCTTACTTCCTAGACATGACTACCTTATGTGCTCTAAATTATGGTTTGGAGTAGCCTACTTGGCATACTGTGAAAACAGCTGTACATCGTTGCAGCTTTTTTAAATCTGTGAATGCATTGTCACATGAGAATTTCCTGACAAGATAGGTAAACGTGGGTATGAATCATATGTTCCATTTTGCACAGCAACAGTGGTGTATGTTTCTTTCATTCCCAGAGAGATTGTAGCAGGTTTAAATGATGGGCCTGGGCTGATGGTGTTTCTTGGTTTGTATGAACATTTCCCCATACAGCCTTCTGAAAGAACCAGTAAGCAACATAGTTTGTTAAGGTATGTACTTGAAGCCAGGCCCTTGTTAGTGTAAAAGTGTTGATCAAGGCAAGGGCTCTATCATCTATTTGTTATGATCATATTTTGTCTTCCAGTTCATCTAATATGTCATACACAAGTTATAGAGCATGTCTTGACTGTTTTCCAACTTCATTGATACTTAAAAGTGATAAAGGCTACACAATATTTCAAACATTAATATATCAATAAATAACTTTTCTGCAACTGTCCTGAGCAGAGAATGACATCACACTGTGTTGTAATCACGTGAACTCTTGTTCATTGTTTTCATAGCGGGGCAGGCTGTTTGGCATGTTCGTGCATTTGTGGCCAATCCCTAAAAAGCATTTGTTTTGTTCCGAGATGCTGGTGTGTCATCCAGAGTCACTAATCGTGCATGCAGTAAATTACTGAGTTAGCCTGATGGCCCTTAACACCAGAATCTTACACTGGAGCTTTTAAGTCTAAATTTACTGTAGCTGTCCACTGGGCCAGCTTGTTGAAAAATTGATAGACAGTGGAGTCGCTACTATAGTAACAGTCACAGTTTGGTCGTGGTCAAGTGACGGCACACAGTGAACCACACAGTAGGGTGTGTAGGTTATGTCTGGAAGGAAAATCTAACCACTCTCTACAGCCCATGACATGCCCAGGCTTGGTAATAATGGAGATGGTAAGGATCTGCAAAGATTAGACGCCAACCCTTGTAACTTAGAGTTGTTGTTGTTTGGCCCCAACAATTACATGAAAAAGTGATGTATTGTAAATTTCTGTTTTCAGGACAATAAGAAAGCAGGCATTTGTGGTCGAGGAAGCTGGTGGTTGGCAACACTTAAAGTAGGTGTTTGTTAATAGTCATTTTGAAACTTATCTGTTGTGTTGTCTGAAACCACCAGAAAAGGCTTGACTTATTAAAAAAAAAAAGGAATTTGCCAAATTTGGTCTAAAATTCTTCGAAGAAATATTCAACACAAGCAAGTCAGGGTTGGAGTGTGACATCATATTTGTATTGTAAGCAATTGGATCTGATCTATCGTCCAACTCCCAGGAAGATAACCAATCAAGTTAGGGTGTGCTAAAAAGCACAACACTATCTGAAATAGAATGCTCAAAAGGTAAATTGAAATTATATGGGAAGCTCTTTGGTATACAAGCTTCTTTGTAACTTGACATGCCAGAGGAATTGTTGTCCCAAGTCCATCTGGGGAGCCGTACATTGAAACTGTGAATGGCTGTACTTTCAAAAAAATACGTGGCAGTTTATTGGATGAACCATCTGGTCGTTTTCGCTGTCGGCACCATGGTCGGCACACCTTAACAACGCCAGTATAGCTATTAACACGATGCTGATTGGAAAGTTCAGTTGCTACTAAGACACATTCAAAATGATTCCAAGGTTTTCCAGACAGATTCTCACTGCGAAATTAAACTGAAGCTCACAAGATCAGGAGGCTAGCTTCTTTGTACTCTTTTAAGTAATAGCAAGGATTCGATCAAATCTGTCACCCCCACCAATCATTCTCCATTCCTTCCCACTCTTATATTTTACAGTAAAAATGCAATAATAATCCAATTTGACCAGCCACTTCCTCTGCCACCTCTTGTCACCTTGCTCCAGGACACGCCCATTCCAGGTCACTATTACATCCGGGACTTCGTTGAGGAGGCTAGCCTGAACTCTGTACGGAAGACCTATGGCTTCAAGAGTGTTGGTAGGAAAGCCCAGATGCTGTGTGTACGTAAGGGGGACCTGCTGTTACCAGGGACCTACAGCTACAGGGACTCCACTCAGGAAGTGCTCATGTGCCAAGCGTCTTACTCTTTCAAAAACTGCCCCCGGTCTGGAATCCTCTGTGCCAGGGACAAGGTGGGGGTGGACTGTATAATACTAATAAAATACTACTACTACTACTACTACTAATACTACTAATACTGATAATACTAATAATACTACTAATAATAATACTAATAATAATAATAAACTAGTGTTATAATAGTCATATAAAATCTAAAAAGTAGGATCTCATACAGTATGTACAAATCATGACATACTGTAACATTGTAAAATTGTATTTCAGAAATAATACAATCAAATATATTTAACAGCAAATTAAATATAAAGTATATAATATATATACAGTATAAAGAATGACCCACTGAATACATTTATGCTATTGGAACCATAGCTTGCCACACATAAAAACCCTTCTCATGAATATTTATCCAGGATCTACATACGTCCCCGTGTGACTACAATGTGACAGTGAAACCAGTGGAAAAGAGCCCATGCAAGTAAGCACTCAGGCAGTCTTGAGTCAAGGCAGAAGAGACATCTCGTTCCACTTGATATAAGTTCATTCCTCTGCTCTCTCATCTTCTCAAAACAACTGTCTTATTCTGTAGCTCTAATCATGCATGACCTTTTGCCATTGTTCTCCATTGTTCTCCACTCTCCGCTGTGCCTAACACACTTCTCTTCTTGCAGGCATGTGATGTTTCGGTCTGTTGTGCAGCGTATCGCTTTTCTTCCTGTGAGTATCTTGTCTCTGAAGGTTTTGCTTGCAATATTCCTATTGTTACAACTAAGTAAACATGTCCATTGTGTAGGTCCTGGATACACAATCATGTAGGATTGTGGGACATGTTTTTACTAAATGTTAGTCAGTCATTCTGAAGCTTGTTGATATTTGAACTCGATCAAAACAAAAACACATCTTCCTTTAGGCTGCTCCATCAGAGGCTCCGCCCTACACACTAGAAAGTAGTGTGCGGTCTGCACCACTTTGTTTGTTTTGCTTTTTACAGACAGGGCTGTGTAGTAGTATTCATATCGTATATTACCTTACAATTACTTACTGGACAACATTTTACTTTTCTGCAGCAACCTTCAAATACAATAGTGCCTTTTATTTTTTATTATTATTATTATTATTGCATTTTTTTTTATACATGTTCTTCAAGTGCATATGGGCTTCAAGTTTAAAGGTACCCACATGTATTGCATTATTGTTTCCCCAAAACTAAATTAAATGTCTGGCTGGAGAGGGGTAGAGACCAGTGCGATTGCAGGTGGCATGATAGACAAGTGTTTGGGGTAGCTAACTCCCAGCCATAAGGTTGGACCCCTGCACATGTTGGACCTCCCTATAAGACTCCTTGACACTCCTACCTGTTCCTACCTTCTATTTGTAATTGCAATCAATATAAGATGCTTTGTTTGAAAGAGTATTTTAAAGGTGTGTCAGCAATATTAAGCTAAGATACGTTTGGTCAAAATCAGCAAGTATATGCTCACAGTGCGCTAGCTGCCTGTTCTGTGTGCTGAACAAATGTGGCAATGTGTGTCCAGTGTGGGGTGGAGCATCTGAGTGAACGCTCTGACATTGAAGAAAAACAATGTATACAAAAAAAAAAATCAAAATCTTTCTCCAGGGTAGCTGACTCCATGATGACACAATCCTAGAAGCAGTGTGGAGGTAGAGTGAAGTTCAAGACAGCTGTAGGAGAGGCATGCCTACATAGTTTTCGTAACGCTTCAACCAACAAGGGCAATTGGACACAGCCCAATGAGTTCTATTTTAGTTTGAACCGCAACAAAATCTACTTCTATATGAATTAGGTAAGAGTGAAATGTCCTGCGATTAGCTACTGTTTACACAAGGTTACTCTTGGCTTGCGTTCCAGCCTGATGGGTATTTGAGCCCCGCTCGCAGCTGTCAGGCGATGGCAGAGAAGGAAGGACACTAAGACATCCCAAGGGTGTTGTTACTACAAAGTTGGGAACAGCATTGGGTTTGAGTGGTGTCACAGTGACTGCAAGACAAGTGTACTGTCAAAGGTTAAACAGCTAAACAAATCCCGTAGCGATGGATGTGAGGGCAGGAGACATAATGCAGATCAGCTGGTCCCAATGGTTTACAATGCAAGGTGCACCTTTGCATTGCTTTCAGAGTTCACAGTGGGATGTTGATTTCTACACATCCAGAGAGAAACCTACAAAAGCTGTATATGTTCTCCATCCTGGGACCATTATGTGCATTACGTGTTCTAGATTTACAGCATGTGCTTTTTTCTACAATGTCTTGTGCATATGCTTCATGTTGCTCAAACATGTTAGTTGTTTGATATTTACAAGTGAAGAGGTCTGATCTGGTTGTGAATGTTGACTATTGAGCGACACCAGCGAAGCGTCGATACCGAGTAGGATGGCGGCAAGCTTCAGCAAGGAGAACTGACACTCACACAAAGGTCAAAGTTGAAAAGTTTATCAAGCGACATTGCTTGTGTGAGTTATTCATCCTGCGCCCCTCAGAGGGAGTGAACACACTGCCAGGGCGAAAGTAGGCCGGTCTCCTTGGCTAACACGCAGAAACGCCGCCGACTTACGCTCTCCACTGGACCCTGTGATGTGCACCGGCATTAGCACCTCCACGACGCCAACTGGCCATGCGTGGCTAGTGCCGTACAGAGGAGCCAGCCGGCCAGCGGCAGGGGCTCCATTGAACTTGCCACTGAAATCAGATGGCAGGTAATGGTGGCGCAACAGCCCGGCGCTTCAAAGGCCGCAGAATATGAAGCGTGACGTGGAACCCCGTCCTTCCCTTTGTCTCGTCCTCCTCTTTCCCGAATGGAAAAAGCTGTCGGCGCTCAGGGGGACGCTAAGCGTTTTCATGTGCGAGGAGGGGATGAGGACGACAAGCTATTTCTGCTGCACGCTGGGCCACTGGTGGTGCCCAGTATGTGTGTTAGTGGGTGGCAGTAGAGGAGAAGTGAAAGGCAACTCAGGAGAGAGAACAGATAAAGAGAGAGAGATATAAAGGCTGCCTTTGATGTTTGTAGCAAAACCAGATCACTTACAGCCAAGAGCCAAGAGCCAAGACTCACACCTTACACCCGACCTTAACAAAGGAACATGTCTGGGTTAAGGTCATATGGCCAGCATATGACCTGCTAAAAACGACCACTCACAGATCTGAATGGGGTCACATGCGTATTCCTGCTGTACGTGCATGTGCTTCAGAGACGTGATGATATGTTTACATGATCGTGGAATGCAAGGGTGTATAAAGTGCTAAACTGTACAGCAAGTAAACACAGTAGAGGGGAAAAGCATTGCTTTAAAGATGAGCCATGTTGAGCAGCTAGGCCTGAAACATGCTTGTTTAACCACCCAATGGCAGAAAGAGGGTCCTGCTCCGTGTGACTACAACCCCCAGGCTGGACCAGAGAAAGGCATCACCTCTTGCTTTAAATCCACAGTGCCTCGTCTTCACTGTGTCCACTCGGTTAGTTCCACACTCCACTCTCCCACATATTGTCCACCTACTGGGACCACACAGTGTCCCTGCTTACAGGCTGCACAGGAAGACACTGTATAAAAGAGCGCACCAGCACTTTTGCCCTGCGTTCACACAACACATTACATAAGGGATACAAAGCGACCGGCTGCCATTAATTGTCAATGAGAGTTGGCGATTAAGTAACCACTAGTCGGGCTATCGTCATAAGCAACAATCCACAAGGATGCCTCCCTCTTTTATCGGTCGTGTGAACACAGTTACAGTCTCCTCCCAGCAGAGACAAATAGTCTTTGTTTGCTTATGATGCAACTTAAATGTCAATGTGTCATTTATTAACTTAATAATTATCTTCATTCAATTATAATATTAGTGTGTGTTTAACATCTATATGTCTATATGGGTGCATGTTTGAATGTTCCGGAATGGGCATAATGCCTTTTTCATGTTTACCTAAGTGTTTGTATCTCTGTTTCACAGAGGACCCCAGGGCCAGGGACATATAAGCTATCCTAGCTCATTCTCTGGGTGTGAAGACCACAATGAACTGAGACTCCTCTTGTACTTTACACAAATTATCTCTTGTTAGCCAAGCCACACCCAGACAGATAACCTGGCTTTGTTTAGTTCAGTAAAATCCTGGTAAAAAAATAATAAAGGAAGTCAGTGATTTATTTCTGGTCAAATGTTTGCTTGTGTAGTACCAGTAAAGGGTGCCGACCACGTCTAATGCTTTAGTGATGGTACTAGCCAGAAAGGCAGCGTGATCTTATCTGCAGTACAACACAGTGGTACTTAATTGTAGTAAGTGCTTCTTGGCAATTCTGTTGATCTCTCTCTCTCTCGCCTTCAGTTTTCTCTCCCCGCTTCATTGTTGGAGGTGGGAACACTGTGCCTAGCTATCGCTGCTCCACGATGCACTCAGGAGATGGAATGTTGTTCAGCCATGCATCACATGCACAGAGCTTAGCGTGGCATGCCACACTCAGATAACACATTCAACATTATGGGCTGAGGCAGAGGCCCGTGATAAAACATCTATTCTTATCACAAACCCTCAGCCCTTACTCTCGCTTTTCTTCAGATGAACAAAAACAACACAGCAAGCAGTCGCCTCTGCTGTGCTATAAATTACAGCTCCATAGAGAACATGGCGAAACATTTTGCTGTACATGCACCTACCATTTCACACCACTAGACCTGGTTGTTGCCCAGTATAATTACAATTAGGCTAGTATTAGCTGACACGTTTATCCAAAGTGACTCACATTAAGAACAAATATGGAGCAGGTAGAAGTTATACAACATGGTAGAAGGTATGATGATGCAATGGATTCAATCAAGAACCCTCTGGCTGTGAGAGAGGCTCATTCACCTCTACTTCAGTTATGACATTTCTCAAAGAAATGACTTGCTGATGAAATATAACCTTTTGAAACAGGTTAGGGCCGAGAGGGTATATTGTGTCTACAACAGACAAACAGCAGTGGCAAACCACAAAGATTACGCCACCACTTGTATTACATTTAAAGATGTGAGTGGTTGATTCAGCAAAATTCACTCAAAACAACACTCAATAATAAAATAGAGCTCAGCCTTGGACACAGTGCTGGCTAACTGTGTCAAGATGACTCGAAATCTCGACAAAGTACCATTCCAATGTCTAGGATGCTTTAGAATTCTACCAAGGACTCAGTCCTTCGATCAGAGGATTTTGAAGGATGCATGTGTGTATCCTTCGCGTACTAAAAATATCCACAATCCTGTGCGAACGTCAGAAGAGGAGATATTTAAAAATGGCGCAAAACGAAACTAACAACCAAACAGCACGATCCATTGTTTTTTCAACTGTTATTTAAAAACGAATCGCGCGGTTTAATTAAGCATAATGATTTTGAAGGCGGGACTTTTTGAATGACGTCATCTTGCACACTAGCTATGCCGTTCCATTATGTGTTCTTCGAATGTCTTCCCTAGCCTCGGAAGGACCCGACTAGGAAGGCATTTGGAAGAATCCGTCCTACCAAGTAAGCATCCTTGACATTGAGAAACACCCATTGTGTTTGCAGGTCTTGTAAATGTGTTAAATAAATAGACAACCTTTACTGCTCAAAATAAACGGAAATAATTAAATAAGTACAATAAAGCACTGCACTAGTGTAGTGTGGAATTACGTGTTGTGAGTGACAATGCTAACAGCCAATGAAAATCTACAACCCTACTTCCTGACAGTGCTGTCGAGCTTACATGTATAAGTTGCATATGTGACATAATGCTAGTGGAAGAGGCTGAGACTGTGAGGAACCACTGATACACCTGTTCTTCAAAGGTAAGGTAATTGTAATTTCTGAAACTCAGAAATGCTAATTGATTAGATTTTTAAATGAATTCTAATGGGTAACGATATAATTGCATGGGACGATGTACGATGTACCAGACTTCAGGATGCCATCAGATGTATCGTGCTTGGCCTCCACTTCAATCCATTCAGAAGAGGTTCAAGAGCCAGGCTCTTATTCCTCAGTGCACACTTCCACCCGGAGAGGAAGACAAGGGGCCTCTGGATGGAAGGGACGGATAATGCCTAAGTGATGAGCGGCCATGTTGTGCCTGTGGTCAAGGCTCCAAGCCCCCAGTAATCTCGGTGTCCCACCCCCACCATGCCAACTCCTCTCAGTGATGTGCGCTGATCTCTCATATGCTTCATACTGACGACTTAACACCCTCTGTCTGCCTCGGCCTCAGGCATGGCCGTGCACACGCTCGCTGGCTGTCAATCACACCCCCTCCTGTATACAGTATGCACGCGAGCACCGAGGAGTTCATACGCGCGTTTCAGGCCATTAATGTGCCTGCGCTTTCTCGGCCTGTGCACGTAGACCTATTTAAATAATCAACATACTGCATTATACTGTATATAACATATATTCAAAGATGAGGCAGGAAAATCAGTGTAGAACTGTCTCTGGACAGATGACTGGCCAAGGTATGTAGTACAGTGGTTGTACGGAATGCACTGCAAAGCCTGCCACACAAACATTCACTGACACCTCTTCCCCCCCCTTCCCACACACACTCACACACTTCTGGGGAGAAAGTCATTTTTACTGTGATTTAAGAGCAAAGCTAGTCTGGAATTAAGTAATTGTGAAGCTTTTGGAGCATCTGGTGTCAGAACAAGATCCCACCAACATTTACAAAGCACTGTTCCACACCAGCAGACAAGATACAACTGCAGATCATTTGGTACATTTTTGGATCCAACCATTAACCCATAAGCCATCATGTGGTGAGAAAATGTGACATTCCCCCAAATGACAATCATCATTATCAGTCTGAGTCAAGGTCACACAAACATGCCTTCTGACAGAGCACCTATTGTTCGGCCAAACATAAACAGTTGCGTTGCCCGTCCTCCAACTCAGTATAACATGCCTACGTTGAGAAAGTTGGTGGTCTCACTTGGCCTCTTTAAGCCCCGGTCACATTAGCCTTCGTGGCTAGCAGGGTGATGACTGGCTAGCTTAGCAGTGCAGCAGGCTGCATGACAAACAGGCGGGTGGCCAAGTATCTTTTTACCCCCTGCCGCTGACAGACACATTGGAGCAACATTTCAGCTCTATTAAATGACATATAAAAGTTTAATCACGTCAAATGAGTGACTGTTAGTGAACAAGGGGTCATTGTTTAGGCGGGTAATGGCCTTGGCACAGTGCTGGGCACATGGCCGATGACCAAGACCGTCAGAGGGGCAATCATGTGCGTGTGTGTGTGATTGATGGAATGAAACACAAGGCTGGCGAAGCTGTTCATTGCTCCGATGCTGGATCTCACTTTCAGCCATGTTAATTTTAACTTCATAAACAAACCACCAGAGACCATCCAGACAAGGCCACGTGTTATGTGTTATGATTTGCTGCATGTCGAATCCATATAACATGCATGAAACAGTACATAGCCCCCTGCATGTCAAACACATCAGGAAGTCGGGAAATAGATTTTCATAGGCTGTTAGCAGCCTACTCAGGCTCCGATACAACTCTAGTGCAGTACTTCTATGATCTTTTAAGCAGTAACCAATCTTATTATCAGATGTATCAGAAGTCAATATGTTATACTGTAGTTGGTCATCGTGCAAATCAATCAACATACCTCTAATGTTAAGTAGGCGGGTCTTGATGCAGTTGCTGTGTCCCAGACATCACACAAAATGGCAACTAGCAGCAAAACTAGACACAGCAGAAAACACAGAAGAAGCTTCCAACTAAGTGTGTGTGAGATTTATAAGGGAAACAGGTGTGAGTTGTCTATGCTTATAATGTAGTATGTAGTATGTTGTGGTCCCATCTGTGTGTGTGTGGCCAGAGTCTGTCTTAGCCTGATGCAATTCTGCACAGCCAAGACCCCACCATGGCACCTGGTATCTCTGTCCTATGGTGTCAGGTGTGTGTGTGTGTGTGTGTGTGTGTGTGTGTGTGTGATAGTCCACTCTGCCTAGCGATGGATCCATTGGTCAGTTGAAGGCCTTGTGTAGGTGTTACGCATGGCGTTACTGAGCACAAGACACAATGTGAGAGAGTGGAGAGACAGACAAGTCCAAAATAACGCAGTGACAGGGAAAGATGGGGAGGGGGTCGTATTTATGTGGCTGGGCAGGTGGGCAGGAGATGACACCGTCTCTTTACATGTAAATGTCAGCATGGACAACAGAGCAGAAAAACACATGGGGAGAGACTTGGCATGGCGCAAATCAATTCCCCAGCAGGAAGAGGCATTGATTACAGCTGCCCCACAGAGACTGGGTGGCTGGGCCAGCATATGCCTGTCTCTCCCTGGCTGTGTGTGCGTGTGCACGTGTGCATGTGCGTGTACGTGTGCCTGTAAAGTGTGTAAAACGCAGGCACTCACAGTATGTTTTATACTGCACAGTATGTGTAATTCTGTGTGTGTGCTACACATTAACTAGATATCTCAAACAAGGGGATGGCTGCTAGGCAACCAAGCCACATCACATCATATCAGGCATGCGAGGAGGGAGAGAAGGAGAGGCTGTTACATAAGCCAGCAGCCAGCGCCACAGCTCACATTAATGTGGCTCCACACAGGGAAGGGTGCATGCTCCATTAGTAACAAGTGACCAGGCAGGTGAAGACTCGCTATGAGGCAGTGATTTAAACAAGCCACTGTTGTTTGAACACAGGCAGACCAATCAAACACAACGCACACTGAGTCACACACTGCAGGGTACAAACAGGGTCTGCCATTTACAACACACATGAATATATCACAGTACTGTACCGACATGCATGCAGCTGTAGAGGATGAGGAGTTATATGGGTTCGTACGTGTGTGAGACAAACACGGCTGCTGTTAATGAGACAATACCAAAGGGTGTGTGAGTGAGGACGCATGTACGCACTCACACACACCCTTTCGTATTTTCCCGAGCTCCCGACAAAGACAAGCCGATCAAAGTGCAACATCAAAAATACATCAAAGTCCAAAAGATAAAATGGGATTGCTTGCGGGATTGACAGCTAATACATAATCTATGTTTGTCTGTGTGACATGCATATGGTAGTCTGGAAGATGTGATTCCACAACACATTCATATGCTGGAGACGTGCCCAGCACATCTTCAGCAGTTCCCCTTAGCCAAAATAATAATTATGATATTTATGCATGAGTCAGGTGACATATTGTTTCTGGTGTCATTATTATGATATGCTTTATATTGTTTTATGTTTAAACATGTTTTCACCCGCATGTTTTAGACCTGCATTTAAAAGTAAACAAGCGTCACCCAAAATTATGCTTTGTTAATCACATATTCATTAATAGCACAGCAGTGTGTAAAATCATGCACAGTTAACTAATATTTGTCTGTTTTCAGTATTTACATATGCATACATGAATAATACTTAAAATAATAACAGTATTAGCGCTTTGATGCTATATCTTACAGAATATGATATTTCTGGTTTGTAAGCCTTTTCCAAAACTTACAAAAATATTTTTATAATATAATATTATTATACATTTTTAAATAATACATATTATATATTTTAAATCAAAATCAAAATAAATATATTTTACAAACTGTTGCAAGCTGTTGTTAGGAAAAGTTAGGAAAAAGCTTAATCTCACATGATATTATTAAGTCATGTTTGGTTACTTATTAATCAACCAGAATTATTGGTTAATTACTGATTACTAATTAGTTCATTATTGCAATAGCATTAAATCCCAACCTGAGCAGACCCCGCCCCAAACAGCTGCTTCACCCCTAGAGCTCCCTGGGAATGATGGTGAATGGCCGTATGGGGCAGGTGGCTTCCAGCTCCAGAGCCATGATGAAGCAGTCTGGAGCCTGGTGGCAGCCCCGGCACTGCAGGGCCTGCCCCAGGCCGCTCCACGCCTCGTGGGAGGTGCTGTGGGCCTGGACAGCATCACGGAGTACCTTCTCTCCCAGGTGGACACGCCCTGTTTGGACCAGCAGCTGGCCCTGGGTGGTGGGTGGGTGGATGGAGGTCACCATAAAGACAGCAGAGAGAAGAATTTACTAACAATGTTCTTGTTGATTCTATGAAAAATATGAACATTCCTTCTTTTTGATTAGCTCATGAACATTCCTTACAATTCCTATCACAATCATAGCACCTAGTGTACAAAACAGACATAGGCATACCATTCTCAATACAAACTTGTTTTTATAAAAGAATGAGATGAGCAGATGGGGGATTTTTATGAAAATCCAAATCTTGGATTATAATGCCTTCTGTCCCATATAATAAAGGACTTTGGCCTGAAAAAGGAGAAAACCAACTGTACTGTAGTTGCTGTGAATGGCAGCCCAGGACAGAATGCTTCTACTGTGCGTTTATATTGTGGAACAAGTGAAACAAAATCCCTGACTAATAAAATGAGGAAATATCCCATGACCATACATAAAACCATAAAACTAGTACCTTGTTACATAGTTACATAACTTCTATTGGAGTACAGTACATCCTTCACATTAAAGGTGTACTCCCCCCCCCCCCCACACACACACACACACACACACACATGGAGCCAAACGAGTCTTGTTATGCAGGCTTTGCTCACAAGTTTCAGATTTATGGGTCTGAAATTCATAATGCGTCTGGGAACTCTGATGCAATATACAACAAGAACACACACATACACACACACACACACACGCACACACACACACATTGCACTGTGTCTTTGTGTGTGTGTGTGTGTGTGTGTGTGTGTGTGTGTGTGTGTGTGTTATCGCTAATG
>JAODLL010000007.1:298144-317382 GCA_026546735.1 Forbesichthys agassizii | reverse complement strand
TATATGTGTATATATATATGTGTATATGTATATGTGTATATATATATGTGTATATGTATATGTGTATATATATATGTATATATGTATGTATATGTATGTATGTATATATGTATGTATATATGTGTGTGTATATATGTGTGTATATGTGTGTATATATATATATGTGTGTATATGTATGTATATATATGTATGTATGTATATATATGTATATATATGTATATATGTGTGTGTGCATGCGCGCATGTTCTGTAGTGTAGAATAAATATTGCTGTTTTCTATCTTCTGTTTTCCAGGAGAGAGGAGAGACCAGCCATCCAATGAAGGAGGAGGACCTCATAAGTCTTATTGATGGCGTTCTGAAGGATGACGACAAAAACAACGATGGTTACATAGACTATGCTGAGTTTGCCAAATCACTGGAATAGAGGAGCAAACTCATCCAAGTCTATTGACCATGCCCAGGAGTGACAGTGTGTCATGCACTGGAAATAAACTAACTGACACTATAGCCCTACTACGGACAACCGCAATGTAACCTCTGCTTTCTCACCTTTCCTATGATTCAGGTTACAGTCAGTGGTTTAGCCATGTTGCTACACTCTGTAATGGCTTAGTTGATTCTGGATATTATGTTCCAGTGAATTCACTAATAAAATGGAGAATGCTTTCCATGCCCAAAATAAGTCCCATAATAAGCTGTTTGATATACATCAAATAAGCTTTTATGTTTAACTCTAATCTATGCCACCCTGCTTTTGTTCTCCATGGGTGTCTTGAACCAGCGCAACATAAAAATTGAATGCACCCAGGTAGCCTAGCCAGATCTCTACATCATATAATCTTGTGAGATTAACATCCTGATTTCAAACTGGCATTGCCTGCATACAAGGTTGATCATGTAGTTCAGAATTTGCTGTGTGAAACTCCAAATATATCCTCTGATGATTTATAGAAGGATTGGGAGTAAGTATGTTGAGGTATCACAACACAAACAAATCTTTTAACACCAATTTGAATGTGGCCTTTTGGATTGAAGGAAAAATACTGTTGATAATTGCAATAATTGTGCATCTTGCTCAATTTGTATTAATTACAACCCAAATAATTGGTGTCATTGTTAATACATACTTGAGATAAATGTCCTGTCAGAAAGAATGTACATTATAGCAGCACCATATTGTGCATTATTAATTATTCATTACTGGATACATAGTTACTGCTCACTCATTGTTGATGTGACCAATGCAGTCTGGTCAGGATTGGTATGCTCCTGATTCATTTCATGAGCATATGTAGTTGGATGTAGGTTTTCATGTGCCTACTACCAGCTACAACCATGTCATTTCTTTTAGTTTATTTCTTACAGAGAAATCCTATATTTTTGTTGATGATTTGTTATTTGAATGCAAATATTTAAATGACTTAGTATCTGCAAAGATACAACTGTGTTGTCTCTAGAATATGTGTATTAAATACTGTAATTACTAATCGTGGTTCACTTTAAACTGGTAAAAAGAAATGACCTGATAATTGAGAAGAAAAAACAAGTTTATTTATAAAAAGCAGACAATTTTAGAAACATTAAGTTAAACAATAATTGTCAAATGTCCTGACCTGAATCTTTTATATTGTAAGGATACACACAATGCAACATTATTCCATATTGTTCAAATATTACATATACAGTACACACACTGTATACGTTGCTAATACTTCTAGTATTATGTGGTATAATGATTAATACAATGTAGCTAATATAATGTATGCATACAACCCAATACATATAGTGAGTATACCTAGATACAGTATTACATTTAGTTTGTTAAATAAACCCAAAACATTTTTTTGTGTATTAATTACTATAAAGTAAAGCCTGGAATGCTTAATGAAGAAGCATTAACATATTTGAAATAATAATAGGAGATTCAGATTTAGTTGTAGCATAGTAGAGAAGGAGATGTGTGACACTGACAGACTGGAGGTATATTGTCTGGACACATGCCACCCTACAGCCCTCTGACCGTGGTCAGCGCTTTGGGTTGTCTGCTCCTGCTTGCATGGCCTGGCTGGTCTGTTTAGTGATACCACTCACTGGTGTCACTCAAATGTTACGAGTCAGCAAGATAACTAAACTAATGATCGCAAAACTATTTTGGCTTGTCAATGGATGCCCGCCACATTAATACGTTCATGGACACGTGTCTGGTCTGACGTCTGACATCACCCATCACCCAAGACATAATGTGCTTTTAATCAAATATCTATAATAATATATTATAATATAGATATTATATAGTATCTGTATTAGTGTGGACATGCCATAAAAACCCTTGTTTCACCTCCTAGTTCCAGTGAGCACCAGGGTCTAGGGAAGGCATGGTGGCCAAGGAGAACACAGGTGTGTTAAGACTGGTGGGTGGAGCCCCCATGCCTCTCAGTGGGTTGTACCATTCCTCGTGTTGTCGCGGGGGTGCTTGAGGCTGCGTCTGGATGTTGGGGCAAGGGCACTGGCTGGCTGTGCCCGGATGGTGAGTATACCCGCCAGAGGGTAGCATGGTGGAGAAGCGGGGAATGTGTGCCAGAGACTGGGGGTAGTATCGGCGGGCCATGCCACTTAATAGCCCTCCATGGCCTGGCATCATAGCCATGGGCAGCACTTTATGGGTGGCCCGCTCCTGCTTGCGCTGTTTGGCTCGTCTATTTTGGAACCATACCTGTTAAAAAAATAAATGTATATATATATATTTTTTTATTTTTTTAAATTTTTTTTATAAAGTCTACAGGACTTTTGATAGTCTTCTTTTAAACTCAATGGAGCTGTTTCAAACCAATATTGTGTGGTTAAATATGATGAACTAATTGGTATTACCTAAAATCAATTAGTTCATCATATTCAATCATACAACATTTTTACATTTGTACCTTATACTATTAGGTATATTTGGTTTACAAATAATACATAACATAAGTATATTAATGGATGAATGAATGAAGACTCATTAAGTATGCAAGCTAAGCTCTTTTGAGTCAGGCTTTGTTATTAGTCATCTTTGCCACCTGTATGCGTGCCTCGTTGAGCTTGGTGAGCCGTGCCAGTTCCTCACGATAGTAGATGTCTGGGTAGTGGTTTTGTCCAAAGGCCAGCTCTAACTGCTCCAGCTGCTTGTGGCTGAAGGTGGTGCGATGGCGTCTTCGTGCGGGGGAGGGATAGGCCCTGCCTCGACTGTTCAGACCACCGGCCATGGAGGTCTCACATAATGCTTCTTTCCTGAGTGACTCTTCGATATCTATTTGACGGAAAAGGGGGTTAGGGCTTTGAATGGGAGCTCCACATTTCATCATTTCTATTCAGAGTGCGAGGTGAGAGTAGGTGTTCTGTTTCGTGGGTCACCTTCTATTTGCCAGACTGGCATCGTACAAACAGTGGCCTACATTTGTAAGAGCAAATTTCACTGATGGCCGTCTCAGAAAAGAGGGATTACATTGAAATTCTGGTTCCCACTGCCATTTGGCAACCTGAGAGCCAAAGGGTTTTAGCTGCCCAAGCCTATCTCATAAGAAACCCAGAGTGAAGGATTCCCCTAAGATTATCATGACAATAGCAAAGCATCTAAAATTGTTATATATATATATATATAAAACAATTCTAGTATTCTACTATAATAATACTATACATTTTTTACATTGTCTGAAAAATTAATGTAGACTATATTCTCATGTTTTAGTTAATCCTAACACACGATCATTTGATACTGTACATTTCACACAAAACATCGCAAGCCCTGTATTATTTACTTATTTCTTAATTTTTAGTCATTTTTTTTATAGATCATTGGATAATCTTAAAATATACCTGGTTTACTTGGCAACTAATGTTTTACATATTCTACTATTAACTTATACAATACTTTAATAACCCTAAAACACTAACAATCATTCAAACCAGCTTCATAAAATACACTTGACAGCGACTCACCTGCACTGGAGCTAACAGTGGTTGTATCAGAGTACAACTCTGAGCATTCCTGGGGGATCTTCACAGCATCCACCTTTAACTGGGCCATGTCTGGATGTCTTCTCTCTGATATCATCACATTTATGCCCCAGGCAAGCACATGGGTTTTTTCTCATGGCTCAGCACATGCCACGCCTATTTCCCACCCATTCCCGATACCTGTGCCTATGTTTGTATGTGTTTTGTATTTGACCATCTTAGTGGAAGAATGTGCAAAGAACTTGCAGTGGGTCTGCTGGGTATATAGTTCAAAGTTGGACACATTAAGTAGTACATGCCTGTCCAGAGATTCCAATGCATATATTCTGTCAGTTGATTGATGTGATTGTCAGTCTGTAATGAGAAATATAAGATGTATCTAAGAAGATTTTCTATAACTTTAACAGTTACTACTTTGATTTAGCATATTTTCTGCAAATAAATTAGCTTATATCCAGAAGAACATTACACTGAGTTTTTTATTTACTTCTAATCTGCATTTGAGGATTGAGGATTGTGATTCGGCTTTATGCAGTGAATGTGCACTGGTATGTGTGGCCACCAGGGGGCCCCATAATCCTATAATGTAAAGATCTTGAGAACATCATGTACGCCACATCACCCCCCCCCCACACACACACACACACATACACACTCACACATGCGTGCGCGCACACACACAGGCGCACACACACACACGCACACTGTATACTGAGTGTGACCTCGTAAGTCCTTTCTTCTCAAAGGTTTCACATTGAAACTTCAATCTTCCAACATATTCCATCTTCTCCTTCCAGGTCAACTCCTTTTTGTTATGTTATGGCCATGCTAACCTGCCTGAGGAGGCACTGCTGAGCTGGATTAAGTCAGCTCACTTGGCTGTTGTTATCAAGAGTTCAGGCCCTCTCTTTATGTAGCAGAATACTTGGAATAGGCCCAGAAGTGTCCCTCTCAGCAATGACTGAGTCACGGCTAGGCCACATGGAAGGTTTATTGAGATATCTTAATAAGCTGCTATGGCTATATCTGTGTCATTTGCATTGTGTCAAGAAGATAGTAATTCATTACCAGCTATATTTGACAAAAATGTTTTTGTGTTGGGCTCACTGCTCACACACTGATATAACAGCTAGCAAGTCTGGATTTGTGTCTGTCTGTGTGTGTGTGTGTGTGTGTGTGTGTGTGTGTGTGTGTGGTGTAGCACTGAATTCTAAGTAGTCCCCCTCCATTTAACATCTTGTGAAACATTTGAGTCAAAGGACATTTGACCCGGGTGATAAGTGTTACTCCCAAGAACCAGTAAATCAAAAGTTCAAACACTCGGGCAATCTTGAGCCAGTGAAACATTTTATCTCCAAAAGATTGTTCTTGACACAATGCAATAACCTACACAGAATACAGTGATTGAATAACCCATTTGTGAATAGGCAAGCGGGATATATTTTTGCATGCAATTCTTTCATTGAATCAACCAATTGGATTAAGATTGAATTTACTTGATCATATGCTGTCTCCACACTTTATGTACCGTGGTCTAATTCGCCTCCTTGTGACACATTGTACAATATGTCCTGAATACACATCAATATTGCCTGCATTTGGGGGTGTGTTCTGCTATGTCCTCAATGCTTAATCACTTGTTTCTTGTCCAAGTCATATATGAACCACCACCCCACATGTATTGCACACTCAGCTTTTTTGCTTGCTAGTCAATATTTTCTGTCTCTGTCTGTTGTTATGTATGTATGTTACTTATCTGTCTTCCTATATTTGTCTGCTTGTCTCTCTGAGTTTCAGTGCATTGCCATCTAAGATTTGCAGTGGTCATTGACCACTAGAGGCCTGTTAAAACCAAATGTTTGCTTATTTATACTTAGTATATCTGGTATTCGTAAAATGTATACAAAATAAAATTGCTGAATAAATCAGCAATGGGTTAGCGATGAGGGCAGCGATTGTAAGCATTTAGTCTAATTCAGCAAATATCTCTTCACAGTATATTTGCTGTCCGTTTTGTGTGCGCATGCAATAAAATCTGGTTTCTACACATCCCTGGGTCTGTAAATGGGCACATAAACAAAGTGGTGCAGACCACACCACTTAACATTATTCCAGCCATATCCCAGCCTTGGCTATATGTTTCTCCAATCACATGAGGCACCACGCTAACACCGTCTAATCAACATGTGACAGGTGAAAGTTTCACTAGCTTGCATTGTAATTGAAGCATAAAGACCTATACAGTACAGTATACACACATGCACACTACCATTAAAATGTTTAAGGGTCACTTAGAAATACTACATTTTTTTAAACAATAGAAAATGTTTTGTCCATTATACTGTACATACATCAAATTGAACAGAAATACAGAGTATTGCAGCTGTAAAGAGCAGATATTGAAAAGCATACATATCTACATAGAGGGTCTTTTCCAGCTACCATTACTCCTATGATCAACTGGCACATAATTGAGCTAATCCAAGTTTATTATTTTAAATAGGAAAATTGATGATTAGAAAACCTTCTTCTTGCGATTATGTTATCACATCTGAAAATGGTTTAAAGAAGCAATACCATCATTAGACTAGTTGAATAGCTGAAGCATCGACAGGCTTTTTGCTGCATTCCAGACAACTTGGAAGTCGAACATTTTCCAATTTAAATTTCCTAACGACTTTCAAGCGATCCAGGTGCATGACACTTGGAACAATAAACATGGCTGACAAACATATGACTGACCATAGCTTCTTAATGACAGTGTCAATATAAACGTACAGTACATGCAGAATATCTTTTTACTATAATATAGTACAGTAGATATCATTTTTAATAAATACAGGTTTGCCTTTTAGTTGATGGTTGATTGTTTACTATCTCTATACAGTCAGGGTAGATGGATTTGGGGTAGTGGGTTGTACTTTTCCCTAGTACTATATCAGAAAATCTCTATTTCTGAGTGTCTGGAACACAGCATGAGTGAGATAGTCAGTAATTTAACTTGTCTGATCATAGACAAAGCTCTGTGTTGTCTTCCTCCCTTATTTCTACATTTTCAGTAGCTGACGGTGCTATAAACGCAAATGGCAGACTTCGGCTCTGTTATGAAGTTTAAGTGCCTTAGTTAAGATACGTTTCTTTAGTAGCTTGTTGCCTGTATCTTACTTGTGTAGCAAAATTGCACTTGCATGTAGCCTATGACAAGTCCCATCACTGGTATCAGTCATGTATTCTGATTCTTTCTTTATTTAAAGCCCATTTTGCTGTAGGGCTTTAGGGGAAACAGATAGTATGGGTTGGGTAGATTAAATGTAATCCATTAAAATGACTAATAACCTGACTAACATTATAATTAGTAACAAAACATTTGGATTACCTAAACTCTGTAGCATAATCTAATTACTTTCTATTACTTTTGGATTATTTGTTCTTTGAAACACCATTCAAAAAATGTGATTTGGTGCACCATATGTTTGTATTTTATTATGAATGTTGCTCAAGCGGACAGATGAAAGTACTGTTATTCAGTTAATGACATGACATGTAATGACGAAAACAACCGATTGGACACGTTCTTTCTACAACCCTTCTACATTTGAAACTAATCCTAGAAGTTATCATCTCATTTTTCAAAAATCCCTTTAATCTGATAAAAATATTTTTGCTGGTAACATAATCCCGTCTCCTACATGTAATCCATTACTCCCAAACCCTGATGTCTAAACACCAGAGAGGCCTGGATTAAAGACTGTGTTGCACAAATCACTGTAGCGTGTACTGTATATAGATCACTGCTACAAGATGAGAGCGAGCTGTGATCTTCCCTTTGATCTCCAAGTACTATGAATGTTCAGTGATCTGTCTTGGTGACATCTGTGTGGACACATGGGAGAGAAGACACATTAGCTTGTTTTTAACCATCTCTCTCTCCATTGCTTTATTCTCCCTGGTCCCTCTCTCCTATTGTCACACAGCCACTCATAAGCATACACAGCATGCATTTAGCACAAGCAGGCATGGAACGACACACTCTCACGCACGCACGCACACACACACGCACACACACACATGCACACGCACACACACGCACGCACACACGCACGCACACGCACAACCGCAAACACACGCATGCACACACGCAAACACACGCACGCACACACGCACACACATGCACACACGCACACATGCACACGCACACACACACACGCACACACGCACACACACGCAAACACACGCACGCACACGCGCACACATACACGCATGCACACACACACACACACACACAAACACGCACGCGCACACGCACACTGGTAATGAAATACATGGAGGTCAGACGACATGTATCCACACACACAGAACACATTGCGTTGGTGTGGTCATGCTCGCGTCCAAGCCTGGACACATAGAGGAAATTCTTCCTTCCAAATTTCCCGGGACTGAGCTGGGAGTGACCTGGCTGGCAGACACACAGCCCAGATGGAAGGAATGTAACCCAACTCCCTAGCTCTGACCCCCCAACCCCCATCCCATCCTCATCCAAATGTGAAATAGGACAGACAGAGTGAGAGGTTGAAAGAGAAGCAGAAAGAGAGGAGAGAAAGAGACCTGAGAGAGAGAGAGAGAGAGAGAGAGAGAGAGAGAGAGAGAGAGAGAGAGAGATAGGAAAGTTTAAGAGACTGGATGTGTTTTATCTCTCAGCAATGTATGAACCTCCTGCTTAACCAGTGTGGATATTTATCTTGGTGGACTGGCATATGTTTATTATTTTCAAGATTCATCCTGACTTCTGAGGACTCAGCAGCATTTCCTCACAGATTATTCTATTCCCTCTTGTTCATTATTTCTTTCAGCAGACACCCATTCAGGCATTTCTGGGTTTGATTGTGCATTAAGGATTATTACTATGCTATAAGTAGACAGAAAATCAGTAGTATTAAAAATCATCAGGACATTCATTGTCACAAATCATATTTGAAACTGTGTATTGTCACACTGAAGTCAAATACAATCCACCTCCTGGTGTACAGTAGATGTACAGTAGAGGTTGTGTAGCTTTCTCTTTGGGACTGCAGTATTGCAAATGATGGCATTGGATCAGCGGGTTCGTGGAAACCAGAGCTTGACCTCTCTGTTCCTGCGCCTTGTGGCAGAACTCAATGTTCTCTGCTGTCATTTATATAAAAATGGAGCGCCCTCTGTTGCCCGTTTGCATAGGAGGTCTCATTTGTGTGAGCTGCGGACAAATTAGCAGGAATGCCACCTTCCCATTGTGTTTTCTCTGAGCAGTAGCGATAACGTGTGGCAGCCTGCCTATCAGGTTGTTGACGTTCAGCTGTTGGCAGGAAGGGTCCACTGGATTTCCAGAGCTGTTGTCTGGATGCCTCCCCTTGTCCAAGCCCCACGATGGGGTCCTCTTTCCCCTAACAGCCTTTATGTGCTCCCCGTATGGTCTCCGTAGGCATTCCCCAGACGAGAGACCCCTTAAATACATTAACAAGCCTGCAGGTGGTCAAAGTGGCATTTATTGGAATATAAAAAATAATAATAATAAATTATATAATTGAAGACACAGATCAATTTTGTGCCAGAAATATACTTCAGTCAAGACCACTATTAGTCAAAATAAGTATTTTATTTGCATCAAGTTATTAATATTTTGCTTCCTGCCCTTCCATGAGCATACAAGGAAACCCCTTTCCACGCGCGTACATTAATTCCCAAGGCAGGGAGAGCAGCAGAAAGACCCCACCATAGGGTACAGAACATAGCCATAGAGGAATAGAACACAGCATTAAAGGACGAAATGGGGAGGTGGTGGGATTCAAAACATCTTACTTGCAGAAGAAGCGCTAGGAATGGGTTTCGGCTAAGGACACTTAAATAAGTGCCCTGACTAGATTGGACAATCGCATGCTTTGCTGTGAGCATCTGAGCAGTCTGGTCACTGAGATTAACTGAGTGAGCTGATTGTGATTACCTGACAATTGAGATTAAGACTTCATGGCCTGCCTGAACTATTGCTATGCTTGATATTAAACACTATCCATGACTGCAGTGAGCCTATGATTACTGCTAGGACATTGTTTTATTCACCAACCTCCCTTCATTTCAGATATGTACACGTGATAACTAGCATTTCTCTGCTCTGTTGGCCTGAGCCTTTTAATAATAATCACATCTTGCCTATGTTTGAGGAGAATATGCTTTAGTAGCCACACCCAAACAGCTTTGAGGGATTGTGCTGACAAAATGTTACACAACTGAAACTACACTATACTATACTGATATTAACTTTTACAAAGTAAAACAGGTTGTTGCTTTCTAAGACAAGGAGTTAATAAGCCTGACAGCCTCTGGGAAGAAGCTGCACAACCTTATTGTCAGTACTGTAACATTTACTGGCAGTAATGAAAGGTTTAGTATTGGTATAGCGTTCAGTATCAGTAGTGTAAAGTTTAGGGTCAGTATTATAAAGTTTAGTGTCAGTATAGGGTAAAGTTTAGTATCAGTAGTGTAAAGTTTAGGGTCCGTATTATAAAGTTTAGTGTCAGTATAGCGTAAAGTATAGTATCGGTAGTGTAAAGATATCAACAATGTCAATACTGTTATGGTCAGTATTGTAAAGTTTAGTATCAGTACAGGGTAAAGTTTAGTGTCAGTAGCGTAAAGTTTAGGGTCAGTGCAGTGTAATGTATTGTAAGAGTATAGGGTAAAGTTTTGGGAAAGTAAACTTTTCGGTCTGCTGGTGACTATGAGGCACTTACCAATGCTGCTTTTAAAACTGATCTTAGTTTCAGGTATTTTATATTTATTATCAGTATATTATGCTGTTACGCTGCTGTACCTGGGTAACAATTTTCGTTCCCTTGTGTTCCAACATGATTGAATGACAATAAACTTGAACTTGAACTTGAATAAAGTACACTACTAAACGTTACACTATCAATACGGTTCTCATATGGAACATTTAAAAGACAAACCCCATAACACATAATTGAGATGACAAACTCTACTTATAAATACCTGTCCTGTGAGACTGAGTGTGCACTTTTTCAGATTTGAGGGCACATATTATGAGTGATCAGGGCAAAAAGAACACCCTGCTCTGTGTGTTTGTGATTGGGGAACAATGTGACCATTTATAGACCGAATGCCACCGCCTGCAACATGGGCCCTTTACATATTAGCCATGTGACTCGCCGGAGCACAGAAAATGCCTATAACAACCGACCCTGCCCCCACCCCTTGTCAGATGCAGATGTCCAGGGACAGTGCAGGATTTTGGTCACTAACCCCGAAATAAGGAACTTCATATTCATGAAAAATATTGCAATATACTGTATTACATTTTCTAATTATCTAAAAAGTGTACCTGAGTACGTTTTAGAGGCCATAACACCCACATTCCAATAACAATAATAACAAATGTCATGGTTAATTATGTTTTCATCTAACAGTGAAAATCTTCAATTTGTGTATGTTTGTGTTTGTTTGTGTGTGTGTCTCTGTGTGCGTGAGAGTTGAATTGGAAGGAGTTTATGATGTCACACTGAGCACAGAACAGGCAGGCCAGGGGAAAAGTAGTGAGAAACACACAGTCCAGTAGAATAATTATACAAGTCAGAGAGTGAATCAGGAAATAGCTTTTGGTTTGGAAAACACAACGTTCAAGGGAGCACTGCCATATACTAAATGAAAACAGGATTTTTAAAAAATGCAGAGAGAATGAGGGAAGAGTGTAAAAGAAGCCAACATGTGACTATTTTTTTCTCTCTTGCATAGTGCTGGCATGGTAACCAATGGTCATTAGGGTGGTGATGTATCCCTGAATTGACTTGTAAAGGCTATCATCCACTCTCTCTCTCTCCCTCTCTCACATTCTCTCTCTCTCTCTCGTTCTCTCATTCTCTCTCTCTCATTCTCTCATTCTCTCTCTCTCGTTCTCTTATTCTCTCTCTCTCTCTCTCTCTCATTCTCTCATTCTTTCTCGTTCTCTCTCTCTGAGTTTGGCACACTCTGCCCTTCCCTCACACATGCTGTAATGGGTGTCTTCTCAATCATTTTTATTTTATTGCTGGAACTTTCATCACACCGCATCGCGTGAGCTGGAGGCTGCTCCATTCTTAGCTCGGCAGTGTTGAATGCCAGGCTAGGCTACGCCTGCCTGGCGAAGGAGGGGTTGAGCGACAGAGGAGTTTAGGAGTTCAGCGCCAAGCATCTCAGAGTAACTCCCATCCCCCATCCCTTTTTGGTGAGGTCACCAGCTGAGGCGTTCTAGACCAGTGGGAGAAGACAAACAGACGCAGTCTGTGTGGTTAGCTTATAGGGATTTCACATGCCTGCCCCCTCCCCCCCTCCATCATTCCTCTAACACTGCTTATAGACTAAGTTCCTCCATGTGATGACTGCCTTCCACACATGCCTTCTGCTTTCCCTTTCACTTCCACCTCTGACAGGCACCTGGCTTGCTCTCTGTATATAAGGCTGTGGTTTTAGCCTGTGGTTAATATGAAATCATATTTGCTGACCTCCCTGCCTCTATTCTTCCTTAACAACAGGCATTATTTTTAGCTCTGAGCTGGGTTCTGTCATTTCCTGTTTGAGGGCTCGGTGCCCGTTAGCTATTCTCATGCCACAAGTACAGTCAAACCCTGCTTCTGTGCTGCACTTCAGCCATTCTGAAAATACCACCTAAGACTTCCCCTAAGACCTAAGACCCTGTGGTTCTATAGCTAGTTTTCATTTTGTTGGCATCACCGAGGCCTCTTTTTGGTGAAGTTAGCGCATACATACATTTTCTTGGTAATACACCAGCTCTTTATGTAGCCCACCAGAAGAGACATCAGGTAGTGTCCTATTAGTTATGTTAAGTGAGTGACCACTAATGCACTAGCCCTACATGATGAGTGAACACGCCTTGCTTGGCTTGTGGCCAGGAGGTCACCGCTTTAGCTCCGGAGATTGCGTTCCTTTGAGCATAACTCAAAAGCTCTTTACTACTATATTAGGCTGTGGCTGTACTGTCATGACCTAACTGGTAGTACTTACACCTCTGTCTAACGCTCCCTTTTTAATGTTCGTGTGAAAACACATTTATCTTAAGTAATACTATTGACAAAGATAATCAAGGAGTGCATAGTTTCATTACAAATGAATAGGATATAGTCACATTAAAATACACCAAAAGGACATACACTGTCATGCAACTGGGTTTAAAACTACATAGGAATACAAATGTGCAGGTCACGCGCACGCGCGCGCGCACACACACACACACACACACACACACACACACACATCAACTGTGGACCAGTGCGTATCAATACTACAGCCACCCTAAAGAGTGCATGTGGACATTCAGAGCCCAAGCAGCAACACGTTAGGCAACATGTGTGAACCTTAGAACAGAACCGAGAAAACAGTCTGCAGTGGTTATCCAGTGATGTGTTGACAATGGAGCTCCCCTGGGGAGAATATAAGCCAGACGTTGTGGGGTATGACAGTGTACCCCCCCACCACTCTTTCTGGCCTGGGACAGACCCTGAGGCTGGGATGAAAAGCCTCTGGGTTTGTTTGTGGTCTCCCTTAGCTGATTCACTTTTCTGAGAAAACCAGATGGGAAAGGACACCGCAAAAAGAGCCTCTTTTCTCATTGTGTCTCTATCTCCCATCTCTTTCACACTGTTTCACTTAGAGAGTGCTGCTTTTCACTCTCCGGGTTTCTTCATTACACTAACATGGTGACCTTGTATTTGCACCAAACTTCCTGAGTTTGTTTTAATGGGTGTGGTTTAACTGAGGGGTGCAGTTGGTAACAAAAGGCAGTTGTATGATTGCTTTATGTAGGCGGTCTATTCAAGAAAGCAATGTATTTGAAACAATGTGCATAACTGATGCAATATACAACACATTTAACAGATTTGGGGTTGCTGCCGTTTGTTTTCATTTTCAAATGGTCATATTACCAGGGAGGAGTAGTTGATAACTGCAGTAGCCTACACACAAGGTACCATGTGTTTTACACTATATGCTTGACGTAGCATTAAGCTGATTAGCGCATGCTATTTCATCATTAATGTATATAGGCCTATAAGATGATCACTTGTCCCAACACCAGCGATCCAGGCCGTGACCCAACATAAGAAATCACTGTTAGCACAAATCCCATGGCTGCCCCGCCACAAGGGCTATGTGAGAGCTGTTGTCTCCAGAAGGGTGCACCAACCACCATCCTCCCCACCGCACTGCCTCGGGAACCAGGGATTAAATATAATGCTTGCATGTCAAGTCTGCGACACGAGAGGGGACAAGGAGGGAGGGAGGAATTTGTCAGAACTCCGTAAACACACAGCTTAGCTACACAAACACACACATACACACACACACACACACACAGGTCCCGATGCCAGCGCTCCAAGTGAGGAGAACTTTCCGGAGTCTCGCTGAGAGACGGGGGAAACCAAAGGGGTGAGAGCTTGCAGGGCTGCTGCGGGCGGACCTGTAGGGTTTAGCCTGAGGCCAGCCAAGCAGCAATGATACACTGCAGCGCAGGAGAAAGCCAAGGACAGACAAAGAGGAAATCTGGCAGGAATGTCAGAGAGGGAAAAGGTGTGTGGGAGAGAACAGAAGGGAGAAGATACAGAGGGTAATGTGGGGACACAATCTAAAGTAGGTGCACCAACAGGATACAGCTCAGCTGGGCTGTGCCAAATATTGGTTTGGAGAAGACACAGGCAAACAGTTAGAAAAACAGAGCTGTGGAGTCAGGGAGTGAAAGAATAAATAAGTGGGGGAGGGGTTAGAGTAAGAGAGGAATGAACAGGACATGCCTGCTGAAATTTTCCAGCTTCTCTGCCAGAAGAGAAGGAAAAAAGAGAGAAGGGGTCACTCCAGATGCCTTTCAATGTCCACATGTGCTCAAACTTCTCTGAGAATGGAGTGTGCAGGGCAGAAGGGCCTGGGCAGGGAAAGGGGAAGAGGGGTGGGTTTTCAAGTCTGTTGTACCGGCGGCAACCACAGCACAAGGTTTACTGTATCAACGTGGTATAAATTTGACAAGCACTAAGGCGAATGAAGACGGCTACATCTGTCACCGTTCTAGAGTTTTAGCCTCTCTCACTGTTGGCTCAGAGACCAACGTGGCTGATTTTCCCTCCCTCCCTCAAACCACGGCCCTTCTCAGCAATCAGGAGGTAGGCCCTGCTCTCGAGGGGGGAGCGTGTAACATAACGTCGGCTGTCCGAATGTATTCCTGGTATGAAATATGGATGCGAGCCTCGCGTGCGTCCGTGCGCAAGCGCATGCATCCGTTCCGAGGTTAACCGGAGGTCACCGCTACACTTCGCTGCCACAGACTTGGCGGCATTCCAAGGCTGGAAAGGTGGCGGCATCTCTCTCTCACCCCGTCTCCTCCCTTTTCCTCCCCTTCCCTGCACACTGGTTTATATCCTCCTTTCCTCCCAGCATATCAGGGAGATGTGTGGCGTGTCGGTGCTGAGCTTCAGACTTAACACTGTGTGCGGGGCAGAGTTATGGCTCCACAGTAGAGAGAGAAGAGAATGAAAAGACTAACTGGTTGCAGACAGAAGACAGAGGTCAACCTTATGAGAGGGAGAAAATCGTTGAAGCCTACTAAACATTTCAAACACGCAATAATTACCCCATGGCATGCTGCAGGCTAAAGTAGTTAACCTTACAGTTAGGAAAACAGTTGAATTCAATTAGTTCAATCACAGAGGAAGTTGCACAAGAAACCACAAAGACTCGTGGAGCTATGGCAGTGTATTGTTATGTATCATCTATACTGGGTTTGATAGAGAAAATATAAGACAATAGAATGTAATGGAAATTCAATTGTTGCCCAACAGTACATTTATTCATAAAAACCATATCTCTAGCAGTCTGATACTTCTCATGATTTTTGCCGTTAACTACTCATATGTTCAATGTGCGAATCACATGGACTGCACCCATTGTCTCCACACGCCCAGACCAAACTGGATTATGGATATTATAGTATGGCCACACACACAGAGGCATTCTAAAATATCATTCTGGGAAATCAACATTTCAAGATGTTACTGTTCTGGAAGAAGACTATTCATGTGAGGACTGTGTGAGGACATGGTGTGTGAAGCAAGGCACACAAGACTAAAGTCATAGCGTCAAGATTTTTCTTCTCCACACCTCCACCCCAACCACCTCACTTGCTTTCTGGGTACGTGTCAATTATTCATATGCCTCAGGTTGCAAACTTGAAACAGATAGCCCACATGCCATTTATACTTCATTTAAAATTAACAAACACCTGTACCGGTAGGGTTACAGGCAACTTGATTGTATCAGTCTGCATATGTGGGCATCATGTCATCTGTCCACTGCAGAGGAACCAGCAGCTGTGACTAGACAGCTTTATGTCAGCCCCTTGACCAGTTTAAAAAATTATAAATGGAAAGGCATTGCAGTTAAATCACCATTCTTAAGGTACATTATATCTAATGATGTGTTGCCCTACTAAATGATTAATGGCCCCTGCATATTTGCTTTTTAATCTTTGGCTATTAGCAAAATTAGTACTACAACCACTACAATCTGTTAAGAGACTTTAAAAGATGCATTCTCCCACAAGCTAACTACGCAGTATTGAATGGATATTTTTGATTCCTGCATTGAAGTTATGAAAGTTTAATGCCATCTTTAATATAGAACGTAACATTTACATCCCAGGCAATGCAGAGAGCAGTAGACCCACCCCAGGTGAAAAGACGATATAACAATGTGGCAGTGTGGATTACACTTGACAGTTTTATTTGGAATATTAAGACAATGAAGCATAAGCCAAGCACCAACAGTGACAGCTACAAGTGTCGTATCATACAACTCTTAAAATGAACAGGATATACTGGAAAGAAATGACTGCTTTGTTTTTGGTTGTTTTGGGTTTTTATGAACGATGAAGCAGGCAAAACGGACACTGAAATGCAAACATGGCAACATCGTTTACACTTTCCAAAACCTGACAGTGTTATGGAAAAAAAAAAAAAAAAATAAAATAAAAAAAACTAGCTGAAATAATGGGGGAAAAAAAATAGAATGCCAGTATTTATCTGACAAGTTTGGGTTGGCCAGATTTTAAGGGCTTTTGTGATTGGTCACAACAAATACTATGGAAAACGCAGCAGCGCTGTAGAACAACCATCATTAGTTCCCATCACTGTCAAGTCCCGTTGCCACGGCACCACACAGCATGTGCACATACAGCATTAAAGTGACAATAGGATTTGCAACCTTTGTTACAGTACACTCCATTGCATATTGGGGAGAAGTAAAAAATAATATTTCTTTAGTCATACATATTTTGTTTGCATATAGCACTCAAAACACAGCTTTCCAAAAAAAAATAATATTGCGAACATGAGAATACTACTGTTTAAGATGAATTATTTTTGTCCTCTTAAGGCCTGAAACCACATCACACTGGGAAAGAGGGCATAATACCTAGGATCTACAGCCAAGAATTTGGAGAAGACTTCCAATAACAAGACCAGCCCATCTAGTCCCAAAACAGACCCGGTGGTTTCACGCCAACGAGTCTCCCGTAGTGCAGCTGAGTAGTGTGGTTCTGAAGACGATACCAGTTAAAAATAGTTGAATTCAAAGCATTTTCCTTTTTGTTGTTCAACACAGAACTAGGGGTGCACAATATATCTAGTCAGTATTGTTATCGCAATATCATATTTAAAATGTTACAGAAAGTGCAATATTCAGTTTATATTGGCTGTTTGGCTTAGTTGTGTTTGATTTAGACAGAAACGTATTATGTGTGGCTGAGGACGCTAAGACATAACAGATCGAAGAGGAAACAGTGGCCAAAAAAGAATGCCTCCTTGGTTACTGATGAACAAGTCCAATATGACAAATGTTTTGATGCATTTTCCCATAACCTCTGTGTATTTACTTACTTTATGAAATTAATATATATATTGCAATTTTCATGATCACATTTGATCAATATCGTGCACCCCTACACTGAGCACAGAATATACATGTAAACACCCATCCTTGTTATCCCTTTGTGGGGGGAGTCAGAGTCAGAGTGGTGGTGCTGGCTAAATGTGGTCCATGTTTATACATCCCTGCTTTGGGGCAGAGGTAGGTGGCACATGCGTGAGTGTGTGTACATACATGGGTGTCAAGTGTGCACGGGTATGTGTAATGTGTGTGTATGTGTTCCAGACATAACGAGCCACAGGTGAATAAAGGCTCCTATTCATCATGCATATACATACACACGCTACCGCTTACACCCGCCATTTCCCATAGGGAAAACTGGGTTGAGAGGGTCCTGGGACTTAACTTGCAAGGGGCCTGCCTGAGAAGAAAGGGGGCTGGTGTGTGTGGGAAGGGTGGCAGCAAGCATTGTTCATTGGGGTCATGCAAGATCACCCCTCACAGCCAAATCTGCATCTCCTACACGGAACCCCTCTATGTGGCTCTGCTCTCGCTTTCTCGTGCGCGCTCATACACTGTTTATTTAAAAATACACTCCTAAGTGCCCTGATACAAATGGCTGAACACTATAATGAAATGACCCAGGACCATTGTCTCTTACCGAGCACACACAGACCTGTCTACCTACCTTGAGCTGACAGACACACACATAAACACACCAAGTACACAATTAAAGTGCAGTTTACTTCAACGAACCCCTGCTACTATAGCAGAAAACCAGGGCACTGAGTAGGGCACTGAGTAGGGCATTGTGTGGGCTCGGCCGACGCTCCTTCATGTCAGTCTGGTCTAACATCTCTCGCTAACGGGGTTGGCTGGCCTAGGTGGGGCAGCAGGCTGTGCAAACAACAGGCCTCAAGCCCGCCCCTGTGCCACATGTGCTCTGCACGGTGATGGTGAGGATGTGGTGTAGGGAGGAGACACCCCCCGCCACCACCCTCAACAGTCACACACCACCTATTAGGCAACACAGAGCAGCCCTTTTAGTGCCTGGTAAATTTAGATCCCAGTGAGGTAAAATTAGCCTGTGATTAGTGCCCATGGGACGGGGCGGGGCAGGGCACAGCCAGCAGGAGGCAGTAGCATGATGGACAGGTGGCAGTGTGGAAGACAAACAGGTACACCATTTTTCAAGTTGACAAGTCGTGAAACAGAAAAGTGCACGAGAAAAAATGGTCTGGTTTTGGGGGGGGGGGGGGGGGGGGGGGGGGGGGGGGGGGGGGGGGGGGGGGGG
>JAODLL010000007.1:260719-283091 GCA_026546735.1 Forbesichthys agassizii | reverse complement strand
TATTGGCAAATATTCCTTATTCAAAATTGGCACCCCCCCCCCCCCCCAAAAAAAAAATAAAAAACATATTATTGCTTTACTATTATTTATTTGCTTGTTTTCTTGCAATCACAACATGTATTTAAAAAAATGCCTTTTCCCCAAGTTGTCCAGGTGTAGTTTAAACAAACTTCTCTGCAGAGTAACAACTGGGTTTTTGCACGCATTGAACACACATCAGAAATATGTGCAGTGTTAAATCAAACGAGATTCAAATGGTTTCACATTTGAATAGCAAAGCCTCTCGTGATTATCACAACAGCCATCGTTTGTTTCTTTTTGTTTACACAGGATGAAGAGCAGGACCCATTACTTAACAGCTTTTCCCAACTTAAGGAGATACTCAACAGTATAAAAGGTCAGTGATGCTGTATTACGATCAAAAATGAATTTAGAATTACTTCACGCCATTTATTGTTCTTTCATGGTGCCTTTTATGTATCTAATACACTCTGCCATCATTAATTGCCTTTTGGGGTAAAGTGTTGTTGGTATTTATTTAGGTTTGCGTACCCTTCTCTGTCCCTTGCTCAGTCTGAATTGGTTCTGTTTACAAATGTGGGTTCAGCCCCTGTCACTTATAAATAGCAAATATGAGGGTTTAGGGCAGTGGTTCTCAATCTGGGGGTCGGGACCCCCCGGTGGGTTGTGAGCCACAAAGGTGGGGGTCGCAAGATGATTTTCAGAAATTAAATAACATTTTTAAATGATTTAAATGGCTTAGTTTAGCCATAATTGTTAGCAGTAGTACAGTTTTATACATTACTTTGATGTATTCTGCTACTAGCTTGTATTAAAATACTATCAAATAATATTATGGCTGATATTCTTCTACCACCTCTGGGGATAGCGGGGGTCGCGAGTCTCTGGCACTGTTATTTTGGGGGGTCGTGAGCTGAAAGTTTGAGACATGAGGGGACACATCACAAGGGCAATTTACAAGGATGTGTCTAGTCATCAATTTTTTTTAAACTAGGCAGTTAAGCTGGTCTTCCATACAGTGTTTGGTTTATTTGACTAAGCGGTGGACCTTAAGTTTGATTGACGGTTGCAAACTTACACAACGGAGACAATCATCAGAGATTCTATAGGTATTTTGCTATCCTTTCTAGAATATAAGAAATGAATGTTAGCACATTAGCAAGTATGGGATATTAGCTCCCCTGCTTATTAGCACAGGCCTTATAGGCTAGTCTCGCTACTCGGCAACAATCTTTTAACCTCCAGACTATTATTTAGAAAGTACTCAATGGCATTAATTAGGGAGAGAGCCATAAGTGCTCTTTCAGTGATCATTGGGACAAATAAATTGCACGTATACGATCGCAAGTCAAATATGATAAACACTTTAAAATGTTTAGTGATTTTGCCTTAAAATAAGGCTTAAAAAGCATTTTTTCGCCAGTTTGAAATTCCACTATGCATGCGCAAGATTTAGTGACACCGAATTGGCTTAAAAGGTTATGCGTTCTGCAATTGTAAAGCAGGCGATGGGCTCTTCTGGGGGAGAGGCGGGACATGGTTTTCCAACTGTCACATTTCAGAATTCTCCCGTAGAGCTCCATTCAAAATGCCTGAAGTGGCATGTCTCCTCTATATAATGTCTGTTTTTACTATGTTATGCTGCTGCGGTTAAGTACAGTATGGTGTGCTGAGTAAGTGCTATTGTCACAATCTTAACTGGAAAATATGACATTGGCTTACATGGTTGAAGAAGTCATTCATTCCCCATTTTATTTGTTGTTCAATATGGGGTTGTACACTATTGTGTACATTCCCAATTTGATTAGCCCCCCCTCCCAGGTTGATATGGGAAATACAGTATGAATAATATTAGCAGCATATGATAATATGTGATATTAATAAAAATGATTAAGATAGAACATTTAGGCTTAATTCAGTTTTATAGCTGTTTTCCCCATTGGAGATTTTACATTTATTTTTGTTCTTGATATAATGACTAAGGTTTTTGAGTGAACTGTTTTGTCAATCTCAAGAGGTTCATATTTTTTCATAACTCTTGTCTATCTTTGCTCTAATTATTGAGAGTATGATAATACAACAAGCCAAAACTCACAACATAGGAAACACAGAGGTCTTTAAACCTATAAAACCTGCCGTCTATCAACGGCTGCAGTTTTTTAAGAAATCTGTTTTTGTGTACACTGATACAGTATTATTTTATTCTATATATAACATCAAACCCTCCAATATTACGGATGTGCAAATATTCATTAAAGTCATTTATCCTTTTGTATTTATTACCATTGCTATTTTAATACATAAGTTATCGATGGGTTCATAGGAGTTGTAGAATATTCACATTCCTTTTAACAAAGTTGCTTTTCTCTCCTAGGCAGAAGAGTAAGTTCATATTTAATCAGGTGTACTCAGGCAGGTTTCCACAGAGAAACATCTTGGCCTTTCTGGTCTGTCAATATTATCTCATCATTGTGTGTCTTCTCCACTTGATGGATTTAAGATACCCAAAGGAAGCAATGCGGCTGTTTGTTCATCTTTTATCCAAATGCCTCGTTATTGGCAAAGCCAATGAAGGTAAATGTTACACGGGTTGTGCAAGTGTTCCTCTACGGTATGTTAAAGCAGCTGTTGTGTTAGAATCACTTCAACGCTGTGTAAGCGTTCACCTGAGATTCACCAAGCCTGTAAGAGCTGTTTTTAATTAACCTACAATTTGTTTTTTTTGTTTTTTTTGTTGCAGTGAAAGCGGTAGCTTCAGATTAATTTCACCGTGAGAATCAGTCTGGCAAGCCTAGGAATCATTGTGAATGTGTCCGAGTAGCAACTGAACTTACCAATCAGCATCGTACTCATAGCTATACGAGCGTGGTTTAAGTTTGTCGACAGGGAAACGATCAGATGGTTCGTCCAGTCAACTGCCAAGTCTTTTTTGAAAGTGCCTGCCCTTTAGACTTTTGATTGCACAGCTCCCCAGGGGGACTTGTGAATAACAATTCATCTGGCATGTCAGGTAACGGGAGGAGCATAGCAGAATCCCCTTCAAGTAACTGTCGTAGGAAACACTAGTATTGCCACATGTACTGTAATTCAAACAAACTAAATAATTTATTTTTTTAATTTAATAAACTATAGCAAGGTTTCTGTGCATGATGTATATGACATAGTTTTTATCAGGGATGAGATTGAATTCTAGTTCAGGGTTAAGATAGGTCAGAGAGGGTCATGTGCTATCAATTAATCACCAAGCACGGTGATTGGTCCTTTTTTAACCCTTCCTCACTGACCGACCAACCTGCTTAGCTCTCCTGTCAGTGTGGTTGCAAGTGACTTCAGCAGCAGTTGTAGTGGAGGCCATGACCATTGGTTGAGAAGGAGAGATGCCAAGAGTGAAGCCCCCCCCATCTCCTCCTTCTCACCACGACAGCACTCACAAGCGCTCGCTACCTCCAGGGAGCGCTTGTGCTGCTGTGAGATGGACAAGCACTGCTGCTGTGGTTGGGGGGAGGCTGGAGCAATCTGCCACACTTATTCTCCCTCCCCATACCCCCATCCAGATCAGCCTGGTTAATATGTGTGCATAACAAGGGGTGCACGGTTTGCCTTCTGTTGAAATGTGCCAAGCTGATGTGGGATCACCTGTTAGCCAGGTCGATTGCATCGGGCCTGGGGGCCCGCTCTGTGTAACCCTGACAACACTGCCGAACTACGCGCCTTTAAGGCCATTCTCGAGGACGCCCGCTAACTTTGAGCTCATATCAGAACAAACTCCCTCCTCCGCAGCGCCGGCCCACACATTGAAAAGCATTGTGAAGCCAAGTGTTTTGCTCTACGGCGCGACTGACTAACCCGCCCTTTAAAGGTAAACGGTAAAGTCAGCGATTGCAAGCTAATTGTAAACGAATACACATTTAGTCATATTCACCAAATATCTCGTCGCATTTCGCTAACTTACCGTTCTCTGTGCATGTTTGAAGAAAAAAAACAAAACAGATACTTATACACAGCCCTGGCTCCTTAAACACCGCTAACATCAACAAAGCCACAGTACACACTTGGCTTCACAATGCATTTCGATGTGTGGGCTGATGCCGCAGAGGGAAATTGTTTTGATTTGAGCTCGAATTTAGCAAGCGAGCTCAGGAATGACTGACTCTGCCTTTTAAGTGCAACCTAGTAGTTTTATAATTGAAATACAGATTTAGATTATGTACAATTGTGCTATAGCCTTAGACAAATGTACAGAACAGAATTTTACAGTCGTTGGCTGCTAATCGTTCGTCCCTTCAAAATCCTAGTCTATGTTTTAGTTTTTCGTTTTACTGACTTAATTTTCTTGTCCACTGTAACCAGTTGCCTTGGTAATAGAACTCTGGTAACATTATTGCTTGCCGTGCCTGATTGAAAGTCAATATTTTACACTGTGCAGTAGACTGTTGCAATGCTGGTTTATTTGTGAAGGCACACATTCTACCATATAATCTGGACACTACAGTCAGCCAGTCAAGAGCGACCACTATCATATCTTGTTCGGAGGCACTTAAATCAATGTCCTCAATCTCCTTCGCATTCACAGTCCATGGCTCAACAGTTTTAAGCTGCTAAAACCCTCAGAAGTTGTATCCCATACCCCGAAGTCCATTTTTAACAAGCAAGATCAACAGGGAATCATTGTTTTCATCTATTTTGTGTGTTTTTGAGAGGGGAAAAAAAACCTCATTTGTATTGTTGCCTTTAATAGCCATTGACCATGTCAGGTATATTTGGAGACGGTTCCTTTCCAAATGGTCCCATCGGCCCTTGGCCTTTCCAATGCTATGTTTGTGGCCTGATGAGAGACCAAATGGAGATCACATGGCCACGTGATCAGTGCTGCGATTTTTGCGGCTGACAGACTGATCAGTTTTTTTATTTTCGACAGCAGCACAGCAGTTTAATCGGTGCCTCTCTCAAGCTGGTGGCTTTGCGGTTCATTCAAGTCAAGTTATTTATAACGCACACTTAAAAACAACAACCAACATGAAGCATATGTAACGGTGGCCAGCAGGTAGCTGTGCGGTGTTAATCCTCACTCTCCGACACCTCATAGGACGCTCTGGCGACGCAGGCTAAGCCCCATGGGTTTTTGGCCTGCCTAGTAGGAGCGTCCGCTCTCTGCGTGGGAGATCGGGGTTCGATTCCCCGAGGGGGACGTACGATCTCCGTAACACATACAAGCATAAACCTACTTGAACGCCAAAGAATACAAGTACGTTCTAAGACGAGACTTAAAAGTCTCGGCGGTGAGGGATGATCTGATAGAAATAGGAACATCGTTCCATAGTCGCGGGGCCACAACCGAGAAGACCCGATCACTCTTTGTTCCCAACCGGGATCGTGGAATTGGTTTGATGATCTAAGGGGTCGGGGACTAACACGCCCACGGTATCTGTGAGACCTTCCGGGTGGGCCCTGTAGGGCTGATGTTCTTGAGGCTTCTGTGGCCCAGCTGTCCCCATTATGAAAGCCCAGTAATTCTGTGTTCACTCTGGGGTGTATCCGCGCTCCGTCTAACAACAGAAGCCGTCGGCTGGGGGGAATGTGGATTAGCCTTCTTCTCGGACATTGGGGGAAAAAAAAAAAAATTTCTCGTTTCTCTCACTCTGGCTCCCTGTCCACCATTGTTAAAGGCTTGTCTGCTATGCTCCCTTCTGCCGAACGTGATTGACAGCACCATGTGGCAGAGAGGTGGAGAGAGGTGCAGCTGGGTGTATATCATCTGCCGTTTTAGTTGAGTAAATATAGCAGGGCGTCTTGTCAAGGGCGGGGAGATAAATTGTTCTGGGAAAGGAAGTGTTCTCCCTCTTAATTTTATGAAAGGCCAAACATTTTTTGTAGAAGTTTAAGTAGAAGATGGAAACCCCCCCCCCCCCATCCCCCCCCCGCTTCCGTTCTGTCTCCCCAACAATGAGGGCACAGTCAGCGGAGGCTCCAGCAGCCATGGAACATGTGTCGCGGCGTGTCAGCTTCACCTGGCCCGCGAGGCAGCCCTGCCGAATCACCGCGAGGAAGCGGCAACCCATGCCCCCCTTTTAATTTAATGGGATGTTTTGGATGGGACTTAGTACCTAATCTTCCATCCCTAAGCCCAGTTAGACCCATATAATTGAGGTCTTGCCACAGCTTTGTGGCCTGCATCTGTCTTTCCAACATGGAACCTAAAATCACCGTCTTTCCAACATGGAACCTAATGAGATAAGATGTTCTAAATTGTGTATTAGCGAGCGTCACACAAGTATTGTGCTTCAAATAGACTGTTTTAATATAGTAATAGAAGGCTGTTAGGCTAGTGCTGTATACTCTTTGTGATATTTAATCTCATCATATACTTTGTTTCTCTCGTGATTTGATCATGACAAATTGACTTGAAGGATGTGCTGCATCTTGCCATTCTCAACTTATTTACAACCCATAAAAGCCAAGAGTGTCTGACATCTTGAGGTGTGTGTGTGTGTGTGTGTGTGTGTTAAAATTGCATTTTCTTAAGCCGTAGATTGATTCTTGTGTTTCTCGCATGACATTGACAGGAAAAGCATTTCGAACAGTATCCACATCAAACAGACAAATCTTTCTCAATCCCCCGTTGAATAATTCTGTGGATTTGTTGCTGGTGGACTATACCTCTGAGAGAAGCAGAGCAGCAATCTGTGTGTGTGTGTCATGCCTCTGTTTGTTATGCACGGGACTGCATCAGCTTCCAGCTTCAATCCTCTTTTCTTCCTTGAACCCTCTTCTCTCCTCCTCCTCCTCATCCTCCATCCCCACCAACCCCTGCTCCCTCGCAGCGAAGGTCAGACTTCTGACAAGTCTGCGGTGAAGTCAGCTGGCCCCAAATCCCTTCATTTTTATTCATAAAAATACAGGTCTAGAGATTCCGACGGCCAGCAGATCCCAAAGCCAGTGTGGCTCTTTTGACTGACAGCTTTCTCCCCTTCTGCAAACACTAACGAAATTCACAAGCACACCTCTAATTGCCGGGAATCACTAGCACTGCTCCAGAGGCAGATAGCGTGCGCGCACGCTTGTGGACGCACACGCACGGTTGTGGATTTGTAAAAAGAACATTGTGGAGGATGATTTGATTGCTCTGTCTGACCTTTTCAAATGATTATCTGGCTGCTCCCCCAGGCAAAGGACAATGGCAGACATAATTCTGTGCCAAAAATCACCAAATTAAGCAAAAGATGAGGATACTTGTTATGACAATGACTAATGAGTTGTGTATTAATTAGTTGGACTAATACCTGGAGCTCTTCCCGTCTGAAGCTTGGAAATATACATTATGGTGTCCCAGTGTTGTGTACCTACCCCCCCCTTCCTCTTTGTTTTCCCTACAGTTACTGACAGCCTTACTAATTCATCTCATTTACTGCCATGTCAGTCGCCGAGAGGAGGCACGCGTGCATGCACTGCCCGCCCCCCCGCACGCAGTCTTACTTCAAGGTCGTGTGTGCTTCAGACCAATGGGCAGACACAGGCACCCTTGGAAGGGGTCGCAGCATGCGAACCAACTGTGCCCTTTTAACCCAGACACCCCACACAAACACACACACACACACACACACACTCCCAGCTTTGCCATTTGATATTTACACATATATCACTCACGACTGGACGGAAGAATGCAGCTGGCAAATGCCGAGCCAGAGTAAACATAATTCATATAGCCACTAATGCAAATATGTTTACTCATGTAGGCATTCTGCCGGTGGAGAATCTGCCTCATGGAAACTACTTTGAGTCTCCTGTGATACGCTTTTAACCCCCATACACAGTTGTCACCTAGCCTAAAAATTATTTCTCTATTGACGTTACTAGCGGATGTACATAATTGATGAATTCCTCTTACAATTGTTTGTTAGCTACAGCATACCATTCAGTCAATTTAAGTCTCATCTTAAGGTACTGTAGGGGAGATCCTGAACATTCAATCATTCTGTGATTTTATTTGGGTCAGCTTGATTTGAGTCCTATAGTGGTATGAGACCATAAACAAGGACATTTTGTGGCAAAGCGGTACTGGATATCTACCTTTACAGCTCTTGAACAAAATAAGAGTACATTTATTTCCGCTGCGCATTTCTTTAAATATTAGGTGAGATATTTTAAAATGTATATTATAAACTGATTGAATACAGTAGTCATTTTGTTTTTATAATATAGAAAAATGTGCACATTTTCACAGCTGTATATGTTTCTCCAAATGAATGATGTATGTAAGATAATATGTGGCCCGTATTGGTTATGATAATGTTTAAGCATGGCAGATGCTTCTACGCTGTTGGACATGAACAAAAACTTGGACATCTACGTTGTGAATGCGTTCTGCATTCGTTGTTTGTCTCTTCTCACCGCGTGTTGATCCTGTGTGTCCACATGCAAGTAAACACTTCAACAGTTTTCCAGAGTTGTTTCTGGCTGCAGTTGCTGTTTGCTGCATTGTAGTGTCTCATTGAGTCTGACTCATCGCTATCTGCGTTGAGACAGACACTGCACTGCAAATTAGGATTCACGGGCAGTATTCTATTCCATCTAGTCAACAACAGGCAGCTTTCACGCTGTACGTACTGTATATTCTTCATCAGGGACACCCATTCGTAAACCGTAGTAAATTAGTGCATGAATTGGCCGTTATACAGTGTTGCCCTTAGAGTAGAGGACAAAGTTAAGCTGAAATGCAATACCTGGTCCCATTTTAAACATGCAAACATTCCAAAAATATTAGATTTAAGCTGTCACCCGGTCCAGTGTCAAGGTGTGTTCGCCAAGTACCACCTCCTCGGACTGTTTTCTTGCAAACGTTTGCTGCAAACTCAAAGCAAACTGTAAGCTGTTTAAATATGTTCGCCAGTTCTGAACGCACCTCTGGGTCTCATTTTGAAGGACTCCTCCGAATCTGTCCCCCGATGTATAGCATTCATCACAGAATTCGCTCAAGATTACAATCAAATGCAAAACCTATGTCACGTCTATGGGTCAGGGCTTGGTGGGGGAAGGTGGGGACGCCCACAACCACTTGTCGTTGTCGTCATCCAACGGTAAGCCTAGGCCCAGCAGTGGCTAACCTGCTCCACAGAACATGCCGCGATTAATCGCAGGCTTACCCGCCCCCAGACAGACTGCCACCTAGCGCTGGTTAGTAGCTGTAAATCTGGCCAGTTAACGGTGCCCCCTAACCGGGGACTGACAGGCAGGGCTTAGGGTCGGTGTGAAGAAGGGATGCAACTGTTGTTCTGTTTCAGAGCCTCTCAGCTATGTGCTGAGAGCATGGAGAGCCCTGGCAGAAGGCTATCAATCACCCCGGCCAGGGGTGTCTTGGGGTGGGGTGTGGAGAGAGCTGGCATTGGCTCAGGCGTAAGAGAGCGGAGGTTAAGGGGTTTGGGAAGGTTGGGAGTATTGGGGGTGGGGGTCATTTAGAGGGATCTGGATGTATTAACAGAAACAGTGGGCCAGACCTGAGCATTACAAACAAGACCCAGATGAGTCTCCTGGACTTGGAAAATGGAACTTGAATGTCTCTTAATTTCAATGTTTGCTTGAGAAATTATGTAAACGAGTTACAGATTACTAAATGCAAATTAAGAACCGTACCAGGGTAAATATTTAGCAGTTGTGTGTTTTGAAGTATATTTCTATGCTGAATAAAGATTGGATATTTTTATTAGTCCTTTCGGAAATTCATTAAATGCCATTACAGTATTTGTCAGACGGACGAGTAAAAACAACGATAAAAACAAACCAATCGGTGGCAGCACTGACAACACACACCCAAACCGAACACCTCACCATAAACAGTCAAAGGTAACTTAAAGGTTTCCCACTCGTCAAGGAATTTCTGGAATATCCTCATAGACGTTTTAAAAGTTAATTCCAGATGTGGAAAGTCAGTCATTCAGATTTTTAGTCACTGAAAGTCAGGGAAAAACCTGATAATTTAAAAATTTGATTTAAAATGGGAACTAGGGATGGAACCATATATATTATAATTTATTGCGCTAAAAATACTGACTATAATCGTATCATGGTGAATGTCCATTATCATGATAATCATGAATATCATCACATAAGTATGAATGTTTTCACAAGTGACTTGACAAAAAAGTTGTGTAGCTCACTTGTACAGTCAAACAGTATTGATTTACTAATTGATTTATTAGCCTACATCTTTCCAGTCAATCACCACCATGGCTAAAGGCTCGGCTTGCCCATTGTGTCTCACACATAGAAAAGATAAATCCTATTTGTTAAAATACTGGTTAAATCCAGATAGTGATTCCAGCATGTTTTAGTGCCATTTTAAGAATTTAATAATAATTATAATAAATATTGCGATAATATCGTCTATCCCAATTATTTTGGCCAGGATAATTGTAACATTATTTTATCATATCGTCCCATGCCTAGTGGGAACCCTGCACTTAAGTGCTCTACGCATTATGTAGATTCATACTGTCCATCCTTTCTATCACAAACACACACACACAGAGGATAAGTTATTTGTTTGTTCAGTAATACAATGCTAGTAGGTCCGGCAGTAATTAGTCTTCTGGTTCTCCTGGTTGGACAGTGTCCTGGCAGTGTAACGTGCACACATCGCCCTTGCAACCTGGCGGTGGGCATGCCCTGAGCCCTGAGGTAGAGTCAGCAATGCTGGAGAAACAAAAAAACGCCTCTTCCCTTCAATGCCATAGGGCCTGATCACACCAAGATGCGCCACTAGAAATGCGTTGCTAGCAAAACCATTGTAATCCTATGGACACAGAGGATACAGAGCGACTGGCGTGCTTTTAAGTACCCATCTCTTTCACGCTATACCTGAAAAGAAGTGTCTGTTCTGTTGGCTGTGTAGCAATATTGACGTGATTTGAAATTAACATTTTTAAAGGGGTGTACATGATATTTTAAACATACTGTAGCAGCAACCTAGTTTTAGTTGTATTTCGCCCTGAGAATCAGTCTGGAAAGCACAGGAATAATTTGGAATGTGTCCGAGTAGCAACTGAACTTTTTAATCATCATTGTGTTTTTAGCGATACGAGCCTGGTTTTCCAATCAGGGTCGTGCTTTTAGCTATACGGGCGTGGCTTAGGTGTGCCGACCATGGTGCCTACAGCGAAAACAACCAGATGGTTCATCCAATCAACTGCCAAGAATATTTTTTAGGGTACGGCTCTCCAGATGCACTTGTGATAACAATTCCTCTGGCATGTCAGGTTAGCACCAACCAGCAAACTACTATACTTTGTGTGTGAATGTCTGGAGTAATGGCGTCCCAAGCAGAGAGAGACTGTTGTGTAATCAGAGCTCCTCTTTCATTTGTTTACATAGCGCAGTAACATGCACATGTTAATGCGTTAGTGTGCATGTGTGGGCGTCCAGGAGCATTTGTTTTGGTCTGAGATGCTGGTGCTCTATATCGGTGGTTTTTGAGGTGGGGGGGGGGGGTTACACATTTTTCAATAATTTTCAAAAATGTAATAAAATGTTTTAATTATTAGAATAATTTAGCGATAATTGTTAATACAGATCATTACTTTGATGTCTTCTGCTAATAGCCCATGTGAACATGCTATCAAATAATAATATGGCTGTGCTTCTACCACCTCTGGGGATAGCGGGGGTCGCGAGTCTCTGGCACTGTTATTTAGGTGGTTGCGGGTTGGATAGCATGGGGACCCCTGCTCTAGACTGACGTCAAGTGGCTGAAATTCATATAGAGCCACTAAGCATTTTAGACCCATTTAGTGCTTAATAAGTTACTTTTGCTCTTTACAGTAGATTATGCCTTATTGTAGCCATTTGGACATAAACACAGATGCTGAAATCATCGTGTTTCCTCAATGTTAGTCAGGTGACTGGCTGGTCATTTATTTTCACCACACCATTTATGCTGCTGGCATGTGACCAATATAACATAAACTTGAATTCATGCCTATATGCTAATCGTGTGCCAGGGTCACTGAAAACATTGTCATGATTACTATTTATGTCTGGATTTAATCTAGGCTAGTAAATGTTGATAGATTGGCTAATTGATTAAGCACTATTTGTCAGAAAAAAATAACCAAAAACATATTTGATTGGTGCATAGATAGATAGATTCCTGTTAGCATTCTCCCTTTCTCATCGTGGGGTTGCAAATAAAGTGTCCCTCAGCCCCGCCACACTCTTCCAGAGCCCATTAATACAGTATTGCCAGTCGAGTAAGCCCAGGGTGTTGTGAAATAGATTTGACGGTGGCCTATTGATCAATACTGTGAAAATACATGGTTAGACACTGGCTTATATTACAAACTGACGAGTGAGAGCAGAGCAGTGTCCTCGCTTGCCGCGATTGCTAATCACCTCAAAAAGCCTGGGTCACTAGCTGTGGAAGCAGTCTGGCGTAGAGCATCGCAGTGGGGGCGGAGGTTTCTCTTGGTTGTTGGTTGAAAATAAATGGCGGCATTAGTATTGCAGGGATGCACCGTCCTGCCCGTGCGGTGCTGGGACCGCTAAGCCGTTCGGTGTCCCAGTGTCAAATCCGCTCTGCCTTGTTGGCTGGGTTAATAAACCTCTCGACGGCCACTCCGCATCCCCCCCCCTCCAACCCACCACTTCATGTGCACGAACCCGTGCACGCTCGCACGCACACCGTGTATCTGGGTGTGCACAGCTGCTCGTTATTTCATGCCCCGTAAGGGTGCTGTGGCAACAGACATTCTAATACACACATCCAATTAGATGAGCATTGCGTTGCACATTAGTCTCATACTGTGGTTCTCACAGACGCGTACTTGTTGCGTGGACACTTCCTCAGCTCTTTGTGTGGTTTCACAGGCCACATGCTGAACCCACTGCGTTTACTCAGTATAGCGGCCTTCCAGCTGCACCGGCCACTCAAAGCTTCATTCACCCATCCTCAGACATTCATACGCCGATGATGCTTATCTACTGTGTGTGTGTGTGTGTATATGTGTGTGTGTGTTTGTGTATATATATATATATATATATATATATATATATATATATTCATTCTGATTCACAGAGATTCTGGTGCAAGTCCAAACTACATTAGATATCTCTATTTTCTTGTTCTAAACTGTTTAAGGTACTATTCTCAGTGGCTCTTTGAGGTCAAGTTCATTGCCCCTATTTCCGTACTGCAGCTGCAGGCTTTTTGAAAGGAGCGACGGCTGCGAAGGTGACATGCGTCTGAACGCTCTTGTCAAGGGGGCGATTGATTGGTGTGGGGGAAGGGGGTTATGGGCGGTGAGCTGAGCGATTACAACACCTGCCCCCAACGTTTCAGGGTGTAAATATTGTGTGGAGGAGCCGCTCCACACATGCAGCGGGAGGCCTTTTAAGAGCACTTGACACGCCCCGTCCTAAATAGAACGGGACCAGCTCCGCCGATTACGCACCGTGCCAGGGCCGCTGAGCCGGCCAGGCTGGCGCGGCCCACAAACCTCCCCCTCCTTACCCTTCATTCTCCCCCCTGTGCGCAGCTGACAAGGAGACATGCTAACGACCTAGGGCCACCAGGAGGTGTTGATTGGTCCGGGGCCAACGTAGACCTGTAGCGCACACAAGCATTATGGGGACGCGCGTGCATACACACATTCCTGCCTCATCGTCTCTCGTTCTGTCCTGTTTACGAGGCCTTAGAGGACATTTGGGTCGCCTGACAGAGTTGTCTGTCGGCTATTTCTGCTGCTGCCGCCTTGCTCACGGGTGCACTGACAGTGGCAGTGATGCCCTAGGGATGCCCATGTGTTTATGGTGTGTGTTGATGTGTCCATGAGTGTTTGCAAGTCTTATTTGTACATCATTTAAGCAGAATAGTGGTGTAGCTTTTTTTATTAATTGCAGGTCCTCTTAACGGTATAGTCAGCAATTGTAAAATTAAGACTCTGTGTCAAATTCACCAAATATCTCCTCACATTCCACTAGTTTACCGTTCTGTCTGTGCTGAAATAATGTTACTTCTACACAGCGCTGGCTCTGTAAATACGAACATAAACAAAGTGGCGAACACCGCTCACAACAACAATGCCCTTGGCTTTGCAATGCGTTTGCGATGTGTAGGGCAGAGCTGCTGAGGGCAGAGTTGGCTGACCCTGCTTTTAATGTACAGTAGGTGGTTCTGATTGGAGGTAAAGATGCTAATACTGCTGGGGCATATAAACACACACTCTACTCTACTTTACTCTCTACTTTGCCGTTTAGTATATTGTCTAATGATAAAATGTGAACATTAAGCTTTTTTTCTTCAATTGTTTGTATATGGTACTAGAAAACAAATACTTAATATACCAACTTCCCATTTATCTTTAGAAGCTTTACCGCACAAATAGGATAATCCAACGTCGAGCCGCAGCATGCAGTGCTATTATTTAACCTGTGGAGATTATGTTCTCCTCTCTAAACATTCCCATGGGGGGGCGGTTATAACATGGTGAAAAGCACTTTGAGATATGCATTCCCTCTGTCGAGGGGCATAGCATAAGCCTAAGCCCTCAAATGTGGTAGGAGGGGGGGGGGGGGGTGTAACAGCACTCTCATTTACCCTAGTGTGTTTTTTCTTCTGCAACTTAAAGGTGATGTCAGCAGTGGTAAACTAATAGGGCTGTGTGTTGGAAAGAATCTGGCGATACAATACATATCACGATACAGGGGCCACGATGTAATATTTTTGCAATACTGTAAGCAAGGCGATATATATTGAGATTTCCAATTTGTGGAAAACTGTCATGTCAATGCTAATGTGTGGCGCCGCTTCAAAGAAATTACAAGCACTTATGTAAACTTGCTCAGGGACTTCAGAATGATATATTAACGTTAAAATAATCTGGTAACAAGCATCTTTCCTCTCTTTTGAGGTTAATTTATTTTGTAATATCCTTTTTTAGGTTTTTTCTGATATTGTTTTTGAAAAGCGATACAGTATCGCAAACCGTAATCAATGTTTTCTTACTCTCCTATAAACTAAAACCTTTTGTCAATTAAGCGAATATTCTCCTCACGCTCTGCCAGCTGCCCTTTCTGTGTGGGGAAAAATAATCTGGTGTTTCTACACATCCCTGGCTCTGTAAATGGGAGCACAAACAAAGTGGTCCAGACCACACCACACTATCCCAGCCTTGGCAATGTGTGTCCAATGTGTGTGGCGGGGGGGGGGGGGTTTGGAGCTTCGGCAGGTTCACTCTTCCGCATTGAAGGCAGAGATGTTTTGATTTAGTTCAATTATTAATAATAATATAATAATATTTCTCCAGCATGACTGACTGTACCTTATAACGCTGACCAGCGTGCACGATGTGTGCACGAGATGGTTCACTGCCATCCAGCTATGCAACGATAAGGTTTCCTGCTCCACTGGCTGGAGGGAGTGGAAGAGGTTATGAGTGGTGACATGTTGACCCTGGTTTTATGGATTTATGAGCGGGGAACACTTGTGGAATACTGCAGCCTGGCGTGCCGCATTTTAGAAGGGTGAGTGTGGAGATGTGGGGTACTGTGTGTTCTAGGGGGGGGGGGGGGGTGCTTCATATCTCAGACACGGCGGTCTGAAGGGGGGTGAACTTGTGAACCATTGGGCACCACTGTTACTGTTGAGTCAAGTATAGGTCAAGTTAATCCGGGGCTCAACGCACAGATTCCTCTGAACTCAACAACGCAAATATATAGGTCTGCTCTTTATATAGGCTGGTAAGGAACAAAGGCATGTGGGGGAGGAAAAGTAAAATCTACGTTAGATCTGTAATCTATCCTGTGTAATGTGTCATTTGTATTTGTCATTCACATTTGTATTTTAGCATAGTCTTGTTATGATTAAATAATGAAAATAATATAAAAATGTACGTGCGCAGCTGTTTATTCATGGTTATACTGGGTCATAAAAATGGTCTCATTTCATCATATGACGAAAACGCCATAATCCAGAATAATGCACAATTTTTGCTCTGTGTGTGAACTTGTTTTAAGAACAGCGTCAAAGGGGTTTGAGGCGCATTACTGCGGGTCATTTTTAAATGTCAGACAACCCCCTTTCCATTGTTTCAGCCGTGAGCCCCAGTTGTACAGCTGTATAGAACTTAATCCACCCAGATTTAGCTGTCCCTCAACAGATATGCAAGTCCTTTACGGAACATTTTGAAGGGGAAGCATGTCAAGGGTTGTGAAGCTGCTTGTTTTGCCACAAGGTCAAGTATAGCCTTGGAAATTGCTCTTTTGCTGTGCTCTTTGAAAGATTTAGCCATTTTCCGATTTTTGCCTTCAAAGTACCAGATGTTGTTTTATAGTAAAGATCAATAGATGGAGGTCCACAATTGTCTACCCACCCCCTACACCTCACACATACATGCACACAGACGCACACATACCCCCGGCCATTTTCTTTCAAGGTGACAAAAGGGATAACCAATTGTTTTTCTGTTTATCAGAGATGACATGACCAGTGGCGCAAAGGGGCGAAGAGGCCCGATGTTGCCATAGCTAAATATACATCCCTGACAGCTCCATAATGGCTTCCAGGAAGTCCAGGCAAAAATAAAAACAAAGCAACATTTCTAGCTGATTGGCTTTGAAAGGCCGTTTTTCCTTTGCTGAATGGAAAAATGTGGACTTCAGCATTCCATGGCTGTGATGCCAGTCGGCTTGGATAGGAGCAGCGTTGCGTGTGCACACACCGTGTTCGGGGAGTGACTGGAGATGTGTTGCGCTGCAGAAACTAACTTTATGGGAAAGAATTTCATCCCTGTGTTTAAGTGAGCAAATATGACTACAACACAAACAGGGACATATTGGCACTGTATGGTATTGAGTGATCTGTGAACATTGTCTTTTTTAAAATAAATAACCACAAGTGGTTTAAAAAAAAAAGAAAGAAAAAAGATTCCTGATTCAACCTAATTTTGAAGAATTTCACGTGTTGATGCTGGCACAGTTTCAGATTATTTCCAGTCTGTGAAGTGGGAGAGTGTGAGGCCCACCATTTTGTGGTTTTGCGGTAATCCCTGTAAAGCTCGCAACATAAGCAGTGTTGTCTAAATGCTGGACCGCGATCTCCTGGATGTATCTCCACGCACGCTTGAAAGCAGATACTCTTACTCGACGTATGCACATGATATTTCTGTGTAGTTTAGCTTTGATATTTATTATTAATGACCCTTGCATGTTTTTCCCATTATAAATGTGGGGCCTGGCTAGTTTGTTGAGTTTTGACATAGTGTGACATAACACATTTATTTATTTAACACTTATCATATTTAGAAAACTGTTTTTACATGATTGCTTTCAGTACTGTCAGCAGTGAGCCAGGCGATATTGGGTCTTGGCCACATGTAGATAAGCGGACAGAAGAATGGGCCACCATCTCAACTAGTGCATCTGCATCTACATCTTCGCTGTTCAACATTCCCCTCTTCCAACGGGCCCAAGTGTTTACAAACAACCAGAACTCCCCTGCTGTCGGCCCAAGGTTTTGTCACAAATTCATAAAGATAATGCACTCTCTGGATCCTGTCCCATTTGCTCAGCTGTCAGACATTACCCAACAGTATCTTTTGAGGAGCCACTTAACCACAGCATGGTTTAGAATTACTGCGCTCCTGGCAAACGCTCTCAGTATTAGCCTCCAACGCCACTTTTGTAAATTATGTTTATTCTTTTCTCTTTTTTCCCTCTCCTCTCTTACTCCCCCAGTCTTTCCCCTCTCCAGCTTGGTTAAATGACGTGCTGAGAGATGTTTTGTGACAAACAGCAAACCCAGGGGAAGTGCACTTTCTGCATGGGCTGGAAGTGAGCTGACATGTGAACGTCACTGAAATAGCTAATATTGCCCCCACGCCTTGCACTTCAAACACTCAGACTCTCTCTTCTGGAGGTGACATGCTTCGGGAAACTTTGAGCCTTGGATCTGCTGGATGTACCTTCGTACATGAAAACTGCTTTGAAAGGTGGAGCCAGCGATTTGTAAGCTAGTAACGGTTAGCGAGCTGCCCCTTCTATGTGCACGCTGAAGACAGGGTCTGGTGTTCCTACTCTGTACTACTACTCTACTGTAAATGGGAACACAAACATAGTAGTGGAGAATGGGAACATGGTAAATGGACTGTGTTTCAAAACGCTTTACAATATTTGCCACACATTCACACACCGATGGTGATGTCAGCCATGCAAGGAGATACCTGACCACCGGGAGCAGTTAAGGTTAGGTGTCTTGCTCAAGGACACCTCGGCACTTGGTGAGGAGTTAGCCGGGTTTGAACCACCTATTGAGTGTTTTTATTTTTTAAATAAAAAATGTTTTTTTTAAAAAATTTTAGCAGATCAAGTTTGTATATCTGACTACTTGAATTTGTTAATGAAAACCATGTGCAGTATTAAGGAGGTGATGCATCGTGCTATCGAATTGAACACGATTGACACGTTGACACGATAATCGTAGTCGAATCGTGAGACCAGTGACGGTTCACACCCCTAACAGAGGAGGTTTAGACTAGCCATAATGCAGTCTCAGCCTCCTCCATTCATTAGTGACTCAGAGCGACTTCTGTTCAATGCTAGTGCAGTGTTTTATTCACTAATTTCAGTGTTTCCGTTCATTTTAAGAAGTAGCCACAAGCCGCCTTATTTAAAGGCAGGGTTTCTCATTCTCGAGAATGCTTGCTAACTTCAAGCTCAAATCAGACTCCTTGAGAAGCTCCACCCCACCCATGGAAACACATTGGTAAGCGAAGGGCATTGGTGTGGTGAGCGGTATTTGACACTTTGTTTACGGAACCAGGGCTGTGCAGAAGTACACCGGAAACGCACAGCGAACTAACTCTACAGGTACATTTGCAGGACCTGCTTGGTTCATGTTGCTTGTTTCCCCAACCAATTCCTCAGAACAAGTTCAACATCCGATTTGTTCATTAGGTTAATGTAGTTAGTTATTGTGCGTGTCGGTCAAAATACCTCTCCAGTACAGTAGGCGGGGGGCCTTCTTGATGCAGTTAGCCCAGCGCTGCGTCCCAGACTTGACACAAGTGGAGGCTGGCCCTGCCAGTCCACAGTATGGCAGGGAGACATGTGAACCCACTCGGGGGTCATTTATGGCAGTTGTCGCCGCCTTGGTCTGCTATGCCGGGGGAAGGGAGGGGGCTCTCTCTCTCTCTTCAGACCCTGTGCGGGGGCATTTCAGAGCCCCGGTGGGGATAAACCTGATAGGCTTTAATGTTTACCCTGTCACCGCTGACATGGGACTTGCATGTGGCCTCACTGCGCAAAAATGTTCCTTGCAAGCTTTAGTTGTTTCGCCAGTCGCCATGTGTTGCTATGGAGAGGTGGGGTTGCCCTCTCCAGAGCAACACGTGTGTGTGGGGGGGTGGGGTGTCCTTGATATTTTGTTGATTTCTTAACGTGTGTTATGTGAAGTGTCTTTGCATCGGTGGCGGTCTCTGATCCTGGTCGAATTGTGTTTTTTTTTTTGCTGCATCTGCGTCAAATATGTCTACCGCCCGCCCCATAGAATAGACATACTCGTGTTTTGATCTAACAGCTTTCTGGCCTCCAGCGTTGCTTGTAGAAGCAGATGAACCCAGGGCTTGTCAGGCTTTCACCTGTGTATACTCAGTCTCATCTTGTGTTTGTTTGGGTGTTTATCCTGTGACAGACCCAGTCCGGGGGATTTATTTCACACATGCACCAAAAGCAAAGATCCACCCGCACTTCACCCTACCTATAGAGTGGAAAATGCTGTATAAATGTCCGTTTGGCTGTGTTTGTTAGCTGGCTGACTACAGGCTGGGCCTGCGCTGATCTGTGGTCCTCGTGATCCACCCGCTTCTGTAGCCCAGGGTAAACTGAAACAGCCAAGATTAGCATTAATCCCCTCTTAATGCCACGGGTTCATAATATAGTCATTAGGTGACTTCAGACTAAGCCATCCCACCTAACTGCAGCGATTTATTAAACACACACAGAGGATTTGCTGCCAATGCTCTCTGTGTGTGTGTGTGTGTGTGTTTGTGTGTGTGTAAAGATTGCATCACGTCTAAGTAGCATGCGATGAGCCTATTAATACTGATGAGCTTGACCGCGGATGGTTACAGTCAAATGAGCAAATTATGGGTCTCTAAAACGTTTAGTGTTCTGGCATGTTTCTCATAGTCTGCTTCTTAACTCCACAAACATTTTGCATTCAAACTGAACGCCCTATAATTTGTAATATCTGCTCAATTGGGGCAGATTTGGTTGCTAGTTAAATAACATTTCTTGATTAGATTATATTTCGGTGGTGGTTTTGCACAAAATACAAGCGTTTAAAGTCGATAACAACACATTTTTAAATGCTCTGTGTTTCCAATGAGTTATGTGATTTATAGCTTGGTTTTGTCCTCGTGGTGGTCTAGGGTGACGGTGATTGCAGCAGACTCGGCTAGCCTCCATGTTGACGTTGATGACACTCAGGGTGTTGTCGTGCCACATTTCAGACGTGAAGACTGATTCTGTTCAAATGGAAACGTGTGTCCTCCTCACCAACACATGTGAAGTGTGAAGTGAAACGTTACAATTAGAGCCAAAGAGGACTGGTTTCTCCATTGGAGGCTCACTACAGACCCTTCAGAACACTTGGAGACCTTTTATAGATCATATTGATATGCTGATCATTCAGCCCAATGATAGCAGATGTGACCATAACTGGGAGGGTTGACCTGTCAGTTTGCATTCAGCACCTGTTATAATGCCACCTTTAACTATTTTATATTCTCAAATGTAACTTATTTGTTCCGTGTGTGTGTGTGTGTGTGTGTGTGCGTGTGCGCGCGCGCGAACGTGAGCACACACTAGTCTATCACAAACCTGCCGACCTTTTTCAGTTGTGAATGTTGTGTGTTACCCTGTTGCGTGCATCCATTTGGCAGGAAATGAACCTCCTAGATCCGAAGGTTACACACACATACAGATCACTTACCTCTTCGTTCCACACAAGGACCCCCCTTTAACTTATTGATTTATTTGCTTAATAGTCAGCCCCACTTAGAGCCACTTCAGTTAAATTATCTGCAGCGGGCGCTGGTGCAGCTGGCTCTTACTGTAATGTTAAGGTAGATGAGAAACATTACCAAGCCCCTGAGACGATTCACAATAGTTCTTAAGGGGGATTTTTCTCTGGAGACAAGCCAGCATTTGGGGACCCATGTAATCGAATGCAAAGTATGTTTTTGAAAGTACCTGCTTTTTACCAACTGTTTCAATGTACGGCTCCCCAGATGGACTTGTGACAACCGTACATCTGGCATGTCAGATTACGTTACTCATGTATCGAAGTAACAATTTTGTCGATAGCCAAAGATAGTTAGCTCAGCAAGACCCTCCTGAATTCACGTGAATCGGTCTGGAAAGCCAAAAAATCCTGGCGACTGAATCAGCAGCAGTTGATTTGACCAATCAGTGCCGTGTACTGATGGACCGTTTTTTTTCACAGCAACGGAGCTTCAAAATAGTTCCCGGAAGTTAGCCTAAATACTAAAAGTACACTATATATTCTATTTTGAATTGTAAATCGGTGCATTTATTGACTGCCCACCAAACACTTCCAGGAACTCCCACATACGATTAATAATAAGAAAATTCCTGTAACTAAGGCCAGCAACTGGTATTTCTGTAACAGAGAATATATATAATTTAGTTTGATGGTATAGCTTTTAGAAAAACATGTGCAGGCACAGGTGGACGTAAATATTACCCCATATAAACGAGACTATAATGTGATTACAGACTATATAAATTAACTTGAACTAAACTATTGTTTGTTTCAACTGTTCACCCGACAGATTGTTTCTGCACTCTGATTGCAATTGTTGAGCTGTTTGGTGGATATAAGTCTCTCTTTAGGTTAGAATTGCCAGATTATATAAATATTAGTAACATATTCAACTTAAATTGCTTTACCTATGCTGGTAACTTGTAAATAACCAATTCAACAATATATATACAATACTGTAGATTGTATACAGTAGAAGGTAGTTGAAAAACATCAAATATTTTTACATAAAATAGGACAGACATTTAGCATTTAGCAGAGAAACAAGACAGACTTTATATAAAAATAAAACCTGACAGACATTTGATAGTGCAACAGGACAAGTAGTAGTAAAACAATAGTTTTGAGGAGGCAACGTGTCTGCTGTGCTCTGTGGCCAGCATGTTGTAATTTGATGCGGGCTCCAGCTTATGATATTGTGAGTGTGGGTATTGTAGTGCACAGACACAGCAGTATAGCCTCGAGCGCCTCTGTATATTGTAGTGCACAGCAGTATAGCCTCGAGCGCCTCTGTATATTGTA
>JAODLL010000007.1:243269-260619 GCA_026546735.1 Forbesichthys agassizii | reverse complement strand
AGCCTCGAGCGCCTCTGTATATTGTAGTGCACAGCAGTATAGCCTCGAGCGCCTCTGTATATTGTAGTGCACAGCAGGATAGCCTCGAGCGCCTCTGTATATTGTAGTGCAGGCACAGCAGAATAGCCTCGAGCGCCTCTGTATATTGTAGTGCACAGCAGTATAGCCTCTATCTGCGTAGGCACAGCATGGTTGTAGGCTTCGCTCATAGCCCCTGGGAAATGCATTGGATGCCTGCAGGCAGCTGAAAGAACGCAGCAGGTGAAACAAACGAGGGTTGACCCCCCCCATATGTCTGCACCCACTTCACCACCACCCCCCCCCCCCCCCACACACACACACACACACACACACATTCGTCTTGTAGTACCCTCTCCCCCTCTTGTGCTGCAGACTCCTCCCACATCATCTACTTCAACCTCGTTTTTCCTGTCATCCCCCCCCCCCCCGCCCTTCTCCTCTTACCACGAGCCAGTTGTGGATGGAAGTGCTCATCAAGGGGGGTGCGGGGGCGGCGTGTGAAATGCCGTCCATGGCGGGGCATGTGTGACCACTTATCCTGGCGAGTGGACCGGCTTAACCCAACGCAGAGCCTGCGTGCCCACCCCACCCCCAACGCTGCCACCCCACCCTTCACCCACTTTCCATCTCCCAAGACATCTCCCTGAGCTCATCAAGGGTTCACGCATCTTTTTATTGTAATTTATTTTTCTATTTGTAAATAGAGGCGATAATATGCCACCTCTGCTGAAGAATGGCACACAGAAACCAGGGGAGCCCTTGAGCAGTTTAAAAATTAGGTGGATCTCTTCCATTTCAAAGTCATGGGTAGGATATCAGCCCATGACGAGGTGAAAAGCACCCTGACATTGCTATCTGTCCGTGCTGCGCCTGCCAAGTGTTCAGATTTGCTTGTGTTAATTTCTGTGTCAAAACGCTCAATGAAAAACGACAACATTTTAAATACAACCATCCGACATGCACGCACGCGCACACACACAAACGGAAATAAAGGCAAAATATGCTTCCTCTTCTATCTAACCAAAGCGTTTAAATTCGGCATGATAAAACATCCGTTATTTATAAGAAGAGAGAGCGTAAAGTATGCATGTACATCCATCACTGGGGTGGCAGCAGCCTGTGAAACACATTAGCCCAGACGCCAGCTCTCCGCCGGAATAACACGGCCCTCCGAGTAAAGCATGCAGCATAGAAAGTACATTTTATGTACAGGATAACAGGTGCAAGGCTGAACATTTACTGCCTCTGTGCAGAGGCCTAGGCAGGGCTAGCTAACTGAGTCATGCAGTCGGAATATGCTTTTGCTTTAACAAAGGATTCCTATGTGGTTTCTAACTAAGAGTTCTCATTTGAGGAGCACATTTCAATAACTCCCTTCACATTTGGTCAGTTTCGAGCCATTTTAATGCTTTTTAAGGACTTTCACAATCTGCAGATGAAACCAAAATTGACTGTCTTGCTATTTACTGCACGGGATAGATGTTCAGCCTATGATATAGGGTTTTGCAGTTAATCACATTTTTAATCCTGAGTTAAATTTTGGCTCCTAAAAAAACCAATATAATCGAGGAAAAACTATTTTGCTAATTACATTTTGCAAGTAAACTATAATTTTGTCTTGTGAGAAATTGAAATATCAACATGAAAAGTAATAAGAGACATCTCACAGTTGAAGTTGTTTTCACTGTTAGTTCACTGTGCAGTAAAGGCAACATCTTTCCAAAGTCAATGATTAATGTTATTATATCATCGTGATTTCAATATTGACCAAAATAATCATGATGACTTTTTCCATAATTGAGCAGCCCTACTATGATGATGATGTGATGATCATGACATTGAATAGAAGGCTGGAAACATAAGACTCTTTATTCTCAAAATCACTTCTTATGGAATGGGAGTGAGTTTAGGAAATTTGCTCTTTCATTGAGTGTGTCTAAATAAACCGTGAAACGTATTTCCGACAAGCACTTTACCAGAAACTGCAAGTAATTATTATGTATTAGGCTAAATGTTATGCATGAACTATTATGTATTATTACAGTATATTGCATTCAATAATATATCCTCTTTGACATTAGCAGGCTCTGCAAATGAAACCACCCTGGCAGACAAACTTCATTAAATCTAATGTCAATCAATGAAGGTGGCTTAAGACATTAACTTGCGTTGTTTGTATTCTCACCCTTGGAGCTTTGACACGTATCAAGTGCCTGGTGCCAATGTATCCATGTCTTGTGTATTGGAAGAGAGGGCGGGGGGTGTTGACATTAGTAGCCAATGACTATGATCATAACCATGAATTCAAGTTAACGTTACATGGTAACTGTAGGTGGATGCATGCTGTGGCAATCCTTCAGTGTGCACATGCAGTAAGGCTAATTGGTTTCCAAATCAATGTGTATAAACATAGCCTTTTGTCTGTGGTGTTTCAGCTGAACAGTACATTCCCACAGGCAGAGGTGCGATTTACACTCAACAAACTAAGGACGTCCCAACAGATTGCACATACCTGTCAAAGCATGTCGATTCTAATTCTGTGCCTACGTGCCGAAACGTACAGTATTGATATCTCTGCCATGTTTAAGTTCCACGACGACAATACTTGCTCAAGCTCCAGATGCCAGAGCATCTGTAGTGTTATTTACTGTTTAAAATAACAAAACATTTTAGTACTTTATTGTTCAGCAGTTTAGCGCCAGCACAACGAATCAAGATTGAAGATTGGAAACAGAGAGGAGGGGGGGGGGGGGGGTCATCTGAGTTATTTTTAAGAGATGATCAGGAAACCCGGTTAGCATTAACATGCGCAAGCACCCTCAATAGACGACGTTGAAGTTGATAAAAACAGTTGGTTCTTTGCTGTCCAATAGTTCCAAAATTACCCCAGAGGCAGCTGGGGCAATGAGTGATAACACGTCCCAGTGGAGCATGGCCAGACCTTATTCACAAAGTTCTTATCTGGTAACCAGGCTAGGACTTTTTACCCTTTTTGCAGACCAGAAGGACCCACGTCTTTGGGGAGGTCCACATATTTCACTATTATATTGCCCAATATTTATCTCTGGGTGCGTTAATAGGCATTTTGAGCATATAACGTTACGTCTGATGAATCTGAGACCACGACGGCAGCAAACCGCTTTGGGGCAAATTGACTTTGTTCCAGGCCATGCGTGGTAGATGTAGCTGCCTGGGCGCTGCCCACGTCGGCCTCCACAGCAGAATGCCGTTAGTGACACGCCCACTTACTGTAAGGGGCCGGAAGCGTTCCACTGAAAGCAGCACAAAGCTCCATATTTGTTTTTCCAATCTCTCCGGTCACACCTTCCTACCTATCACGGCGGTTGGTGTGCATGTCTGGATGTCAAAGCTTCAGTTTCGCTGGCGACGTGAGCTCACTCCAGATCAGGTCGTCCCGACCATCAGTCCAGAGGGCAGTTTGAACAGGAGGCCCGTCGTGGGTCAGAGGTGGCTTCTGCTCGCTTGGTCTTTAGCAGTGTCACCTTCAATATCTCAGGCTCCCCCGTGACAAACCAAGCGTACCTCGGGCTGAGGTGACGGGCGGTGGGGTGTGGGTCACCGGGAGCAGTATCATTCACTCACTGTGTGTGTGTGTGTGTGGGTGCGTGTGTTTTGTCAATTTAAATCAAGTGGCAACCGTGTGACTACATATTTTCTTTAAAATCATCTCTGTCAGGCCCATATCATTATAAGAAGAACTGGTGTGGTCTTTTATTTGCTTATGTGATAAGAGAAGATAAAGGCAGTTTATTATTTTTATTATTATTGTATATGGATCAGTCAGCATGGTGGCGTGAGGCGTTTGGATTTTAGATTGAAAACGTCCACAGTTCTTAACTTTTCTTTTTTCTTTTCATTCCCCACATTTAGCTGTTTCACCCCCTGACAAATGCACAGCGTACTTGTACAGTATATACAAATGTAAACTATATTCAGTGTGCCCTGCCAGGAGATTCACTCCAGCAACCCATAGAGTGAGCTGTCCATCCTCCCAAGCAATTGGAAAAGTTTTAATTTCTCCAGGGGGGCTTTCAAATTGCCTGTTTAGGTGATGTGGGGGGGCCTCGCTCGAGCATCTTTCAAAATACCACTGTGGCCTCCGATGAAATGACCACACAGCGCTCCATAGCATAGCTACACCCTAATTGCCCTCCTTAGAGGAGGGCCAATTTCCTGCCGGAGAACACAGGGAGCGAGAGAGGAAGAGGGGTGAATAAAACGAGGGAGAGAAGAGGTGTGTGAGAGGTTGGGGGGGTACAAGAGAGGCTGGAGAAGAGCGTTGACGTGTGTCAAACACCTGCGGCAGGATTCTCCGCGGTTTTCATTTGCTTTTGTTTCTCGCCAAAGAGGGGGTTTTGATCAATAACATCAACGATTTGACCTTTGACCCCCGCTGCGTCACATAAGCAGCTCTATGCCGAATGTTTCATACACCCCTGTAAGCATGTCGGCACGTGTCCGCAATTGACCTTTCTGAAGCCCCGCCCCCTTTTGCACGTCCTCCAATAACATTTGAGCATTTTGTTTTATCTGACGGAACCATCCGTTTTGCTGTAGTAGCTTTCTATGGCGTTTGGTCCTACCTAGTTACAGTAACTAGGCAGGACAAGTGAAAGGGGTGTGGCTTGGGAAAGGTAAATTGCGATGCTAGTGTAGTGCTTTATTTTCTCATTTCAGTCCTTCCATTTATTTTAAGCAGCAAACGTAGCCACCTTATTTAACACATTTACATGACCTGCAGACAGCCAGACTCCTGTCGGTAAGTTTCCCAAGGAATTCCTCAGTGTGAATTCAATGTCCATCTTGGCCATTGAGTTATGTAGTCGTGAATCGTTAACCAAATCACCTCTTCTGTCCAGTAGGCAGGTCCTCATGACGCATTTAGCCAACGCTGGGTCCCAGACCTTCTGACAAATGAAGGCTGGCTCTGCTAGACTAGGCCGGCCGTGGCCCCTGTGTGACAATGTAAAGTATGTGACATAGGCGGCTGACTAACTAAGTTATTCGCCCCCTTTGTGATTTAATCAAGCAAATACAAAGCGGCCCGGTGGCCCCCGTGTGTAGTGTTTGTATTGCTGGTGTTGTAATCATGTGCTGCTGTGAATAGCTCTGCCCGCTTACCTTCACAACCCACCACCCATAATATTTATGTGCTCACTGCATAGTTTTGAAAATTGGCTTTCTGTTTGCTGAGCGTAATGTGTTGCTCATGCGGAATTAAGATTTCTTCCGGTTGGGACATTAACGCAACACAATTTATGAACCTTATATCACAGAGACCCATTAGACCCATTAAGTAGAGAATGATTTTATTTAAAACGCACTGTATGGCTAAATCTACCAAAATTATTGATCCTCAATGCCGGACGTTGTTCTAGAGCCGTTGCGTTTTCTCCTACCACAAAGGTCCGGTGGGTTTGCGGGCTTTGAAAGCATTTGTTCCGTGTTCCACCGCTTGCTTTTTACGTGGCTAAACGCTGCAACTTTCTTGTGTTGCTCCGTGGCCACCATCCAACATGTCCTTTTGTTTTACCCGTACAGCGGGGACAAGGAAGCTACTCAGTTTCTCTGCCAGTACGCTTGGGGTGTAATCCTCTGCCACTGTGACATGCTGGCCATGATGTTAATACTTAGCACTTCTGCACCACATGTATGTGGGTGAAAGAGCTGCTTTTCTAATGGCGATTCACTTTACTGAATGTTAAGGGTGATTTAAAGTCTTTGACGCCATCTCTAATGTACGTATTCATTGCAAAAAAAAGTATTCAAATATCCACATGTACGTAAATTCAAAGTGGGACTGTTTTTTCCGAGGATAAGACATTAAAGTTAACTTTGTGATAATTTCCAGCAATTTGAAACAGTTTGTCAGATTGGTGAACATCTAGTTGCTGTTGTTACACCTTTGTTACGATTCCACACTGCTGCTGTGTTGTAGCTCCTTGCCGGTTCATTGCTAATGGATGTGCACGAGTTTAGAGCCGTGTCCTGCTTGCTCTCTGCTGAGTCGGCCCTTATCCTGAGGTAAGGCTCTCGAGGGGGCCAAAGGTCCAGCCCCCCCCCCCCCCTGCTCTCTGCTGGGGTCATTTGGGAGAGTTAAGCCACACACGGCTGGTTGCCCTCTCTCTCTCTCTCCTCTCTCTCTCTCTCTCTCTGCGGTAATCCAGAGCTGCAAACACGGTCACGGCAGGTAGGATTAGGTTCATGGTGAATCCTGGATCGTTCTGCAAACCTTTTTATAATTTTTATTATTTACCTGAACCTGATTTTTCCATGCACGCAAACTGTGAATTTGTGCTCAATGCGCTGCCCCGCGGTGGGGAGGGGGGGTGGGGGCCTCTTTAATCCTGCTCTTTTTTATTTTATTTTGGTCAATGTCAGCCAGAGGTCAACCTGGTTACAGCGTGATTGTCTCACCACAGCCGTCCGTTATTTGTCTCACCACACTCCACCAGGCCAGGAGATTGAGCCCAGGCACAGGAGCCCGTATTTAGCCTTTTGCTTAAGAGGATTGGCTGTGACTGCGGACAGTGCTCCATGCTTCTTCTCCTTCCCCCTGCCCCACTCTCCTCCCCTGTTTGCCGATTGGCCGGGCGGATCGATACAACACAATTGAGTTTTCAAATCTGGGGGTCTTTGGTAACTTACAAGGTGATCACCTCTGATGAAGTCTTCATCAGGATCTATTGACGGATTCATTTGAGCGCCGCCCGTGCTAACGTGCCTCCTCCCCTTCCCTGACTCTAAAGTAATGGGAGCGGTGCCAAGACCTCTTTGGAGAAAGTTTGCTGATGGAGCGGTTATATATTTAGTTTCGTTTTTTTTTTGCTGATTTCATACATCAACGAATAATCCGCATTTTGTCTTTGATAATCTGATTGATTGTCTCTTAAGAATGTTGCTTGCGCAATTAATTTGTAAGCGTCTTTAAAATGCCGCTAAATAAACTTACCGTTGACCCACCTGACACAAATCTAAATAAAAAAACAAAAAGCTCAGTTTTCACGAGACCGAAAGAAAACGGCAGATTAAGAAGCGGTCCTCAAGATTTGCTTTTGGCAGCGAGTCCTGTGACCTGGCCGCTGATGAAGGGAGCACTGTGATTTCCGAATTATTCCATATTTTGATTTCCAAACAAGCCGCAGGCGTATTGGGTGCCACTCACTAATGCACGCGGGGCACATGGAAAATTGGTTGGACGCTTTGCCCGCCCTCTTTGAAGTTTGGCGGTGCAGCCCGAGTGTTCTCTAGAAGGGCCCTATTCCTCGTGGTATGGCTGCAGTGCGTACTGCTTACACACAATACTTCTGTCATGTGCGTGACTCCGATGATTTAACCATTGCTGTTCTTACCGGTGTTTTTCTGCCCCCTCCTGACCCTCTTTTTTGGGGGGGGGGAGAGAAACTGAAACCACGCACATGCACACACGCACACCGGGGTGAATTTGCCTTAGGTGGTCTCCCAGTCTGATCAGTATCTCTGTGATTATGAGGATTCTGTCATTGTCAGTGTTTTAGTTTAAGTCTACCGCCCTAGAAAACCTCCTCTGCACATGCCAGCCATCATGGGGTTGGTGCTGAGAAGCTTCTTGCCTGCAGACATGCTCGCCCAGGCCTATTGTTGCCCTATCAGCAAGGACCTAGTGTCACTCTCTCCCACTTGGAATGAGACCTCCCCAGTTCACCTTCCAGGCCATTTGACTACGGTTTACCCAGTAGCGTCCAGACTTGTAATATTACACGAAAACGGGCCGCGAATGTGAACCATTTGGCAGGCGCCCTGATATTATGCTAAAATGTTGCATGTGTGTTTTCAGAGAAAAAGCTCACAGGAGATGCAAAGTCTAGACAAGAGTTCTACAATCACTGTTTGAACATGACAGAATTTTTGAGGCACAGAAAAATGACACAATTTACACTGAATTACAATGTCCAGTTCCGTTTTTAACAAAAACAACAACAACGCACACAAATGTTTACAGTAGCCTGCAACTCTATAATCTGGGTTCGTTGTTCTATTACCTTATTTAATTCTCTCTCTCTCTTCTCTCCCCCTCCCCCATACACTGACCAGCAGAGGAGACTGCAAGGCCTTTCACTGCTAAATCCCTATTGAGCTGCCCCTTCCCCTAATCCACACACACACACACACGCTTTCCTTGAGGGCACCTGGCACTGTTTACACAGACTATCTTTGGGGGAGAGTTTATTAAAGTCCACACATCACCCTGCCTCCGGTGTGTTTGTGGGCAGGCCAACACAGTGTGCCGGCCAAGGGGCATCGGGGTAGACAAATATCAAAATGGCCACCAGGGCCACCAGGCCAGTTGAGGCCTTTTCTGACAGACGACGCTCTGAAAAGCGATTTATGGTGCTATGGCTTGAGCCGCGCAACAGCGGTTGTGCCGTTGAGGGAGCTCCCTGCGCTGTGACGAGTGCTCGCCCGGCCAATAGACGCGACACAGCCAGCCAGGCATGGAAGAGAAAATGGAGGGAAAGTTTATATTATACAAGTACATTATCACTTCCACTAAAAAGTACAATTTTCAACGTATATCTTACTTATTATGTTTGTGAACCGTTTGTTAATCTGTCAGGATATTAAAATCCCATATTCTGGATATTAATATTAACAGCCTTTTTTTGTTTTCTTATAAAAATCTATAGCATTAGGTCTTTAGCTAGCTGGAGCCTGTTAGTGTAGCATCCTTATTGCCTAGAGACACGGTTTGCACATTCCTGTCCTGTGTGAAGAGTCTGCGCTCAGCTCTGCGGCTAGCGCAGCGCATGTTGCGTCCTGCCTGATGCCCAATAGTGTTTTCTAAACATTACCATTGCTGATGTATGTACTGTACACTATGGAAGTTTGCTACAGACAGTGTGTGTAAACAGCTCTGGAAAACATGACCATTAGCACTAGCATTTTCTCTGGCGTGACTGTTGATACATTTTTATTTACATGATGTAATGTACTGTATGTATTTATATTGTTTATTTTTTCTCCCTCCAGTATGTTTATAGATTTTTTATTTGAAATAAAATGTGTAGTGGTCTCAATTCTTTCCAGAGCTGTAAGCTTTATAGATATTTGTACACATTTTAAACACACACACACACACACAATAATACATCAAATGGTGGTGTGCACTGCTTTGTTTGTGGCCAAAACATAAAATAGCATTGCCACGAGCACGAGGCACGCGGCAACGTCTGCCCGTCACACATGGTGTGGATTTAGAGGTGCTGCGATAAGTGAGCTTACTGGGCATTAGGGATATTTGAAAGTAATAGCTGTATTTTGTGGCGCTGTGGTGCGGTCTAGATGGTAAACGCATCCCGATTTCACTGCGAGCACCCCTCATGTGTCAAAGTATCAGCTAAGCACTGTAATTCTGTGTAACCTTACTAGTGTGACCTACATACCAGTGATCTTTGTCTTAAATATTGAATTTTGAGATTACTTTTTACCGGCAAGATATAATTCGCCAACTTAATTTCAACTCTTATTGTTACAAATGGAGTACCCTGATTTAAAAGCCTTCTAGTGCATTTCAGTGATTTTACAACTGACATTGTACGCTTTTTGAACGGGCCGCACTCTTTTTCAGTGATTATACAACTGACATTGTATGCTTTTTGAATGGGTCAATCACAGCCGTTCCCTCCCAATATTTCCGCAGAGCTTTCTGACGTGGAGCCCAACTTGTTCCTGAGGCCGTTTCTGGAGGTGGTACGCTCAGAGGACACGACCGGACCAATCACGGGCCTCGCCCTCACCTCAGTCAACAAGTTCCTCTCCTATGGCCTCATACGTAAGCTCTCCATTGCTCTCTATTGACGTCTTGCTCTCTCTCTCGCTCTGTGTCTCTCACTCTCAAGGCCTCATAGGTTAAACTGTCTCTCTCTTGCGGATGCTATCACTCTTGCTCGCTCTCATGGCCTCATATGTGAGCTACCTACATGTTTTATATATTTAATGTTTTTATTTACATACTGTACACACACAAACTCAAACTCTGTATATGTATTTATGTGATTATGTTTTGTTTTTTTAATGCCTGGCTTTGGGTGGCTAATTCCATTCTATATTGATTCTATTGTACAAAGCGATGTATGTCAATAAATGCTTATTGCTTATTATGACACACGAGCTTAAACCGGTGCATAGGTGACATTTATTCCAGAAAGTGGTGAGGCACCGGTGTTTCAGAAAGGTCACAGAGTTTCCCTTCGTGACTAATGTGCGTTAGCCCCCAACCTCTGGCGTTGCTCATCATCTGTTCTCTCCCGGAATGCCAAGAATGGCCCGATCTCCGCCGCTGGTGTGCAGGCTCGCTTACTTCGGCCAACATAACAACACAGAACAGCTTGTCCTCACCATGGAAACATGGCCCCAGCGTTTAAACCACGTTTTATCCAAGTGTGAAATGAGCGCGCTTCACCAGATGTTAGCCTAAATAAGTGCGGCTGAGTAAATAACGTCACATCATCTCTGACAACGAAGCTGCAGCCAGTGCAGTGAACTAAATAAGGAACATGCTGCAGATACTTCTATTCTAACGGCTGCCTTGTTAGGCGGCCTGGTTTCATCAGGTGGGGTTGTCTGTGTGCATTCTGAGTGAGCCACAACAATTGCCTTGTTCCTTCGCTGATCCTTCAGAGCCCTGTTAAAGGAATTGTTTGTCTGCTCAAGTACATCCACGTACACACTCGTGTGTGTGTGTGTGTGTGTGTGTGTGTGTGCGTGCACACATAGACACACAGACAATATCTGCACAGATCACCTCACAAATCACTCCCAATCTCCCCCTGCACTCGTCTGTCACTCCCAGACCCGACGCCGGCTTCCTTAATCCCCCCCCAGATCCCCTCCGCTACCGCTGCATCTCATCAGCGCTGTCTCAGAGGGCTTTGTAACCACGGCAACGCGGCCCACCCCTTCACCTTTTTTCACCGACACCGACCTGATGACGAGGTAACTGGACGGCAGAGGTCTGGCCCAATATGGCCGCCCCCGTAGCCCCGCTCTCTGGCCCAATATGGCCGCCCCCGTAGCTCTGGCCCAATATGGCCGCCCCCGTAGCCCCGCTCTCTGGCCCAATATGGCCGCCCCCGTAGACACGCTCTCTGGCCCAATATGGCCGCCCCCGTAGACCCACTCTCTGACCCAATATGGCCGCCCCCGTAGTCCCGCTCTCTGACCCAATATGCCCACCCTGTCCCCCGGTCCTCAGTCCTGCCATCTTTTTCGCTCTGCTCCCCTTGCCTACGTCTGGCAACTGCTCTGTCTGCGGGCAGATGGGACTGCGGGGACCATGGTGACCTCATCATACTGAAGGCCAGGTCAAGGAGCGTTGAAGATTGAAATCCGATCTTAAGAATGTGTGGAGGGCTCCCACAGCACACTGAAAACATGGTTGTTTGGTTTTATCAGAACAAAACATGCGCGCGCACGCACGCATACACACACACACATACATACACGTGACTTCTACAAAAAACTGCTCTAAAAGAAACTGCTTCAGGTGTCCATTTCTGCATTTTGTGGGTCCTGCGGATGCTGTTTAAGGTATAGTCAGCTAAAGCAAGCTAAATACACCTTTGATCAAATTCAACAAATATCTCATCGCATTTCGCTATCTTACCGTTCTCTGTGCGTGTTGGGAAAAAAAATCTGATTCTTCTACACAGCCCTGGCTCCGTAAATTGGAACATAAACAAAGTGGCCAACAAAGCCTACCCTTTCACTACGCTTTCCGTCACAGCGGAGTGATTCTGTTCTGATTTGAGCTCAAGTTAGCAAAAATTACTGCTTTTAAAATGTGGGCTCTGGTATAAATGTGGAGTTTGTTCTAATCTTAACAATGCATCAACTGGATTAATAAAACGTTTCACTAAATGTAATTTGGATTTCAGATTATATTGCCTTTTGCTTTACAATGAAAGACAGTTGCACTTCTGTCTAAAACTACATTGCTTTGCGTTGTATTAAGATCCATCTTAAACTCACAGCAATGTCACAGACACATTTTATTGTAGGTTAAATGACTGAAACAGTCATAAAACTATTTATGATCTACACATCTGAACTGTTTTTATATTTTATTTTATTCTTTTGTTTTGAGATGACACTTCCAGTTCTGTTCTTTAGGATATGTTATGCCCCAAGCATTGGCAATAGCAGAATCAGATAGTAGGTGCCAGGTTTAGAACTTCTCAATAGAAAAATTATGATGTGGAGAATATGCTGGTCCTTTTCAAATACTGCCCTCTACTGGACACACAGATCCACCTGTTTTTTACCCAAGAAAAAGAACACAATTAAATAACAGTTTTTATATTTATTTAAATGTTCTTCTTAAATTCTAATTCCTGGAATTAATTTGTGTTAGTTGTTACCTTTACGTTTACATTTACATTTGTGTTTTTATTTTTAATTTTGGCTATATTTTGTAGTGGGTCTTTTAATTTAATTGAATACATTCAACTAATGTTGTTGTGGGTCTTAGTTTGGTTGAGGCTAATAATGAACCCTCTTCCTTTTTGTTTAATTGGGTAGAACTCCCCCCCCCCCTCCCACTTCCCGATGGTGTCAGCTAATTAAGTGTGTCCATGTAGGCTGGAGATCCATGTGTCTCCTATTTCTTCGTTTATAGAACCGTCTCTCTCTTACTCTTACTTTACCTCCCATTCTATCTCTCTCTCCCACTAGGTGTTTTTGAGATTTAAGGGGGGGGCGATAAGCCAAAGTTTGCACACACTTTTCCCTAAAATCCTCTGAGTCTAATCCTGTTCATTTTATACCCTGCTATGCTGTGGAATACGGGTCCCCCCCACCCCCCCCACCACCACCCCACCGTCTCTGTTGCTTCTGGGGGTCTGGGGAAGTGGGGAAATCCCTGTCGCTCGCTCTCTGTTTGGTGTGGGTGTCTGGGGTTGTGGCGAAATCCCTGGCGCTCGCTCTCTCTCTCTCTCTCTCTCTCTCTCTCTCTCTCTCTCTCTCTCGTATTCGCACACTCACACTTATAATGCATGCGGTTCTTTTCATTAAGCTAACTAATGCCCCCTCAATCTGTAGCCTGAGGTCCTCTGGCCATCCCCTCCACGTACTGACAGATATCCACATTTGTCTCCCCCCCGGCCTCTCACTCTCTCTCTCTCTCTCTCTCTCTCTCCCCCCCCCCTCCCCCCGCTGCACTTGTTTTCAATACGCTCAGATTGCCCTGCTGCCTGGTGTTGTGAGCAAACAGTCCCCCCGCTACACTCCCACGCGCTCACTTGCTAACTCACACAAGGCTCAACCGGGCTGTAAGCCGTAGCCACTACCAATAAAATATGAGCCCATCTGTACAGCTGTAACCTGCTGAGGAGTTTTATTGAACTTGCTGGCTTCCTTTGCTTTAGTGCAAATGACCATTATTATTTAGGGTTGTATTTTAAAAAAGAAGCCCCACTGTATCTTGACTCAAGACAACAACGCTAATGGTGTTTTCACTATAACGCATTAGTGTGAAATGAACCGACCACTGTTAGACACATAGCAAAGTTGAATCAATCAATTTTAGGGGCTAGTCCAAATGTCTAATTTGTGGAACCGTAATGGTGTTTTAAATTAGAACAACAAAACTTTGTAACGTGGAACACATCCATAATGTTTACAGTGCATATTGACTGTACTGTTGGTACAGTTGGTAAAGAAGAGTTCTCCTCCCATTTACGAGATGAACGGGTGAACAAACTAAATTCTGACCATGACCAGCACTCTATTGTTTGTCTAAGAGCTGTAGATTTATTGGGCCTTCTAGGGTGTGTTGCGGGGAGGTGCCTGCCAGCACGCGCATGTGTTTGTGCCTGCCCGTGTGTGTGTGTGTTTGTACCTGCCCATGTGTGCGTTTCTGCTCGTGTATGTGCATGCATGTGTGCCTTAAATCTGTCTCTATCACTTTCTATTCAATTGTGTTTTTGATTTCCTGAAAACAGTTTTATTCTTTGTCTGTATTTGACAGCTGCCAGGGACTGTTTTTGTACACACGCACCATTTTCTGATCCCCTCAGTATGTTGTGTTGTTTTAACAACGGTTCTCCCTCCACCGGATGCTGCTAGCGAAGACCCCTCTGCCGAGGGGAAAGGATTAGTGTTCCGGATCACTTCTGACGTTCTCTGCAAAGCTCCAGTTTCTGCATGCGGACGGGGGGGGGGGGTGTTTTCTGCACGGCTGCCACGCTTGTTGTCACCTTTCTCTCTGGAGGGAGGCTGGCATTACTGGGTTTCACCTCCTTTCCCATCCTCCTCCCTCCCCAACGCCTAAAAACTGGTTCCAGGCCATCCACCGACTTCTCTGGCCGTCCACCGACTTCTCTGGCCGTCCACCGACTTCTCTGGCCGTCCACCGACTTCTCTGGCCGTCCACCGACTTCTCTGGCCATCCACCGACTAAAGTTTCCCAGAGAGTCTGAACACGTTTGGCAGTTAGACATTTCAGCTCTTCTTCTTCTTCATTAGTTAAATTAAACGTGCTGTCAACACACTCAACACCAACTACTGGTCAGGCCCAGCTGTAGGGAGGGGGCTGGCTGTCTTTTATGTCTTGTTTTGGCTGAAGAAGACAGTCACCGTAGTGTCACCTGGAAGCCCCCCCCCCCCCCCTTCTCTTCATCCTGAAGGCTTCTTAGTTAATGACCTGCTGCTGCTAAAGGCGATGGGAAAGAGGAACGAGGCTGGCAGGCATCGACGTGGCCGGTGCCTCCTCAGGTTTCAAAAACAATGGCTCCTGCCGCCCCCCCACCCCCCACCTCTTCTCTCCAGCCAATTTGTCCCAGGCCTTAATTCCACAGAGGGCCACATCTGGCCATTAGATCCCCTGGCTTTTGAAGGGCATTCGGGGCAGGAATTGCCTAAATCTGCTCTTTTGCGGCTGTGTGTGCAGTTATAGTATTGGTTTACCCGCTCTATCTACTAATTGTCTTGTAGATGGCGCGTGTCATGCTGTTGATGTTTTTAAACTTCTCCCAATACTTGTTCTATTTCTATTTGATCTAATTTTGCGCTTTTCATAATCAGGTTAACATGAAATGTGAATGTTTAAAGGTATATCAGATTTGCCATGTAATGGGCTATATTCTCTCTACATACGAGAGCAGTAGATACTGCATGTGAATCTGCTTGGTTCCTGGGCCTAGGATTTGCATTCAAACATAATACACAAACGAAATGCAGATTTTACTAAATGTAGTTCCTACATTTGCAGTATATGCTGTGCGTGCGTGTGTGCATGCATGTGTGCGTATGCAGTTCCCACTCTTGTATATTAGATTGTACACAGTACACCAGGTCTATTCAATTACAAATGCTATTGGGCCAGATTTTAAAGAGAGAGTGAAGGTGGGCCACATATTTTCGTCAGCCTTTCACAAGCAATTTCACATTTTGGCAATTATATAACTATATTTAAAATTAAGAAAAATGTTGGAAATCTGAATATACTATATTTCTTTTTTGTTTCGATTTAGGCTAGTATAAATGAACAGTAATTATTTGCTAACAGAAATACACTCATTGCACTGTAACATACACCTTTTATTTTACTTTCATTCATTCATACATTACATTAATCGAGTTCACATATCAACAATATTCCTCCAGCATCGCTGACTCCACCTTTAAGTCCCTTTCAGAACACTTCCGTCTGTCTATCTGCAGACGCCAACTATGAGGCCGCGGCCGAAGCCATCGAGAACATGGCGGACGCTGTCACACACGCCAGATTTGTGGGAACAGACCCTGCCAGCGACGAGGTGGTTCTCATGAAAATCCTTCAGGTAAGCTTTATTGTGACGCTGTGTCTCTGTGTCTCTGTGACGCTGTGTGTCTCTGTGACGCTGTGTGTCTCTGTGACGCTGTGTCTCTGTGACGCTGTGTGTCTCTGACGCTGTGTCTCTGTGTGTCTCTGTGACGCTGTGTGTCTCTGTGACGCTGTGTCTCTGTGACGCTGTGTGTCTCTGACGCTGTGTCTCTGTGTGTCTCTATGACGCTGTGTGTCTCTGTGACGCTGTGTGTCTCTGTGACGCTGTGTGTCTCTGTGACGCTGAATGTTCCAATCCGCGGATATAGCAAACGTGACAGATAAGGTCATGTATCCACACACGGACATCTGGTAATTTACAGTCTTGCCGAGGGCTTCGGTTCTGTGAGAGTCGGCCACACTCTCTGGTGTGTGGTGGTAACATGTAGAACGTCAAATAAAAATGCAATGGAAGCTATATTTTTTTTAGCATGCTAAGTTGGGGCTGTCGTGCACATTGTGCGCTGGCCACCTGTGGCCCACCAGCGTGTTGCTGCCCGCGGCCGTTGGTTCGGTCCACAATCGTCTTGGTGCCATTTCGAAGTCTGTATGAGACTTTTCCGGGAAGGAAGTGACTGATTCGTGCCACTGATTCTAGAAAATAGTGTGATCTGATTAAGGGCTGGTTCATATTCTATGTGTGTATTTTCAGCACGTAGAAAACATGTCAGTTGGTGCGCTGAGCCCTTTCAGATGAAACGGCAGGAGCGCTTGCGTTAGAAATATTAAAAAGTACGCATCAAACCCTCCTCCTTGTGTCGCTAGATGCGTTTGCGTCCGCCTATCTTGCGTAGACTATGAACCAAGCCCTAAGGCTGTGAGCGTTCATCTTGCTTTGTGAAATACTATGGATGCACATAATTATGCTTCTTATTGATCACACAATTATTTTGAAAATGCATTGACGCTTATAATCAATGCAATATCGGACTAAATTTTATCGGAACAATATTTATTGTGCATCCCTAACTGTTTCCTCTCTGTAGACCGTATGTGAAAACATCTTTGGAGAGATTTATTTTTAATAATCAGTTTATGAATATTTCTATTTTCTATTTCTATTTTCCTTGTCAATAATTCCCATCCCCGTGAGAGGCATCTGTCTCTTGCTAGGCTTTCATTGTAAATAAGGATCTATAACTGGACTTTCTGACAACGTTGTTTTGTGCGACAGGTCCTGCGCACCTTGCTGCTCACCCCCGTCGGTGCCCACCTGACGAACGAGTCCGTCTGTGAGATCATGCAGTCCTGCTTCCGGATCTGCTTCGAGATGCGTCTCAGCGGTGAGTGTCTCCTCATGAGGTCCATCACAGCCCCCTGGTGGTGCGGCTGTGACACAACACGTCCTAGTGGTTGTGTTGTCTGTCTCCTTTATGTAATGTCTCTGGTGCTTCTCCCATAGAGTTCTATTGAGGACTCTCTAAGTGGTCTGTCTCCTCTATATAATGTATCTGGTACTTCTCCCAT
>JAODLL010000007.1:217878-235593 GCA_026546735.1 Forbesichthys agassizii | reverse complement strand
CCCACGCTCGAGTTAACTCCACCCAGAAAATCGCCGGACAGACAGAAAGTGAAATAAATATAGGGAATATTTTGCGACTCAAATGGAAATAGATTTTCATAGTTTGTATGTGTTTATATTAAGCCTCTACATCCTTTAATGACATGCTAAGACTAAAGTGACTGATTTCGCTTGATTATCCCTTTAACTTTAATAAATGGGTTTGTTTAAGTGTTGTTCAACGTCAGACGTGTTCTTCCCAGGCGCCCAGTCCGACAGTGAGCTGTCGGCGCACCACGCCAGCGACGTGTGTCTGGACCGCGGCTACACGTCTGACTCTGAGGTGTACGCCGAGCACGGGAAGGCCCGCATGCTGCGCTCCGCCACCGACGTGGACATGGTCAGCAGCGGTTGGCTGGTGGTTAGTGCACGTGCCCACACACTTGCACGCCCCCACACACACATGCACGTACATGCACATTCTTTTGAACCATCGGATTTGACATCATCTTTTGAATGACTGCTTCAAAGCCATTACTTAATATGTACCATAGGCAGTTTGTATTATTATTATTATGCAGTACATGGTTATGGTTAAATATTAAATTAGGAACTGACACATGTAGCCTGTTTTTGTTTTATTTAATAAATGTATCACTTAGTTTTAAGTAGTGTGCCACTTATTATTGACTTTATGTGATAGTATTGCATTTAATTGATAGTATTGACCTTACGTGATATTATTGACTTTATGTGATAGTATTGACTTTACTCCAGAGTATTGAGTTTATTTGATGCTACTGACTTTCCGTTATACCGTACTATTGATTTTACCTGATCGTATTGAGTTTATTATAGTATTGACTTTTCTTGACAGTGTTGTGTTTACCTGATAGGAATGACTTCATGTGACTTCTTTCGTTCCTCACAAGGTGGGCAAGGAAGACCTGGAGGGCAGCAAGGCGGCGGTAGCGGTCTCCTCCAAGGCCCCCCTCAGCCACCCGCTGGTGAACCAGTACAGCCTGACCCTCGGCCAGGACCTGGGCCAGCACGACACGAAGTCCCTGCTCAAGTGTGTGGAGACGCTGTCCTTCATTGTGCGCGACGCCGCACACGTCACGCCGGACAACTTTGAGCTGTGCGTCAAGGCCATCCGCGTCTTCGTGGAGGCCAGCCTCAACGGGGGTGAGTTAAACTTAAAGGTTTAGTCAGCGATTGTAAGCCAATACACCAAATGTCTTCCCTTTGCGCTTTGGCACTATATAAATGTGCCCATTTACCATTTACCATTATTCACAACCTCTCTGCTATGAATTTAACCATGTGCAACTACAATTAAATCGCTAACAATAAAAGAAAATTCACATTTCTGTCGGATTTCCTGTTTTTTCTCCTCCTGAACATTTAACTCACTTTATAGAAAATACCGATATATCTTGTATCAATGTATCATATTATTATATTCAATGTATTCAACCAAGATTAATCGGGATGTGATTTTTGGTCCATATTGCCCAGTCCTATACTGAAGGAGCATCCACATTGAAGGGAGAGGGGGTTTTGATTTGAGTTTAAATTTAGCAAGCGGTTTCCCCACTGCCACGCCCCTTTAGGAGACCAGTGGCAGGTCTACTGTATATTGATTCCAATGGGAGAAGTGAGACAGATTATGGCCTATTATTTCACATCATTGTAACCAAAGTAAATATTGAACCCATATTTCAACATTCTGATATTAAAATGGCATTTTTAAAGAAATAACTCTTTGTCAGACATTTACATGTACTGCATTTGGCAGCCGCTTTTATCCAAAGCGACTTACATGTAAATTAGCTGGACAGGTCATACACCAGCAATTGTAAGCAGCCACTATTATATCAGAATAGTTCCAGCATGTTGTCATCATGTCCACAACCACGTCAACAGAGACCTTGCTCAGCAACATTCTCTCCAGAGATCTGGCAACACAGATGCCGTTAGACGGTTCATTTATAAATGTTATGTTCCGACATTTAATACCGTTAACATCATGCAACGCACAACCAAATCTGCCTTCTTCTATGAGAGGCAACCCTCTATATGTAGGCTATTGTTGATTATTATATGCATGTTGTTTTTCCTAATTGAAATTGTTTTTAAGTAGAAAACGCTCAATATGAATTCTACGAGCAGGTGCTGATTTCACATTGTGCACGTGCAACAGGGTGTTTTTGGTGACTTGAGTTGGTGCTAAAAATAGGGCCTTCAAAGTGAAGCTTAGCGATGGCTAACCTTGCTAAGCCCCAGTAGAGTGGAGTTCCTCCATCGTGCCTGTCACCTCTTCTTGTCTTTCCTCTGTCTCTCTCTCTCCCTCTCTCTCTCTCTCTCTCTCTCTCTCTCTCTCTCTCTCCCTCTCCCCCCCCACCTTTTTTTTTCTCCTTGTCCCGTATCTCCATTGATCCATTCATACTCTGCCTCTGATCTACCGTAACACGGGGATTAATGCCGGGGAGATGTCTTTGGCATGCCTATTCATTTCTCCCAGTGCTGCGGGCCATTGGATACCAGCTGTCAGCGTAGCTTTACACCCACAACACAACAAAGATGGGTCGATCAAAGGCACCGCGTCCATCTATATGGTTGACGCTAATAGAAAGTGCCGAACATGCTATTACCGTTTTTCACTTTCTGTGGCCTGTGCACACATCCCCCTTTTGGTGTTAAGGACAGAGCCATCTTAAAATGGGAATGCTTGGGAGAGTGCCACAGTGCAGCGGGGTTTATATATATACATATGCTTGCATCCCGAACGCCTCCTTTTGGGGGTTGTGGCCTTAAGGTTTAAATTTGCGGGTATACATTGATAATACAGAATACATCCAGAGATGGTGGGTCCCTACAGATACAGATAACCTTTCCTGGGTCAGCAGCAGCACATACTTTAGGGGTTATTTTGGGTTTAAGGGGCTAGGAAGATAAGGTTTAGGATAGGATTTTAGGGTTGAGGGTTATGGAGATTAGGTTTAGGATAGGACATTAGGGTTGAAGGTTATGGAGATGAGGTTTAGGGTAGGACTTTAGGGTTGAAGATTAGGGAGATGAGGTTTAGGGCAGGACTTTAGGGTTGAAGGTTAGGGAGATGAGGTTTAGGGCAGGACTTTAGGGTTGAAGATTAGGGAGATGAGGTTTAGGGCAGGACTTTAGGGTTGAAGGTTAGGGAGATGAGGTTTAGGGCAGGACTTTAGGGTTGAAGGTTAGGGAGATGAGGTTTAGGGTAGGACTTTAGGGTTGAAGGTTAGGGAGATGAGGTTTAAGGTAGGACTTTAGGGTTGAAGGTTAGGGAGATAAGGTTTAGGAGAATAAGACTTAATTGTTGAAGTTAAAGGTTAGGGAGATAAAGTTTAGGGAAATAAGACTGCGGTTTAAATTGAAGGTTAAGGAGATAAAGTTTATGGGGATAGGAATCTCAGGTTTAATATTAAGGAGATACATTTATTAAGGGGGACAGGACTTTTAGGTGGAAGATTATGGAGATGCATTTAAAAGGAATATGACTTTCAGGTTGAAGTTGAAGGTTAGGGAGATGAGGTTTAGGGGGATAGACTAAAATTTTGGTTTAAGTTTATGGGTTTAGGGGTTAGGTGCTAGGGTTTAGGTGCTAGGTGTTAGATGCTAGGGGTTAGGTGCTAGGGTTTAGGGGTTAGGTGCTAGGTGTTAGATGCTAGGGGTTAGGTGCTAGGATTTAGATATTAGGTGCTAGGATTTAGGGGTTAGGTGCTAGGGTTTAGGTGCTAGGGTTTAGGTGTTAGGGTTTAGATGCTAGGGGTTAGGTGCTAGGGGTTAGGGGTTAGGTGCTAGGGTTTAAGGGTTAGGTGCTAGGGGTTAGGTGCTAGGTGTTTTAGGTGTTGTTCTGAGCATCCTGGAGTGAATCACTATCTCTGCACTGCAGGCTACCGCAACCACGACAAGAAGAAGAGCCACAAATACGACTCGTCCAAGTCGCGGCTGAGGAAGAAGGCCGGCGGCCGTGAGAGGGACAGTGCCGGCGGCTCCAGGCGGGGCACTGGGGCCGGCGGCGGGGGCATTGGCGGTCGGGCCTCGGCCCAGCGTCCATCTCGTTCCCATAGCGATGAAGAGGAGGACGAGGGCGTGCCCGCCAGCTACCACACGGTGTCTTTACAGGTTAGTCAGGACGTAAGTACAGCAGTCGTCTTTATTCTTCTACCCTGTGTGCACTATAATATTGTGGATTATTGATCCGAGGATAATTTCACCTCTATTTTAAACTCACAAATACGAACTTAATTTCCACTCTGCCTGTTCAGGAATGGAATTCTTGACGATGAGTTTGTGGAAGAGTCTTAGCCCAAGGTGTTGGGAGGGCGGGGCCATATCTTTTCAGGAGGGGTGCCATGTCGAAATCAGTACTTTATGTGCAGAACACTATCTGTAGGCGTCTTTTCACCCTTTATGCAGACCAGAACAACCCAGCGTTCCATACAAGTTGGGAGGTCCACGGATTTAACCATAATATTGTCCATTATTTCTACCTACGTACCTACGATCAATCTGAGACCCAAACTGAACTTACGAGGTGAATTGGCTTGGTTTGAGGACACACGTGGTCGATGTAGCTGTGTGGGCGCTTCGTTTTTGCATCCATTGAAATCATTACAGTGCTCTATCTTTCCATATCTCTACAATCTTCAGGCTTTAGCGCTGTCTGGCCCCATGTAGCATGATGTGGAAGATGGGTGTCTCTTCTGGTGCCTTGTTTATCTTTCCAGTCTGGGTCACATGACTCCTCCCCCTTCTTCTGTGTTGACGCACGCACAAATCTACCCTGTGCACACCTGTTGTTGTACCCGTTGCCACGGCGATTAAACACTTTTCCGGGGTGGGGTTACCATGGCTACAGTGTCTAATTTCCTCCAGTCATTTAATTTATAGGGGATTAATTTAGCTTAACGGGGTCTCCTCGCTCATTTGTAGCTCTCTAATTGAATCATGTGGGTCTCTCAGTTTCTGATGACTGAATACTCAGTTATCTGTGATCGGACTAACAACAAAAGCCCACACACTCCTCTTCTGTAGGACGGTGTTCAGAGAGAGCTGTGCACACGTTCAGCAAATGCACCTGTAGTTAATCCATCAGAAATATTTAGTTCTGTGCGACTAATGTACCAGAAATGTAAGAAAAGGAGAATTCACTACAGTGTGCTATGTATATAAAATGACCTGATTTACAACCCCTTAGTAAAAATAATACTGCACCCCTATATACAGTAATATAACAAACACATTAAAAGCAAACGAATACCCACCAGTTATTTTAACCAACATATTTTACTGTCTGTTCCACCGATCCAACTGTCAAAAAGGCGCACACATGCACACTCGCACACACACACGCACGCATGCACACCCACACACACACAGTGTTCTAAGCGGCCCCTTGCTCTGTGTGCCGGTGCAGCTGCTGGACCTGATGCACACACTCCACACCCGGGCGGCCAGCATCTACAGCTCCTGGGCGGAGGAGCAGCGCCACCTGGAGGCCTCGGGCAGGAGGATCGAGGCGGACTCCCAGACCCTGTGGACCAGCTGCTGGTGCCCCCTGCTGCAAGGTGAGACCAGGGAGGATATCATTGAACGGAGGGGGTCCAACGGAGGGAACACTTTTCACCCTTTATGCAGACCAGAACGACCCAGCATTCCATGCAATGCCAATGTGGAGGTCCCCAGATTACACCATAATATTACTAATATTACCCATTATTTCTCTCTGGGGAAATTAATGGGTATTTTGAGTATATTACATTAAGTACCTAGGATAAATCTGAGGCCACAATGATATTTCAGCAGCAAAATGTTTTCAGGTAGTTAGCTTTGATTTAAACATGTACAATAGCTAAATGAGCTTATAGGTGCCACCATTGCTAATTTATAGTTACATTTATTGAACTTTTTTTTGTTTACTCATTCACTCTTGAAAAAAAAAAAAGAAAAATTTTACGTGATTGTACAACAATCATACTTTTGAATCCCTTCTATTCTGCTACCACCATTTGAAGAGAGATCTAGGAGACCATGACGTTGACTCTTGTGCGCCCTCTGCAGGCATCGCCTGGCTCTGCTGCGACGCCCGTCGGCAGGTGCGCATGCAGGCTCTCACCTACCTCCAGAGGGCGCTGCTGGTGCATGACCTGCAGACGCTGGATGCCACCGAGTGGGAGTCCTGCTTCAACAAGGTACAGCGCGGCTGAACCGCCCGCTGGCGTCTATGAGCGCTAGCTTCCCTGTTTAGCTGCAGCTTTGCAGATTGGAACGCTGAAAGCTGGCGGGCTAGTTTCACGTTTAGAAGCTGACTGGCTAGATTAGCGAATTTAGCAGCTAATGAGTTAATGAGCAGCTAATGCTCATGAACTAGCCGCTAACGGGCTAGCTTTGTGTTGCTTGGATTGACTCCCTTTTCCAGCCAGCCTCAAGTGGCCATTCGATGAACTGCAGGTTTAGACGCTTCGGCAATTTGGCACCGGAGGCTCCCTCTTGGTTCCGACCTGCTGTTGTAGCTTCAGGGCGGCAGTGGCACTGTGTGTAGACAGATGATCCAGAAGTTGTGGGCGAACCCCCCTCACAAAGTCTGGAGATGTCCCTGAGCCAGACACCTAACCATAACTGCTCCCCCTGGTGTTCAGGTGGTGCCTTGCATGGCTGACACCACCATCGGTTTGTGAATGTTATCCGGTACTGTACAGCGCTTTGAGTGGCCGGAAAAGCCCTTTATAAATGCATTTATTTACCATCTCATGTATACGTGTGTGTTCGTAGGTGCTGTTCCCCCTGCTCACCAAGCTGCTGGACAACATCAGCCCCGCAGATGTGGGTGGCATGGAGGAGACCAGGATGAGAGGCTGCACCCTGCTATCCAAGGTCAGCAGCCCTCGGCTGCTTACCACATTACGCTGGCAGCATTTGGCAGACGCTCGTACCTTTAGCGTAGCCTGAGAAAAGACGAACACCACCATTCCCTGCTTTGGTTATTTTAACGGTCAACACAGAGACATTAAGACATTAGAGACATTAACACCGCTCGTATCAACAAAGCCGCAGCGCTACGCTTTGCTTCGCAATGCATTTCAATGTGTGATGCGGAGGGATACTGTTTTGATTTGAAGTTAGCAGCAATGCCTTTAATAGTGTCACATCGCTGTCTGTGCAGGTGTTCCTGCAGCACCTGTCTCCGCTGCTGTCGCTGCCCACCTTTGCCGCCCTGTGGCTCACCATCCTGGACTTCATGGACAAGTACATGCACGCCGGCTCCAGCGACCTGCTGGTGAGCACGCCGCCCCGCTACAAGGCCGTCCAAAATGGTGTCCAAAATATTGTGTCTGGTTGAGCCGGCTCCTAGGTTTCTCATCTTCTACATGTTAAATCTCAACCGTGTTGTGTGTGTGTGTGTGTGTGCTTGCATGCGTGCGTGGTGTTTGTTTGATCATGTGTCGTGTATGTTCATGCATTGTGTGTGCGTGGTGTGTGTTCATGCAATGTGTGTGTGCTCATGCGTTGTGTGTGTGTATGCGGTGCGTGCGTGCAGCTGGAGGCGGTGCCAGAGTCCCTGAAGAACATGCTTCTGGTGATGGACACGGCAGGCATCTTCCACAGCGCTGACTCCCGGACGGGCTACTCTGACCTGTGGGAGGTGACCTGGGAGCGGATAGTCTGCTTCCTGCCTCTCCTGCGGGAGGAGCTCTTCAAGCAGACCGTCATCACCGGTACGCACACACACGTTTACAAGGGAACATGGATACTGTTTATTATAATTATTACTTTCTTTTCTGGACTATAAATCGCACTTGATTATTATTATTTTGAAATGAGGTAAAATGGTCCAGCCCTATTTATTGTATTATTATAACTGGTATACCTGACAGCTAGTTTCTTTAGTGTATTAACTATCCACTTGAGCAGCGCGCACACACACAGGGCTGTTTGTGGCACATGCTTCAGTGATATAGCTTCTGAAAGTAGTTCCTTATTAACTCTTAATTATCTGAACTATAACCATCTGTCCTTTAGCTGAAGTACTTGGTAATGATGCATTATGGGATATATAATGGCTTCTTGTAATACAAGTCAAGGCATGAAATGCCTTCACTTAACGATTGCTAGGGATTTCAACTACTCGCGACCAGTTTCTTGTATGATCCTTTGGAATTAAAGGCAGCATTAGTCATTTTCGAGATCGCTTGCTAGAAATATCTCGCCGCACGTCTGCGGCCCCACTCCACACATCGAAACGCATTGTGACTTTGTTTATGTTACTATTAACGATTAACAATGGCAGAATGGTGTTCAACAAATATGTCTCCTTGCACCCCGTACTTCTACACAGCCCTGGCTCCGTGAATAGTAACATAAACAAAGGGAACACTGAAAGATTTAGCACTGCGTTTCAATGAGCAGTGCAGTGGAGGGATATTGTGTTGATTTTAAGCTGGATGTTAGCAAGCGTTCTCGATAATGTCTGACCCTGCCTTTTAAGTCTTTCTGCTTAGCACAGGTGAACCTTTATTACTGCCAACAGGTGCCATTACAGGGAATTATAAATGGCTTCTACAATGTGTCAGTGTGGATATGCTTATCTGCGTGGGTGCTTGCTGTGTGTATGTATGTGTGTACATGTGCCTGTATGTCTGTGCGTGTGTGTCTGTCTGTCTGTGGTGTACAGACCCATCCCCAGGAAGTCCAGTTGAGCACGGCCAGCAGCAGTCTGCTCTGGGAGCCCTTCCCCAGTGCCCCCAGATGGCCCCAGCCCAGCCCTCCTCCCCGGGCACAGAGCCACATGGCCCCCCCAGCAGACCGGGGTCTCCACAGGACCCCCCGCCACCCAGCACCAACGGTATTCACGTCTTTATATACCATAGTGAGCATGGGTCATTATCAGTTTAGATGATTTACTTCACTATATAACTGTATTATACCATATAGCCATTATATATGATTAGTTCATGTAGATATAACTATTGGATAGTTAAATAGTAGTTTATATATCATTTAAATCAAAATTCTTGGCCAGATCTCTCCTGAAAAAGAGATTTTAATCTCAGTGAAATTGCCTGGTTAAATGATGTCTCATGTAGATATTGGAATATAATACCTATACTAAAACTATGCTATACAACTGAACTATATTAACTTATATATAAATATGATCTATTATTTAGTAATTTTAATCACGTGTGCGTGTGTGCGCACGGCACATGTCACTTCCTGTCCCCCAGGAACAGACAGGATGTCCCCGGTGCCCCTGTCATCGTGCTCAACCCCGCCCCCTCCGTCTCCACCGCTGAAGACCTCGTCGTTGCCCGCGGCGACCGGCCCCTCCCCCCCCAGGGGCCAGTCCCCCCTCATCTTGCAGCCGCTGGCCTCGCCCCTCCAGGTAGGCGTGGCTCCCATGGCCCTGCCAATCATCCTCAACCCCGCCCTGATCGAGGCCTCGTCGCCGGTACCGCTGGTTGCCGGGGGTGCCAGGCCCACCAGCCCCCAGGCCGACCAGCTCCAGTAGAGGCTCCTTCGCTCCGTTACCCCACCCCCCCTGCCCCCCCCACAACTCACGCCTCTCTTGAACGCTCTGCCGGTGAGTCGTGGACGGGAACGCCCGTGGCCCGGCCCGCACAGCAGCATCGCCAGAAGAGCTGAGGTGCGTTCAAATGTGCAAACGAAGGCGAACTTGTTTTCCCTAAAAACGGTTTTTCCGTTGGGTTTGGAGTTAGCAAACGTACTCTGAGGGGCGGTAGTTCTGGAACAACCATGGATGCTGGACTTGAGGTTTACAGTAGGTCATCTTGTTGAATGTTTACACTAAACCTTCAACTGTAAGGGTTCAAAGAAAACTCGCTCGCCTCGGTTTGACTGACATGAACGCACCTTTGGGTTTGGCCTAATTCTGTTCTAATTTTACCTGTCGTCGCCATTGTACCGATCTTCTCACAATCGCCAATTCGTTGTGATACCTGGATATTTCTTCTCAGTAGATGTGACGTACGCAAACAGCAAAGGCCATTATTTTAGTTTTTTTATATATCGTTCAGGTCGTTCTGGCCTTCCTCTTCAAGTTTGGCATGTAACACAAAAGTTGGAGGCCCTTCCTTCCCACGCGACGCTTGTATTCCATAGCTTCATGCTAACCCAGAGTCTTTCTCGTACGGTCGATTTAGTTTTTTTGTTTTTTAATGTAGAAGCCTAGTGAGTAACTTATTTTTTTTTTTAGGTACTGCATGCAGTGTGACTGGAATATAAAGTGCTTTTACTGGCATCTAATCGGGGGTATGGCTTAAGTGTCTTGAAGAGAATCATGACAGAAATCTTTCTGATACCGTATCGCTGAATGGATGCTTATCAGAACTACCGGTGTACAGCGAAACAACAGCATATTTTATATATAAATAATACATATATCTAATAGTGTTTGGTTCAAAGAGGCTGAATTATGTTGCCATTCTCCTGTAGTGGTTGAAGGAAGCTTGACTGACCAATCTTTTAATTTTCTTTTCCTAATACAGAATTGAATTTTAACTCGACATCCTAGCTCACGAGATCTAGATTCAGAGCGCTCCTGCTCACGTCCCAAATGCTGTAGATATTCTCTATGTGGGTCTGCAGGATATTTAACAACACAGTAGGAACGCATGTATCCAAGCGGCAGGCCATGGGCCTAGTCGACCTAAATAGTAGCTTTTGTGATGGGATATAAAGATGACAAGACTATATTTAAGTAAGCCTGAATGTTGGCTTCATTTTTGTCATGTTCATCCAGGTGTCTTTGTCTCGTTCCTCTAGCTTGGTGCATCCAGTACTGAGGGTCTTACAGGTTAGCTCTAGGCAATGACAGCACTGGCAGATTTGATATAAACTAGTCTATCCATTGGTATTCTTGCATGTAAATGTGCATTGTGTACAATGGGATTTACTGTGATGTATTGATAGTAAAGTTATGGAAAGTTGTAGGCCTAGGTAAGGATTCAGACCCATTTTGCAATGCCAATTACAACACAAAATACACATACGTGAAGCTCCGCTGCACTAGCCACACCTAGGGCTTTTATTCTGAAGGCCTTAGATCCGAATCACATCTTACCACAGCGCGGACTATAAGCCCTGGGGTTTTATTTATTCAGCTGGCAATAGTTTATTTGGAGGAATTCCACCGCAGCACATGAAACAGACATCTGCATTTCATTCAGGTAACACTATGATTCTATAAATGTACTGCCTTATGTTTAAACAAGCAGAATACTGTCAACTTCTCACCACAAACACCGCAATAGAACGACTCTTCAGGTTTCTGGTCGTAGACTCGTAGCTGTAAGTTCGTTTGTCGCATTCTTAGTTGATTCTTGCTTGGAAATTACATTAATATAAATATATGTATATATATATATATATAAATGAAAGGTAATGTACTTTTTACAATGTAATAAATATGTTAAGAAATGCTGGTGTGTTTTTTTTCCCACTTTCTTTGTAAAGCTGCACAATGCTGCAATATGTAAGATATTTGTTTTGACAAAAATAGAAATACAATGATGAATTGAGGTTATTTGTTGCTTAAAAAAAAATGTGTTAACACATTTCATTTCACCAAGCATGTTTGATACTAAACGAATAAAAACTGTTACATTGCAAAGCAAAACATTTTGTGCACAGAAATCTTGACAATGCCCAAAAGACAAATGACCACAGCAAAGTTGGCAGTATTTATGCTGGCCTAGTACATAATTGGCTGTGGAAATGCAATGCTGTTTCTCATAAACACATGGATCAAACAAACATGTCAGTGCACCATTGTATTACGTTTATCACAAATCTTACATACTCTGGCTTTAATAAGTCTAAATGGAAAATGTTTTATCCATTAGGATATCTGGCCTTAGTGTAGCATTGATTGGTGACTTTGATGTGAATGATTCGTCTTAAAAATGTTTTCCTCAAGATTATAATAAACCAGGGCCAAATGCCCCTTGTCCAAAAGCCATTGCTTAAACAATTTGTCTATATCCAATATGTAAATCTGGTGTAAAACATCCAGATTAATTTTATTTCAAAGCAGAATGAGAAACACAATTTTCTTATTAAACTAACTTTATCAGAAACTACAGAGACCTTTCTGATAAAAAAAAAAAAAACGCTTTTTTTTTTTTTTTGTACACGGAATGTAAAAACGTCAGTTAAACAATGTACTGTAATGGCATACTGTACGGGTTAAATCATCTAGGCTAAAAATAATGCAGTCACATAAAAGGACAGTGTAACATATATCTGACCAATACTTCACTCACTAACGTTATAGTCCCCCCGCAAACCCACTGATAAAACATCTACCGAGGCAGATTATGTATCAAACCTCTACGTCCATCATCTACCTATACTGTCTTCACACAAAAAACAAAACAAGCCACAACCATCTTGAAATACACAGTAAGAAAAACGCCCCCTTTTTAACTGCCATGTCGTATGGCCTCTCTCCGACTCACTTGGCTTCCAGCTTTGCCATTTCCTGAAGGTATATTCCAATGCTCTCACTGTCAAACAGGACAAAGTAAATGTTTTTCAGGGACGAGCTGGTTGACGACACAAAGTGGTTGGAGATGGCCTTGAGGATCAGCTGGGCGGCCGTTTGCTTTGGAAAGCCGTTCCTGTGGTGGGGGGAGAGATGTGTGGTTTGTAGGATGCGCGTGTTTCGTTTAGTAGTTAGCCAAGCACCTGCACTACAACTTTAAATATGTTCCCTCTTTCACTTATTGTATATAGTGATACACTTATTTTTATTGTGAGGGACGGTTCTGAACATGGAAATTAGAGAAAAAGTCAATTGTACTGGAAAAATTGATTCTTCCATTTTCCTTAAGATGAACTGTTACGCAAAACAGATAACCTCAGGATCATGAGCGTAATATGAGTTTATGGACTAGATTATTGTGAATCGGCTGCTGTCTGTTCGATACCATACCAAAAAATGTACTCTAGAAAAGCATGTGAACCTTGATATAAAAAGAGTCCAATGCTGAAGCAATGCCCTGGCTAAAAGCCACTTGTAAACACTAGACTACCGCTGCTCTACATTCACACAATTTCAGGGTAATGTCAAGTGCAAGTGCGTTCCAGGTAACACAATGTTCACACTATAACCGACATTGAGGGTGTATGTGAGAAACTATTATGGCCAAACTGGTCCAGTTGTGAGTACCATGTGTAACAAGCAGTTTGACAAGTTTATAGACTTTTAATGGGTTGACCATTTCCCTGTGTAACTAATAGAGGCATACTACTGGTCCTGAGCCGTCTCGCCTCCATTTGTCTTGAAAGCTCTCTTAGAAGCTACTGTTCTTTCACGCAGACGCCATGTTGTTTGCACAGGCACACATCGTGCCTTGGTGGGAGTGTGTGGTACTGGCACATGGTGCAGAAGCAACGCCCCACACATTGAAATGCATTGCGAAGACAAGGGCGTTGTTGTGAGCGGTGTTTTGCCACTTTGTGCTCCTATTGACGGAGCCAGGGCTGTGCCGAAGTGCCGGATTGTTCTATTCAGCACAGAGAGCTGAAAGCTAGCAAGATGTGAGGACATGTTTGGTGAATATGACAAAAACGCGCATTAGCTTACAAATAGCTGACTGTTGTATGTTGTATTGTTACTGTAGGTTTAGGGCAGGGCTGTTCAACTCCGGTCCTGGAGGGCCGCACCGTAGCATGTTTTAGATCTCTCCCTGCTCCAACACAAGGTTGTTAGAAGCCTGGTAAGACCTGTTCATTTGAATCAGGCATGTTGGAGCAGGGAGAGATCTAAAACATGCAGGGCTGTGGCTCTCCAGGACCGGAGTTGAATTGCCCCGGTTTAGGGTAACTTATGCTTTTAGTACTCATATTATGAATGAAGGCACAAGTGGAAGTGTTTACGTTCTGTAAGTTAGGAAACACTGTGAGTGGGGCTGAAGGGACATACAATTGAAGTAGCCTAGTAATTTATTAACTATTACTTCAATTTTATACTACCTTTTATTATTTGAAGTTTATTCAATTATCAATTATGGCAAATGCTTTTCAATTGAGGATTCCAGACCAACGTTACTGTGACAACGGGCTCACCTTCCGGCGGGAAGTGAAGGGAAAGCCACGGACTTCAGCTTCTTGTCCTCCGCTGCCGAGAGGCAGTTCTTCACGGTCTTCTCCAGCTGGTCCTCGCACTTCTCCGAGCCCCACTGAGGGATGTTACAGTGGATCACAAAACGAGCTGGCATGCCGCTGGCCTGACTGACCGCCACTGGAAACACACAAATGCACGCACACACACACACACGCGCCTTGCATCAAGTTTACATGATCTTGGCTGGGCGAAAAGACACAAAATGGGTACTCGTAACGCGTTGCTCTCTATTATAACAAAACCACCTCTCCCCTCCAATGCCATAGGGTTCTCCCTCAGAACTTTTTAAACTGTTGTGGAGACCACAGGTGAAATAACGGTCAGCGTTGTGAAATAGGCAGTTACTAGGCCTGTCACGATAACGATTTGTGTTGGGCGATATACTGTTCCGCTATTATCACGTGACATCAATTGTTCGTTATTATTAATTAAACCAATATATTTGCTTGGCTAAGTATTCAAAATAAACCTTTAAGCGAAAAAATCTTAAAAATGAATGGCATATTTTTGTAGTACACAGGAATTGTCTGGTAAAACACCTGTTAAAACCTCGAGGAACACTTCTTGCACCTGTGTGTGTGTGTGTGTGTGTGTGTGGAGCGCTGCCTGTGAGCAGGCAGACAGGATCACAGAATATGGCTGACTTTCTTACGTCAGCAACACGTATGTAAAAACAGGCAATATTAATAATGATAATATTATTGACGTCTGAAAAATGACATATGTCCATATATTGCACGTTAAGTCGCTATAGTAATTATCGTGACAGGCCTAGCGGGTACAGAGTTAAACTAATCACAACTTGCTACTCCGGAGCCGTACCTGATGCTACCTCTAAGGGCCCTTGTGCTTTCCGTAGTTCCTTGACTCCATCCAGGAATTCCCGACCCCCGGCCTTTTCCAGAGCGTTGCCTGTGGGGTGGGGGTGGACAAAAAACAAGCAACATGGTTAACAGCAAGCAGTCCTGGCTCTCCACGCATGACCAGATCATACCTTTAAGCTCCGGACACACTTCAAGTGACTATCAGCGGTGTAGCGATGAGACATGAGATTCAGCCACTGCCAAATAATGGGTGGTGACATGAAAAGGGCGGGTACAGAGTTAAGATAATCTTCAGGTGACGTGACTGAGGCAACTACCTGTGGGAGTTAAGGATATTGTTGACTAACAGACTGACTGAAACATTTCTGGTGGGGAAATATACGAGAGGGATACCTAGGCAACGAAAGCCTGGAATGTAAAATGGTTCATTTTCAGCTAAAAAGCGACGTGGGACGAGCAGATCGCTTTCAGTGTGCCCGGGGCTAAAGTGTCGCTCTTACCGACTCCATCTTTGAGGTCCATCTCTGCGTTTGTGGGGTTAATTATTCCCTCCACTTTAATGGTTCCGATCTTGCCTATTTCGCTCTCCGTGAGAGACAGCTGTTGGGAGGGAGGAAGGATGACGTTTAGAGCGACAGATTTAAAGAGGAGCCTACGTGTTCACTTTTCACAAGCCGCCGGCGTGAGACGTGTGGGAGGCGTTACCTTTTGACCCAGGAAGAGGCTTTTAGCAGAGAGGATGGTGAACCCTTCTCCGGGCCCATCTTCCACCGTAGAGTTTGGCACAGCCTCTTTGTCATTTTCGGTGTTCTTTTCACACACAAAGGGGGAAAGAAACACTCTTTAAATCAATGGCATCACCCAACAACATGCTTTTGGTCCAAATAAACGGGTTGCTAAGAGAATTACAGGTTTCGTTTCACATTCTACCTGCAATGCTTGGTTCAGCAAGCAGTGCACAGCTGGACACACAAAATCAGTGGAAGCCCATTCTATCAAAATAGCAATAGATAATGGCTACCTGGTATGATGGCACACACAAGATAATAGGGATTAAAGCATCTCATAAAACCCTGACAGTAGATTATGGTTAATCCCTGGGTCATCATCAATGAGCGACAAGATTCAGTCGGTATAGTAAAAAAGAAATTCCTTTCAAATCGTACAGATTTTATTTTATTGCGGTTTTATGATTTTAATTATGTACTAATGTGTGTTTGTTTTGTGTTTAACTCTAACTCCACATTGTCATGCTGCTATTTTCGCCATGTCTCTCTCGAAAAAGAGGTTTAAATCTCATCTGGTTAAATAAAAGTTAGTTAAATAAATAAATCCGGGCTTGGTGCACCAACCATTTAGCCTGGTGTAACCAGACCCACAATGCAATTGGTGAACAGGGACACGCTCTATTGGGAAGTGTTCAGTTTGGGTAATCTGGGACATCTGGTTAATTTAGAATCTATTGGACAGTTTTGATCACCTCATCTAGCTCTACCACCATTTAGAAGCCGGTCATTGCTCTTAGAAACCCCTACCGGTCACTGATTGGTCCACCGTCCAGGGTGGCCGTGCGTACGCTAAAGCGCCCGGGATTCCCTGACCATAATCTCGGAGCAATGATCGGGCGGAGGAGGCAAGATACCAACCCTTGGCTTGCGGCCCGGTTTGCCTTTGCCCTTCTTGATGGGTGTCTTCTTGCCCTTGGAGCGCTCCTCTCGCTTCTCGGGGAGGGCCACCGGGGTGGCATCCACCTTGGCTCGTGCCCCCCTCTTCTTGGACAGCAGCTCCGGGTGGATGCGAGGCAGCACGCCCCCGTTGGATATGGTTACCCCGCGCAGGAGCTGTTGTGCAGCAGGAACACACTGGTTAGGCCTAAAGACACTGGTTAGGCTTACTGACACTGGTTAGGCCTAAAGACACTGGTTAGGCCTAAAGACACAGGTTAGGCTTACTCACACTGGTTAGGCTTACTGACACTGGTTAGGCCTAAAGACACTGGTTAGGCTTACTGACACTGGTCAGGCCTACTGACACTGGTTAAGCAAACTTGCACTGGTTAAGCCTACTCACACTGGTTAGGCCTAAAGACACTGGTTAGGCTTACTGACACTGGTTAGGCCTATTTGCACTGGTCAGGCCTACTGACACTAGTTAAAGCTAGTCCAAGATATAACCCCTTTTCAAATAGAGATTTGAAGAAACATTATCAAAAAGAAATCACATACAGTAATGCATGGACGTTGAAAATATGGGGGGGGCGCGCATCCCTTCTATCTATGGCTTCCTGACGTAGCCTCATCATGTTTTTATAGACTATTGGTGCTTAAATCTGACTCTAATTTCCTGTATTCTTACAACATACAGGTATGTATGTAACATACATATACAGAGCTTTCATAGCCTATGTGATTGCCTGTGTGTGATTTTGGATATAGAGGGGGAAAGGGTGGGGCTGGATTTGACTGTTTTCCCCAACTTCCTAGGTCATGAATGGCTAATGAGCCCCTTAGGAAAGTGCTCATGCCGCCTTCACTCGGATTTATCGTATTTCCGACTTCAGAGCACATGAGCGATGAAACGAAGTCGTAATTACCGCTGGCAAACTAGGATGCATCTATGATACCCGAGGTTTCCGAGTTATGTGGGATGGTACTAGGGGTGCACGATATTGATCAAATGTGATATTGCGATATTGATCATGAAAATTGCAATATCGATATTAATTTT
>JAODLL010000007.1:202881-217778 GCA_026546735.1 Forbesichthys agassizii | reverse complement strand
TGTTTAATTGTCTGTATTTGGTGCTCTAGTTTTATAATTATGGTCTAAAAAGGGTTGTCTTTAAAAACACGCAAATATAGTATAGGCTATTCATAAAAAATAAATAAATAAAATAAAATATTTAAAAAAAGGACAGTATTGTTTTAAGACATTTCCATTCCTGCTGCAGGCTCGTGTCATCCTTGGCCCTCAGAATGACCGATCCAGCTGTGATGAGGGTTGTGAGTGATGTAATCCGCTCTCCTGAGGACAAGCGGGTATACAGAGGTCTGGAGTTCACAAATGGCCTGAAAGCGCTGCTCATCAGTGACCCAACAACAGACAAGTCATCAGCAGCTTTGGACGTCCAAATAGGTACACCTGTCTTCTCTGGTAGCCACACATTCCAATAGCTACAACTGTTACATTTAATTCAATAAGGGAATGAATAATATGAATAAAGGAGAATATATTGTACTGGGACTGCACTGTCTTTGCTTTGACTTTTTTTTTTAAAGGAGAAAAAAATGTGAGTGATTCTACATGATATCAGTAATATTACTTACTTACTTATTATTATGTTGTAATTCACTAAAGTATTCTATTTGGTTTCATATGCCTAATCTGATAGAGTGTAGAAATAAACCTAATATTGTGATGAAGGTTACAGTCTTATATCTGTTGCTTGAAGTCACCGGTCTGAAGCACTTAGATTGACAAAAGGCTATTGAATATGGCACATCAGAGGGCGACTGAGGAAAAGGAGCCAGCCTTCGACTGGAATAGTGCTGCTGTTGCTAAACTCTCTTTGCTGTCACAGGCTCCTTGTCGGACCCAGCAAACATCTCAGGTCTGGCACACTTTTGTGAACACATGCTGTTCCTGGGCACGGAGAAGTACCCCAAGGAGAACGAGTACAACCAGTTCCTCAGCGAGCATGCTGGGAGCTCCAATGCTTTCACCAGTGGCGAACACACCAACTACTACTTTGATGTGTCCCATGAGCACCTGCAAGGAGCCCTGGACAGGTACTTTGCTGGTTTTGATTCCTTACATACAGTGCTGTGTGACTTCTCTGTTTGCATCGCTGGGTGTGCCTCTTTAACCATACGATCACACGAACGATAAGAGGAACACAAAGCGGCTGGATGCCGTTCATTTTCAATGAGTTGCTGATTCACAGCAACACGTGTTCTTTACAAAGCCATCTTGGCAGGGCAAACATTGACTTGAGGTCTCTTTTATGCAAATACTGAGCCATGAGTCACGGCGATTACTGTTGGGAGTGAAAGCAGAGTGAGACACGTTTCTGACTGGCTGGCTGGCTGCAGATATGTACTCTCAGTAGTACACACGCAGGCTTGTGATGTAACGCATTGCCGTGGAATCCTCTGGTGCTGAGTGCACTGTGTACAGTATAAAATACAATGATGGGCTAGATTAAATTGATCACATTGTCTTTAGGTCATACTGGTAATTCTAAGCACTTTATGTAATAAAAGTACGAGGATAATAAGGCGTTCACACTGCCACAATCCTGGGCTAGCCCAGAGTTTGCAGGGTTACCCCTTAAGATCGACAAAACGGGTTAACGATAGACTTTGCATCATGTTTTTGCTGAGGCGTGTTCCTGCTGACATTTAGCCAGAGCTAGCAGAAGTGCAGTGTGAATCGTACCGCCCTGGGCTTTAGGTTAACCCAGAGCTAACACTGTGTGTGTGGAAAGGGGTTCAACTGTTAGGAAGGAAGGATATCCCCGGGCTAAGTATGCAGTGTGAAAAGTGTATTATTTTCTGCATATGTTAAATAAATCCACTCGGGAGTTGTACAGCTGTATCTGGTTGGGGGAAGTGGTCCAGGTGTTAGTGTGACGGAGATGCTAGGCCCTCTCCTGGTGGTCTCCAGTTACCAGACCCCGACTGGCTGCTCCGCATTGTGTAACTGGAGCAGTGGGGCATAGAGGAAGTCTGCTTTGGAGTTGTATGTGAGTTGAGGCTGAGCGGAGGTTGTGGACAGGATGACATGGGAAGTGGGGCTGTCATAAGTAAATGTTAAGGTATACATTTACCTGGGTAGAAACGAGTCTGTCGAGGCACAGGCTAATTGTCCCCCAGAGCAGTGTGAAGACCATCTGGACTGTATGAGGAAGGAAGGCACTGTGTAGGGTAATGTTGAAATATTGATGAGTGTTGCCCTTTCAAAACATTAATGAGGAGCCCTTTGTTACAGGATATCGTCTGTGGTAGGTCGTAATCATACCCTCGTTATATTGACCTTTTTTTTGTAATGGACAGTCCATTAGCTATTTCTGACATGGTTTCTTCTTTGCCCATTGCAACAGGATATACAATATATTTGTTGTGAATAATTACAATAAATGTTTTGATATAGCGTTTTTCCTAACGTATGGTGGATTTCTAGTTTCTACAATTGTTTTTCTATAATCTGCGTGATGAGCTAGTTTTGGGGACAGAGGGTATAAATGCCATTGACAGTTAATATTTCCCACTTGATCAGAAAATGCTGCCATAAAAATACAGGTGCTAATTTGAAAACACAATTCTTTATCCAAACATCGTAGACCACACTGCTTTCCAGGTGCTATGATTTGCATGGCAGTTGCCAATTTCAAACATGCAAATGTGTCTTTACTTTCCTTGTTCTCTGGCAGGTCCTGAACCCTACGTGCAATGTCAATAATCTGGCTGCATACAATTTAATATAGTTTTATGTTCAGGTGGAAGGTCAAAGGGCGCTCACATCATATTACACACCTTTTGATCTGTGAAAATGTAAATTGTACAACTTTGAGGTCGTCATGTCACATGGCTAATGGTAACTATCCATACTGAATCATAGTTTACATTGACGCCAATGTAATGTGTCGGTAGGTTTGCCCAGTTCTTCCTGTGCCCGCTGTTTGACGAGAGCTGTAAGGACCGGGAAGTCAATGCTGTGGACTCAGAGCACGAGAAGAACCTGATGAATGATGCCTGGAGGCTGTTTCAGCTGGAGAAGGCCACTGGCAACCCAGACCACCCCTTCAGTAAATTTGGAACTGGTACGAGTTTCACCACCATCCCAGATTAGATCACAACTGTCATATTGTGTGTGTGTGCGTGTGCGTGCATGTGTGTGTCTCTGTGGTAGCTTGGTAGCTCTTTAATTGCAATAGTCAGTCCTGACTCACGTTAGTGTTCTTGTTTTTTTATTTATTATTATTATTTTAAAATGTGGGTTTACTTGAATACAGTGTAAATAAGAATGCAAGATAGAAAATGGATACGATGCTAAGTGTCATGTTGTAACCACTCTTTCATCTTCCTGGCATAGCAACTAATTTGCTAATGGGAGATCCCAGCCTTTTGCAGTACAATGAGATTGGTATAATGGACTTGCCAGCTGGTGGCAGTCATGACTTGCATACGCTTTATTTGAGCTAAGAATAGAAGTAGATCAGGCAGGCCTTAAATCCTGCAGCACGCATGCACAGGCACACGCACTCTTTCAGAAGGGCACCTTCAATATTTCTTTCTATATTTTTTAAGTGGCTAACAATATTTTCTCCAGATTAAATTACAGCAATTTTGTTACCTTTTAACTGTCATTATTTCACCCAAGGCTACCACTGGCTAATTGGCTAGGCAGAGAGAATGTGTTAGATGTATATTATGTGACAGGTAAATGTGGGATAAAGCTGTCAATGGCGGGCTGCTTTAAATGATTGGACTCACCTCCCAAGTCAGTCACTGCATTGCACAGTCTCTTAAAGTTGCCAGTATTGGAGCTGTTCTAAATGTCACCCTGACCTTATTCTCTAGCTACAACCTTTTAGCTTTCTGAAGAACAGATGCTTTTAATGCATTATCTTACTGATCATTAAAGGGGTTGTTTGTATTTTTTGGCTAAGCATGTTATACCCTTCATGGGTTTGTATCATTTTTTTTTTTACTTAAAAGCCATGTTGTTGTGAGAGATGTTTGACACTTTGTGTTCCTGTTTACAGAGCCAGGACTGTGTAAAAGTACTGGGTTATTTGTTCAGCACGAACATAGAACAGTAGATTAGCAAGGAAATATTAGTTTGTAAGCTTACCATTGCTTACAATACCTTATTAAAATTCATGCTGCATTTTCACCTCCTTGCCTTTTTGTTTTGAACTCATTCCTCTTTTATTTAGGTAACAAATTGACCCTTGAAACCAGACCGTTGCAAGATGGAATTGACATCCGCCATGAGCTGCTGAAATTTCACTCCACATACTACTCATCTAACCTCATGGGACTGTGTGTGTTGGGCAGAGGTAAGAGTTTGCCTTCTCCTATCATTGTGATGTATCTGCCCGAGGAGGACTTACAGTGGAATACAGGACAGTTAATAGCTGTAGCTGCACATCTGACACAAATGGTCCTGATTCAGTTGTGTTCAACAGAATCTCTGGATGACTTAACCTCCATGGTGATCAATCTATTTGGAGAGGTGGAGAACAAGACTGTGTCTATCCCAGAATTCCATGAGCACCCCTTCCGGGGGGAACACCTTAGGGTGAGTCCCTTAATTATGTAGTTGGTTCTTAATAAAAGGTAAGGGTCTAGAAACACCTCAATACCATGGACGTATTGTCCTGTGCTGAAGTCTGCATATAATTTGATACAATACGCTCATGACAGAATGTCACAATATCAGAAACCTTGAAGTGAATTCAGTGTGCAAGGTGCACACTGAATTGTACAATTCAGTGTGCAATTCATGTGTACATGTGTACAATGCATTTCTTTGTTCCATTTTGAAAGATAGTTTATAACGTGCTCTAAGCTGCTTTCATTGTTGAACTTTTAACAGCAATTCTACAAGGTGGTGCCTATCAAAGACATCAGGAACATGTATGTGACATTTCCCATACCGGACCTGCAGCAGTATTATAAGTCCAACCCAGGTCATTATCTGGGACACCTGATAGGCCACGAGGGGCCAGGAAGTTTGTTATCGGAGCTCAAATCTAAAGGTAGGACCAATGACTTGTACCTTGTGTTTATTATTGACTATACACGTCCACGGGGCCTTGATCTGCAACCACACGTGTTCTTTAAACTCTGTAATAGACTCTGTCCTGTTCCCTAGGCTGGGTTAACACCCTGGTGGGAGGTCAGAAAGAGGGCGCCAAAGGATTCATGTTCTTCATCATCAACGTGGACCTGACAGAGGAGGGGCTCCGTACGTACCCACACATCGGCCCACGGTGGCTCTTAGCGTAGTCGTCAGTTAGCCTTGACCTCCCTCCCCCTCTCACCCCCACAGTGCACGTGGAGGACATCATCTTCCACATGTTCCAGTACGTCCAGAAGCTGCGTAAAGAGGGGCCGCAGGAGTGGGTCTTCCAAGAGTGCAAGGTGACTGTTGTCGGTGTTCAGGGACGCATCGGCGATGCACTCAAGTGAACTGTCAGATATCTACTATTCATTGTAGCCATTCACTCACATTTGGATTTATAATGTATGCTGTACTGTACATGCATACTGGTCATATGTCGTATATACACCCTACCTACTGTATGGTACAAACCTGGGCCTTGCTTTATTATATCTTAGCATTGCTTTATTGTATATTAGCCTTATATTTGTGAATAGCCTACCTTACAGTAATTCTACGTTATACTATATTTAATACTTTCTACGTTTATCGCCTGTACATATGTGACTTCTAGCACTATCTGGGTCAGGTGCCACACTGTTTAATTCTCATAGTTTGTGTGGATTGTATTTGTGGCAGTCATGTGACATCCTGTCTCTCTCTCTCTAAATCCCTCCAGGATTTAAACAAGGTGGCGTTCAGGTTCAAGGACAAGGAGAGACCCCGCGGCTACACGTCCAAAGTGGCGGGCTTACTGCACGTGGGTTGTCTAGCTTAGCCTGCAAAGGTCCTTACTGGGGTGACGCACTGCAGAGCCAAAGGTGTCTGAAGTCACCAGGCTGGCTGGGGCTGCTCTGTGCATTGACAGTGTTGACAATGGGCAGGGCCAAAGCCAATTCACGCAATGTGATTACAGCAGTATTGTCACTGGTGCAGAGATCCTCACTGTTGAATGAGTACTAGCTTATCTCTACAGAGAAGCATGTTTGATTTGCTTAGCAATTTAAACTGCATAGTATGTCATTCTTGGCAACCATTCGCATATTATGGATGTTTTATTTGCAACAGTGAACCTGAAAGGATTGGTTGACAGATATGGTAGGGACAGCTCAGCTGTGCCATTACCACTTTTATACTACTTGGGCTTCCCTGGAACCTTTTGTTCAGTCACTGAAGTAGTCCCTGCCTGTACGGCTCCATGCTTCACACCCATCTACCTGTGTGTTTGTTTCAGTACTACCCCCTGGAAGAGGTGCTGGCAGCAGAGTACCTGTTGGAGGACTTCAGGCCAGATCTGATACAGATGGTTCTGGATAAGCTGCGACCGGAGCACGTCAGGTCAGTGTTATGGTGCTTTTCTATTGCACGGTATCAGCTCACTTCACTCTCTTTGGGAGCTGTTCCACTGCAGCTCGACTCAGCCTACTATGTTTTCCACTGCGGATAGCACCCTCTCGGTTGAAGCCGGTCGCCATGGCGATGCAGCTGTTCTGCTCTACACTTCTGATTTTTACACTGTTGTAGCTGTGTGCAGCCAACAGTTCAGCAACTTCTTGGCAGACCTTTACTTTACGTGAAGTACTCTTGCCAGATAACATTGATCATGTCATCGACAACCGAGAACAACGTCTGCACCTCCTTAATTGATCACGCCGTGGCTTGGCGTCTTGCTATTTAATGAAAGGTAAAAAACAGTTGATGATGATTCAATCCAATCAGTAGTCTGCATTGTTTTCATGTCACGTTTTGATCTGGCCTCAGCTCGCTTGGAACCTCCACAGAGCAGGTAGTATACTTGGTACCAGGTATTTGCTTAACATTTGCCCAATGGAAAAGTAAAAAAGCAAGGAGAGCAGGGTCTAAGTGAAATTGGGTTACCTAGTTTATCTAGTTTTCTTAACACATGGGGATTATAGTAGATCTCATATAAGTGAGCTAACAGAACAAGAACCGAATGTTTTACTTAAAGTAGTTTATTTACTTGCGTGAATAGATTTGGCAAACACACAATCTGCTGTTTGATGGACTTATTTCTGGATTATATGATGTTGATGCTGTGTGTGGAGTTCTTGCAAATCTATGGCTTGTCTGCTTAATGTTAACATTAAAGCTGTCTTTTTATTTGCCTGTTTCTTTCAGAAAATGAACAGAGTATTTTATTCTTCTGTCAAATAGTATGTCCTTAACTGCTAATGCTCAGTCATGAAGAAAGATAATTTGCATCACTAAAATGAAGGAAATGAAAATGATCTGGTAATATTAGAAGAAACCTGCTATTCTCAGCTGCTGCTGTGGTCCAAGGAAATTGGCATTCTAAATGCACTGTATTGAACGAGGTGCCCCATCCAAATCAAATGAGGGGACAGGACTTCCAAAAATAGTAGCTTGTCAATAAGAGGCTGCCAACACTTTCATCAGACGTATTTAAAGCATAATGCATGAGCTAATGCAAAGTCCACCGTAACTCCCCACGTCTGAAACATTGAGTTGTCTTTACTTGTAATCCCTCTACTCCTCCAGAGTCGCAGTGGTGTCAAAGTCGTTTGAAGGACAGACGGACAAGACTGAAGAGTGGTACGGCACTCAGTACAAACAGGAGGCCATCTCTGATGAGGTCATCAAGGTGAGTCACTGCTAGTATCTTCAGATATGCAAGGAAGAGCTGCTTCAACTATTTCATTTTTGTATTATTTAGAATATCTGAGGTAAAGTGTTGTGGCCTTTCAATAACCTGTTGGTGTTTTTCAGAAATGGGCAGATGCCGACGTCAACGGAAAGTTCAAATTACCTATGAGGAACGAGTTTATCCCCACCAACTTTGAGATCTACCCTCTGGAGAAGGACTCCTCACCCATCCCTGTTTTAATCAAGGCAAGCAGTTTCCTCCAGGCCGCTTATTATCAAGTGTTGTCATTCCCCATTACTAAACAGCAGCATTCCTTCATATGGTAATATGACTATGGTAATATATGGTAGCTGTGTCAGCATTCAAAAGCAAGCAGGGTTGCTGTCATCATCTTGATATCAGAAGCTCTTAGATGGGGGGGGGGGGGCGGGGACTACACCAACATTTTTTTATTTATTTGTAGATCTGCTACAGAGCATGTCAAACACAGAGGATGACGGATGACATTTCAGTACTTAAATCTAACCAATTCTGATATTTCAGGCTCTGATAGACTTTTTGGTTTTCTACCCTGAAGGTTTCTATATATAAGCCTTGTGTGTTTGTCCTTCTCTCTAGGACACTGCCATGAGCAAGGTTTGGTTTAAGCAAGATGATAAATTCTTCCTTCCCAAGGCATGCTTGAACTTTGAGTTCTTCAGGTGCGTAATTAAACACAAAATGTATTGGTCAACTGTAAAAGAAGTAGGCTACATTTAACAAATACAGCTTCACAAAATGCACTCACCAAAAGGCCTATGTGTGCAGCATACTGTATTTACTTGTGGAATCCCATTAGTCCGGTGTGAAGTTCACATGCTGCTTTGCCATGTGACACACGGCTGTCATTCTCTCCACAGCCCATTTGCGTACGTGGACCCGATTCACTGTAACATGGCGTATTTGTACCTGGAGCTCCTCAAGGACTCCCTCAACGAGTATGCATATGCAGCTGAGCTAGCAGGCCTGAACTATGACCTCCAAAATACCATTTATGGAATGTATGTAAGTATTGAGACCCCCTCAGCTGTCATACCATCTCCATCCTCCCGGGTATCTACTTCCCCAATAATTTTCATTCTCCTTCCACTATTCTGTTTTCCTGGCTCCGCCCCCCTATAGCTCTAAGATCCATTTTCACTGAGCTTGAGAGTTCACTCAGCCACTCCGAAAAGCGGACCAATCAGCGACCAGTGAGTGTGGTTAAGTGCTATTTTGAAATGTAGCTCAAACGATGGCGGCGATGGTAGAGCTAGATGAAGCGTTCCGAACAGTTGTAACGGCGCTGATTGGTTAAAAGCTGCTGCAATCGGTTAAAAGCTGATGCAATCGTTTGAAAACGAACCCAGACAATCCCCAATGGGGCGTGTCCAGATGCAGGCCCTATTTACAAAGTGATGTTGTGGATGGGTTTCACCGGGCTGCTATTCTCCAGCCCCATCTTGAGATGCTGTTTGTCCCTCCGGTCATTGAGGCTGACTGGAGTTAAACTGCAGACAGCAGCTCACGATGAGGCAGTGGACTGACGGCAGAGATAGATTTTCGTATGGAAAGCTCAGCGTCACACGCCAGACCAGGCCGCCATAGCAACCGCGTTGCTGCTCATGGTCTGCAGGACTGACAGGCTGCATATCCATACTCTGTGTTGTCTGCATCCCTCCTTCTTCTGGCAAACGTGTTGTTTTCTCTCTTCCCCGTCAGTCGCTACCTATATGCTGACCCCCTCCACTGCAACATGACCTACTTGTTGCTCAGGCTATTGAAGGATGATTTAAAAGAGTATACATATGCAGCCCACCTGGCTGGTCTGGTGTATGGCGTAGCCTTAGGGATGAATGCCATCATTGTAAGTACCAGTAAGGCTTTGCCTTTGTTGGTATGACGCGTGCTCTGCCCTGATTGGCCGCTCCAACAGGGCGTGGTCTGGGAGGGACTAATTTTAGCTTTATGTTGCTACATCACTGTGGCCCTAGCAAAATCCAGTCACATAGGCCATTAGCATTTTAGGTATACCTACAGGTAACTCTAACCTCAGCTGATTAACTTGGAGCCTGTCAAGTGAGATTTATTGCGTACACCTTGCTGTCCTTCAAGGACAAACGGTTGGATGATTTCACAGAAACGTACACTTTAGGATAGCAAATGCGCCATCATAGGACAAGTTGGCAAAATACCAGATGGCACGATTGAACACATTATAGATTTATTTGTTCATTCTGTTGGGCGTAGTCTTGAAGGCTTGTTTTTGCTGTGTTAGAGATAGTAGATGAAAAATTACCTCGGCACTAGGATTAAAATCTAATGATGCAGATCCTTCTGGCATATTTATAGGTTAATTTCTGCTGAGCCGAGACTGCACAAAGCGAGTTATAGACGGGAAGCTCGAGCACATTCTTATTCACGTTGAAAATGAATACAAACTCTTATACTGTATGCACACTCTTCAAAGCTATTGAAAGTGTAAAAACTATTTCAAATCAAAGTCACACTTCTACTTTCCCCCATGGTTTCTCCTTGTCGTTTTAAGCCTGCTCACTAACACTATTTTAGTTTGTTTTTCTGTATCCACTCTGGTCTTGGTCCTGTCGTGATGTACTGCAGCTATTTGGTTGTGGCCACGCCTCACTGTTGGAAACTTGTGATGGACGTGTCACTGCTGCACACTTGAATCTGCTCCCTTTTGTTTGTAAGGGGCTGTCGTGAAGGGTAATGATGTTAGGAAAGGTTCCAGTTTTACAGGGTGTCACCACAAGGGCCAGGATAATGCTAGCTGCAAGCGATGGGCTGATGGAGGGGTGAGAACAGCCACGCAGCTTCACAATATGCTGCGTCATGAGATGCTGTAGGAATTTGATGAGCAGAAGGGCCTTCAAACGACCTTTACTGTCCACACCTTCCATCTGTTCAGCTACAGTCATTGCTTTGAGTAAACAGCACACAACATAGACTTAATGTACTACAGAGGTGTTCTAAGATGCACTTCTATTCTGGATAGAATGTAAATTGAACACTATAGCATTTTTTATTTTGCATAATGCCATGTGCTATGGATATGGGAATGTATGAATGTGACGGTTAGCTTGTGGAGTCTGCTAGTGAGTCCATGGTAAATTGACTTGGTTTGTATGTTCTATTGGTTTGGTAACTTACTATTACATCACAGGAGAACTTTGTGTGTGTAATGGGCTGCGTAATGACTGCGTAGTGTACTGTCAGCGTTTTACGACAGCTCTGAACAGTCACATGTTCAGTACGGGCATAGAGAATTGGCAAGAGTTCTTTCCTTACAATCTTTCCAGTAAAGATGCACCCATGCTAATGCTTTGCGTCTGTTCTGCCATTTATAGCATTGTCTTTAGTCTGCCTTAAGCTTTGGAGGGGCATACATTGGCATTGCCACATGTTGGTGTACAAACACTGCTTCTGCCACTGCATATGATCTCATACCTGACATAATCACACCTAACGTAAATGCTTAAAGCCCGCTAAGTCTCCCACTGTCTCATCATAGCTATCGGTCAAGGGTTACAGTGACAAGCAGCACATCCTGCTGAGGAAGATCGTTGAGAAAATGACCACTTTTGAGATCGACGAGAAGCGCTTCGACATCATTAAGGAAGCGGTAATGCCCACTTCTCATCTACACTTGCCACATTCTGCTAGGTATCTGCTGGCTAGCAGCGTTGGTGCTGAACCCGCTTGTGCATTCCCTCCAGTACATGAGGTCCCTGAACAACTTTAGAGCCGAGCAGCCTCATCAGCACGCCATGTACTACCTCCGCTTGCTAATGACAGAGGTGGCCTGGACCAAAGACGAGCTCAGAGAGGCTCTGGATGGTGAGAAATTATTATTTTATCTCTTTCATCAACGTCCCTTGTGTTCCTTCTGCAAACTCGCACTATACCAGTGCTGCTGGTATATATCGTATGTTCTGTTCTATCATGCCCCACTTATAAACTTCTGAAGGACTGAACTTTCACTGCTCCCCCTCCCCAATACATCTCTCACACACACACACACACATTTATTAGTTGATTTATTACATTTAAATAACAAGTTCTTATGCAACAAATCCTTAATTGGCAAATCTGCATCAACGGTGTGCACATGCAGTAGGCAAAACAGACTTAGCATCCTACACACTATGTGCAGTAGTGGTGTGTATGTGCGTGCGTGTGTACCATACGTACACACAAGGCTGTATGGAGAATTGGCTCCTCTATCGTGTGGTTTCTGCTTGAGCTACTCTGTATTTGATCTCCTCTGCTTTGGAATTCACTGATTCACTTTTCTAAATCAACTTTCCTGCTCAGGGTTGAGGGGGGGATGATAGGGTAGGGCGCCCACTGCTTATCGATGCGCGAGGGAAACAAACTACGGCTACCGTGGGCCTCTAGAGCAACGTACCTTGTGTGGTTTTATTTTACATTTTCTATAAGTAGTCGCCATTATCTCTGTGCTCAGAGTGCTGGACTCACAACTACACATGATTATCTAACTAAAATAATCTGATTGCTTGGGATGCTACCAGAAACAGCAGGGTTTTGTGATTTTGACAGTTCAAAGACACATCCTGACTATTTTAATGCGTCGGCAGGCACATACAATATGGTGAGTCTCCGTTACTTTAATATTGAAGCGAAAGCAGCCGCCACTGCTGGGATACTAGGGGTTGCACAAACAAAAGGATCAGATTGGTTGCTAACGGCCAGAGGCAGCAGAAAGCCTTAGACTATAGATAGATCTGTTTAATGTGGGAGAACGAACACAAGCGTAATTTGTACCAAATATGATCCTGAATCGCTGCAACCCAGCGACGGCCTTGGTCACTGGGGTCCCCAATTACACAGCCTGTTGCCCTCATGCCCTTAAGCCCTCCACATGGTCTGGGAGATGCTGTCTAGTTAGTGTGCGCGGCTCCCCTAGTTAAATCCCTGTGCACCTTCTGGCATCTGGTGCAGATGCTGCATGATTGTGATTGGCTGCACTGAGGACGTGCTTGTTTCTGTCCACTTGTGTGACCTCAGCTTATTGCTTTGACAGGACTGGCAATCTCCCCCTTTTGTTTTTAATTGTACTTGATTGCACACATAGAAATGTATCTGTCATTGATTGCTCTTGTCTGTAATCTGTATTCCAGATGTCACCCTTCTGCGCCTCAAGGCCTTCATACCTCAGCTATTGTCTCGGTTACATATTGAGTCTCTTCTCCATGGCAACATCACCAAGGAGGTGGGTTTGAAGCGGATGCCTTTATGCTACACTTCCAACAGACAGTATATGTATTATTTTATAGTCTTTTTTTTTTTTTTTGTTGCAACATCTCTGTAATACAACTCAAAGCTGCACTACTGAGTAAGTATTTTAGTTTTCTTCACATTATCTGACTATACTGGGGTGACATCCCTGTGAGTGGAATACCTGTATATGTTGTCAGAGCTTTAAAGCAAACATTTATATATTAAGAACAAACTAAACGGTATGCTTTTTGTAACGACCTGGCTCAAAGGCCATAAACCAAACAAACCAAACACATACCCAACAAACTGAATACCCCAGAATGAGGTGTGAAAGTCAGTAGGTGTATGTACTGAAGATATGTTGTGCGTGTTGCATGCTAACCAAACCAAAACCAACCAACGAACAAACAGAATGTGTTGTGCCAGGAGAGTCACCCTGACAGTGGGCTGTACCACACCTATATAAGAGTCAGGCACAGGTGCCCTTAATCAGCCTAATTAGGCTCTTTACAGCCTGACCAGAGGCCTGCCAAAATCAAGCAGGGCCGTCACACTTTTTTACTTATTTATTTTCTTCTTTTTAATAAATTTGAAATCTGTGAAAACTTTTAATTCATTGTATAAAGTTCCAACTTCCAATGTCATGTACAGTTAGTTATAAGCTTCTGCTCCCCTGAAGATGATCTAACCTTCTGGGATGTATTTGCCTTTATGCGGTTGTCTGCATGTCTGAGCAGCCACACTGTGCTTTGTAGTGATAATAGTGTCTAATGAAGCGTGTAGTCTGAGAGAGAAGTCCACGTTTTTACTGCTCCCACACAGCACGCTGTTTTATGTTGTGTTATTATCTTGTTAGTATTGAGGATCTGTAGATGCACATAGGCTGTACTTGTTATGTTTTATACCTACATGTTAAGTACATGATAGCTCAAATAATGCTGTGCTGTTTTCTTCTGCTGCTTCCCATTGCTAGTCTGCACTGGAAATGATGCAGATGTTGGAGGACATGCTCATTGAGCATGCTCACACCAAGCCCCTCCTCCCCAGCCAGCTGATTCGCTACAGAGAAGTGCAGGTTCCAGACGGTAGGTTAAGTGCCCCCTCCGATGATCCGTGCCCACTTTCCTCTTGCCACTGTGAACGTTGACTAGTTAGTTATGCCAGTCTCCGTGGCGACCAGGCAGAATCCCTTGCTCAGCGGTCTTACGCACGTCATCACATTCCTGCTAGTGTGTGTGGTACAGCTCAAGTATTTTTGACTTGTGCCATTTGCTGGGAAGGCAGAAAAAAATGACAGGGGAATGAACATGAATAGATGAATTACTGTATAAAATTTGTGATAGGCCTAAGCAAACCACATATTTGGACATGGATTTACAAAAGCCTAATAAAAGGCAATAGGCATTCACCAAAATGCAGGAAATTAAGTGTTTGACCTTCAACATTTCCTGGGGGAGGAACCCCAGACCCCCCGCTTCATGTGTTCACCCCCCCCCCCCCCAAAATAAAATCTGTAAGGTGGGCCCCCCCATGAGCTGGAGGGTAATTCTAACACTGGCTAACTCTCTGTAAAGTGTCACTGCTGTCCTGTGTATGAACTCTCATCACTATGTTGTATTAATGCTTATCTATAGCAGAGTGCTCAGGTCTAGCTGCCTATTGCACTCAAACCATCAGATCTACTGGCATAACTTTGGCTCTTTACGCTGTATTGATTGTACATTAGACTTTTGCTGAAAGATTATAGATAAGGTTTTAGACATATTTCATGAATGTTTTTTTAAATTTTTTTTATGGTTCACGTTTTTTTATTTTAGCTTGCTAATGCTAGGTTTCTTAAACCACATCGGGGACACGAGCATTACTACAGGTGCTGTGATGA
>JAODLL010000007.1:187373-197373 GCA_026546735.1 Forbesichthys agassizii | reverse complement strand
CCATTTTCTCGATCAGACAGACGTCATAAAAGTATAACTTTGTTGCCTGACTTGTCATAATGTTCATATATTTGTGATTATACATTTACTGACCTACAGCAAGCATAATATCATGTTCATACTGCATGATCCATGCAGTGCAACAACCAGTAGGCTATCATGACCAACTGACAGAGTGCTGGTGGGCGGGGGGAATAATATCCGCTAGCTGTCCGTGTCTGTGGGCAGTGTGTAAAGCATAGCGGAGAAACCGTCCCGACAACGTGCACGCTTCTGCTTTGGATCAGCGCCGCTTGCAGTGTGCAACGGGCTTCATGGTGTCATATAATAATGTATGTGCTATCACATGCTACACATGCTAGCAGTCTCGCCTGCCTCCGTGTGCGCAGGTGGAAGTCAAGCCGTACGTCCTGGACGACCAGATGTGTGACGAGTGCCAGGGGGCGCGTTGTGGGGGCAAGTTTGCCCCCTTCTTCTGTGCAAACGTCACGTGCCTGCAGTACTACTGTGAGTACTGCTGGGCCAGCATCCACTCGCGGGCCGGCCGGGAGTTCCACAAGCCCCTGGTGAAGGAAGGGGGTGACCGCCCTCGACACGTCTCCTTCCGCTGGAGCTGAAGGGGGTCTGCGGGGACCAGTCCTCTTTCCCGGTAACATCCCCCCCACCCCCCTCTACCTCCACAACCTGGGACAGTGCCCCCCCCCCCTCCCCCCCCCCCCTCCCCTCCCCTCACACACCCTGGTTCAAGCTGTACCACCCTACTCCCCTCAAACCACATCATGAAAGGATGACCACAAATACATGGAACATTTTTTTTTCCTTTATATATTACACCGCCGTGGGCTCTGTTGTCTAGAACCCGCCTGCAACGAAACCAGGTGGGGTGGGCCAATGTCGATCAGCTTACAATTTGCACTGTGGCACATCTCCCCACACAGAATGTTGGCAACCTTGCTGTGTCCACTTCCCCGCTCTGTCCACCATATGGCCTGGTATGTCCAATAGGACTCACTAAGACAGATGTGAACCATTCATATATTTAAAAAGAAAAGTATATATTTTTTGTTTTATATCTATAGGTATATAGATAGACATTTTATGTAAAAGGAGCATGCACTTATTTTGAAATATTGTAGTTTCTTTGCCCCTAGTGAAAGTAATTACCAAAGGAATATTAAAGTAAAGAATACAAAAATATCAATATAGGTGGCATAAGATGTAGCAAGATTTTACAATCCAGTAGTGGGCTTATTGTGCCCGATATAAAAGTATATTACCATGGTTATATTCTCAATTTTGACTCCAGAAATGCTAAGATTCGTAAGTGTGATTTAATTATTTTGCTCTAAATTTCTAGGTCTTTATTTTTATAATAGCATTATTTTTTAGTGTATTTAATGTAAGTGTAATGCTGCAATAGCTTTGCTGCTATGATCCATGGTATGAACATATACCATAAGTACTTTATCTTACCAAGGCTAGGGTGTAAAATAATATACTATACATATATACATAAGATGGCAAGCTGTCACAATATGGGAGGGGGTCACCTCTGTAACTGCATGTTTATTTCAGTCAGGTTGCTGCATGCAATAGATTATGTTCAGTATCATGTCTGCTGTTCAATTCTGCCGACGTTTTGCACAACACACTGTTGAACATACAGCGAGTCTGGAAACAGGGAAGTGTGTTCAAAAGAATCACTGTGGTTTACTAGCCACATCGCAAAGTAAATGACAAAGGAAAAATGTTAGGATGGAATAAGGAAAAACAACCTTGAATGACTTCATATACATGTAGGAATACCATTTAAAACCGTCTGATAGGTGAAGTACTTTTTTTGCAGTGATTGTTGATATAATTGTGCAATTTTTTATACCATATATAGTTAGGTCTGAGTATACCTAGAACTGTGATTCGCTTTAACTGTCTTTGATGTCCGACATAGAAGTCCTGTGAAGCTTCCTAATTAGTATTATGTTATCTAGTACACACGTGCACCGGTACACACAAATTATCTCATATACGCGCACACAAACACACACACAGTTACACACAACTACTACTACTACAAACACACTCTTTTCCTCTATGTACAATAGAAAAGACCGAACAATGTGAGCTTAACTGAGAAACAGCTGCTGTTTGAGATGCAGGATAATAATCCCCCACCCAAAAAATAACCAAAGAGCTCACATGTTCAGCATCGTCAACCATACATACAGCTACCCCTAAGAGAGGCCGCGCAAACAAGAGCACCTCATATTTGAAGGCTATTTTGTGCAGTCAATTTGAGTGAAAACTAAACAATGAAGCTACTGGAGACTTGAGGTTGATCATGCGAGTTCCCTCTCATCCTGTGCATCTCACTACACGGCTATGGGATTGGAACAACATTGCCAGACTATAAAATGCTAGCTGGATAACCATATATAGCCAGATTTGTCCTGCAAAGCTTGAAGTAGAGTAATGACCTGCTAAAATGGTAGACATAATTTTTAATCAAAAGTCTGTCATATGTTTTGTTGGGGGTGGGGGGGTTGAATGGGAGGAATTTGGTATGAATGCAATACATGAAAACATTAGGTTACATGACCTAACCCTATAGTTCTCTGAAAACAGAGGGAAATTGGCTGCTGACATGTGGGGTGGATGCCAGTGATAAGTGGAGCGAGCTGGCTACACTAGTTTTAGCAGATGATCCAACTACTGTAAATGCTACATCATTGCAAGTTGTTGTGATAGTCACATGCTAGCACCCCAAACTTACTCTTTCTCTTATTTTAATCGCAAAAACTTTTTTGCTTTAAGATAGAGGTTTTGTTTCTTGTAAAAGGAAACAATTTAATTTAACAAAATCTTTTTTTTATTATTTTTTTACTGGCCGAATAAAGGCTTAACAATGAGTAATAAGTCCTTATGAAAGTACATTCTGTTTTTTGTTTTTTTACACATTTATTTTACCACCCAGATGGGGTTTTTATGTTTGTTCCTTCTCTATAATCTATAATATACATGTTATGCACTACTTTGTATCTGACTAGTTTTCAACAGTCAGTTGTTCTTTTTGTTAAAAGTAAAAAAAACTTTAAAAAAGTGTGCTTTTCTGACTGACATGATCTTTTGCAATACCTCAATTTTGAAATATATTAGGAGAGAAACTATATTTTCTAAGTAAGTTTATTCAGAATTATATATATATATATATATATATATATATATATATAATTCAAGAGAAATTATTTAACAGATTTGTGATTTTTATTTTTTACCATGTTTATTTGCTTTTATCTTAAAAAAAATTTCGAGAATAACTGAAGGATCTAGATCTTTATAACTTTAATTTAATGAAAATAGTGAAAGTACAGTCTACTTTATTATAGAGGAGGTTAGGAGTGTGTCCCATTGGTCAATTTGCTGTGGAATAAATCCCAGTGTCACAAAAACAAACCAACCAGTCGTGATCTAGAGAAACAAAATCTTTACCTGTCCAAAAATAGAGATATTAAATATCAGGTGCTTACAAAGCAAACTGAAACTACATCCCTCGTTTTGTATATTTATAGTCAGTAATTTACTATGATGACCAGAATTGTGAAAGAGATCTTCTGTTCGTTATTTTTTTAAAGAAAACTTTTTTATGTTTCCTAAAAGTATGTGCTCCTTATTTTTTTTTTGTAAAAGCAGCATACCCTGATTTGTTAACCTGACATTGCTGGAAAATTAGAGACTTGTGAGTCACAGAAAAGCCAGAAGTAGCGAAAAAAGTGTTTCACCTGTAACTTGAACGAAAGCCCTTAAGGTGCATCAATTAAATGGTGGCCTTCTATTAACGTAAGACTTGAATTAGTCACATTTTTAAGGCTAAAACCTTGATTCTTTGTTGTAATGTGCAATACTGTTTGTACTGTTTGTAAAAAAGAAGAAAACAAGAAAAAGAAGTGTAAATTTATTGCAGAATTATTTTCATTGCAAGCATTGTGATTCACTAAAATCATTTTGTACTATGTATTTACCTACTCTACCTTCTAGTACCTTCCAGTAGTAATGTAGCCTTTGTAATAAGACATTTTCATTAATTTTAGAAGGTTTTGCTAAAAAAAAAAGAAGAATTTAAACATACATATTTTCTTTAGATTTATTTCACAACCATTAGTGGTTTTGTTCTGAGGGAGACTTATATCTGGTTGTCATTAATATTATTTTGTATTTTTACTTGGAATAAATTAATTTTATTATGCTATTTCTTTACAAAGTATTTTTTTGTTTGTCCACTGCTGAAAAAAAAAAAAATAGGCTATTAAAGTGTCTAGCTTATTGAAATGCTATGCTTTGTGTTAACTTGCTGATGTTGCTTACATTAGTGTGAATATAATTTAAACTAAAAGTACACAGTACACACAAAACAACACAATGGTTGTTGATCATTTTAAGTGATTGGCAATGTAAACAAATGAGCAATCAAATAAATGGCAGTATGAAGCATACAATGCAGTATGTTGTGATATGGTTATAGAATCTGGGCACATCACTTAGCATTTACATCACTTCAGCTAAATACTACTATAACTACTATTACATTAAGGCAACACTCCATCCAAACCTTGTGCATAAATATTGTACGTCTTTGGGATATGTGTAATATTAAACAATTCTTAAATAAAACCCTTTAACCCGTGTCACATTTAACTAATTGGTTAAATCCAAAACAATTCTAATATACCTAGCTTACAGGCAAACTGGCAGTGTGATTGTATTTAAGTTTGAATGTAAATGTTAGGAAGCACTGTGTTGTTTAGGTGAGAATGCTTACAGTATGCCATGATTGGACTACAATTTCCAAATTTTCTGAGAATGATTTTGAAGATCCACTTTTCTGCTTTTTTCTTCAAGCCTTTTCCACAATTTCTGCATATGATTTTAAACACCTTGATAAATTTGTTCAAGATATAAACCAAAATAATTTCTGCTTGATGTTTTTAACTTGGTGAGGTGACAAAACAATAAACGGTTAATCTCCCACGGGGCCAGTATTATGCACCAAACCACAAAGTATCAGCCTCCTTAAATGTCTACCATCAAATTATGTGAAAGCAACAGTATGTTGAAGGTGATTATGATGGCCCATATGCATAGCTATGTTCATCAGGTAACACTGGGATGGTATTACTGTATATTCACTTCTGAGTAGGTAACACTGTTTCTAGTTATGTGTCAGATGGACAGATTGTTCTTTTTTCCATTTTTTTTTTTTTAAAGACATGCTTTTATTTTATAGGTTCATGTTGTATCCCTGACTTGAATACTGGCAAGGCTTGAGATTGTTGACTTGGAACTGCCTGTCTGAATTTTACAGTATAACTGACTTTGAAACATGGAGCTCAATGCTGCTAATTGCTTCAATGTTTGTAGTTCCTACATTTCCACCCCTTGTCTGTACCAATAGGCAAATCTTATTAAACATAGTTGTACAATGCTGTGAAATGTTGTGGTCTTTTGCATGGCCTCTTCCATCCCTTTTTCAAAGTGTATATTAGCCATACATTATGGTTGTACAAATTCTATCCAATGTTTTAGACTAAAAATGGTCTGATACTTCATGGAAGTTTAACTTTGCTTGTGTAGCCCTTTATAAGTCTACATGTGGATGTACCACAGCTGCAGTTAGACAGCTAACTACTGCACTGGATACATTATTCCACCTTGAATGAACTAGGCATGATAGTCTGAATGTATGTCACAATAAGCACCAACAGACCAAATGCTTTATGGGAAACATAAATGCAAGCAGGTCTGGCTTTGAAAGCATTACAGAAACTCATTTCAACACTAATGTTCTCTGCTCAGGACATATGCTGATCCATTATTGTTTTGATATAGACATGTATACACACAATATTGTTTAATCTACCTACCACATGAAAGTCAACATTTCATGTATGCACAGCTGAGCAGATCAATCTAAAATTTGCACTAGGCCTCTAGACAACTTAATTTAATGCCTTGACATCTGCTTTTCTGGTCAAGCTTTAAAGATGAGGAAGCACTTATTTAGATCTGCAGTTGAACACCATAATCACACGTCCTAATCACTTCAGCAACATTACCATCTTTACTGTATCTGCGCCCTCTACTGGACAGACAAACACATGGATAACAGAAATAAAATACAAACGATGCATACGTCAACAAAACAGTTTGTAGAATTTAATACAATTCCACCATCTTAAACAAAAATATTTACAAGACTGCATTATATTGTTTAAAAATACTTTAGTGACTAGTCTTAGGTACAGTACCAACATCAAGATTTTTGTCCTGTACAGTAATGCTGCATCAGTGCAGTCCATGTCTACTGGAACACAAGGCTCCCTTACTCCAGTAAAAAGGCATATGTCAACAGTAAAGATACTTACTGGGGCCAGAGCCACATGAAAGGGTGGAATCTTTCAGTGACAGCACATTCACCATTTCAGCCTGGCCATGTGGTACAATCACTTTGCGGCCACCCACCCAGCTCATCACTCCCTATTATGGAGTGTTTTTACAAGTCATACAGGTAGGTATGCAGCAGGTAACACTGTATACTGAAAAATGTGTGTGTGCTAAAGCTAGCACTTGACACTACTGATAACTTAAGCCATTTTACAACACAGCATTTAGTGGTATAGCTCTACACTAATGCATTGATACTGTATAAAAGGTGGATGTGTTAGAAAAAGATGTAACTGCTAAAGATATTTTATGACAAGTTTCACTTTGCTAAACACTGCTGTATAATTATGTCTGCTCGCCTCTGTTAGAGATGAGGAAACATGGATAAAAATGTTAATGTCAGCATTTAAATATGTCTAGATCAAGAGGAAATTTAAATTTGGCTGTGCTTATTGCTTTGGAATGCCAGTGACCAAGGTGGCTAGTATCAGTAGCTAGCAGACCAAATGGACCCAGACCAAAACTGGGGCGAGGGCATTTCCAGTTGTATTCCTGCTGGTCACACCGCCTGCTAGGCAGGCAGTGTAGAGGGAGTCTACTGCAGTGAAGTCATGAAGCTGTCCAGGTTGTACTCCGTGTCGTACTGCTGCTGGTCCCACAGCTCACCCAGGCCGTCCAACACAGACTTCATAGAGGCCTTTGTCGAGCTTGTCGATGCCTCGTCCTTGTCGTCCTGAAACACGTACAGCATGCAGCAGGAGAGATGGCCACAGACTTTCAATTAGTACATTGTCAATAGCTGCATAAAAGGTGTTTGCACACTGCCCAGACTGTGTCCAACTGACACCAACAGTCTAAAGTTTGCAGTAGTTGGTTGCAGTCTTTCGTATGTTCAGAAAACCCAACTCTCCAAATTGCCCAGACTAACCGACAAGGCAACTCAGACCTTGGATAATGCAATGTGAAAAACGGAACCACCCATCTCAATTGCAAACAAGTAGAGACATTAAAGTAAGCTACTATCACTGTTGGAAAACGGCTTTCTGCTTTGAGAGTTGGGTTCTCTCTTAGACTCTTAATACAACTCTTCTTTATTTGCATTCCTACTTCCAGAAACCAAGGCGAAATGGAGTATTGACCGTTATATAGCCTAGCGCTAACATTGTACACGTCGAGTTGTCAGGAGAACACACTCGTGCTCAAATGATCCTGCAGCTTTAAAATCTATTAATAACTGTTTATTTATTGCCAAAAAACTGCCAAGTAATAACTTAAGTTAAATGAGGACAAAAATCAAATCCTACTTGTCAGCCCTAAAGTAAAACGGGAATTGTTGGACACCCTGGATAAAGTTGGAGGTTACCAGTCTTACGGCGAGCCTACATCGGCTGCGTAGCGTAGACTGAACGTATGCTGCAAAACTATGCTTACATATTAATCAATGGAACCGGCTACAATGGCCGTGAGAGCAGCGCATAAGTGGAGCGTATACACTGCGGAAAAGCGTAAAAATAGTCTTATTTATATTTTTTACGCGAGGTGTATGCCGCACTTTACATAGAAAATGGGTCATCACATTGCTGTATTTTAAAATAAATGCTGGTCTCTCCCCACCTCTATTTGTCCCCCTGAACATCTGATACAAAGGTTCCCCCCAGCATCGATTTTGCCACTAGACTACAAAGTAACTGTCGACCGGCGTCTACCAGCTGGCAGTGTATACACATGTAGTCTGTGTATATAAACGTACCCATATTACACAAACATCTGTTTAAGATGATGTTTTCACAACGATGTGCAGGAAGACGAATGGCCGTGTCCGAATTCTATAGTTACTATCCCAGGCCAGAAAATTTTCGAATTGTACAACCTATGTGCGTAGCAGGTGTAGCCTACATTACATTGAACGTATGCTACGCGGCCGATGTAGCCTGGCCGTCAGAGTCGTGTTGGACTCAGATCTAAGCTCTAGGTCCCACATCAACAGGGTAGTGAAAATATCACTTTCATCTGAGAAATATAGATAAAATGTGATCATTTTTAAGTAAAAAAAAAAAAAATGCAGAAATTCATGCTTTTATGTCTAGCCGACATGACTACTCTAATTCGCTGTTCAACGGCCTCCCAAAACAACCTCTATCGAGACTACAGCTCAGTCAAAACCCTGCAGAGCTAGGCTTTTAACAATAACTAAGAGGAGAGAACATATTACTCTATATTTGGCCGACCTGTACTGGCTACCAGTAGCACACAGAATTGATTTTAAGGGTCCTTCTCCTTACATATAAGGCGCTACATGGGCTAGGACCAAACTATAATCGCTCAACTTATGGTCAACTACATACCCCCCAGAACACTAAGGTCATCTGACCTTAGTGAGTAGTATCAATTAGGGATGGCATGATCCATTTTTTCAGTCCCAATACAGATACCCACACTTTCGGTATCGGCCGATACCAAGTACCGATCCAATTCCAGTGTTAAATTAAGTTTTAAGTTAAGTTGCAAAGTAAATTACAGCCAATCTCTATTTTAGGACTTTGCATTTTAGAAACCTGCTGCTGATAGTGTGGCCCGGGTAGGTTAGACATGGCTGATGCTTGACAGTAGACCTACGCGTGTACGTTCATTTAATTGGATCAGCCCCATAGATAGAACTGTCCAATTGTCACTGATACCGATCCAGCTATTTAAGTCAGTATCGGACCAATTTCCGATCTCAGTATCGTATCGGTGCCATCCTTAGTATCAATACCACTGAACAAGCATAGTCTAGTAGTCTGTAAAGTAAAGGTGCATTTTATAGTCACATACACATAGTAAAATTCATCCTCTGCATTTAACCCTTCCCTCAAGTGAGCAGTGGGCAGTCGCTGTGCAGCACCCGGGGTAGTTTGGTGAATGTACATGCAGGGTCTGTATTTTATATATCTAGATCTGAGCCTATGCAGCACCCTGGTATGCGTATGAGGGAGTCTTGGTAATTCCTACACTGAGGTTAGTGGGTACAAGGGGATATAACCTTGCATAAAAGACATGTACTGATAATTAAACTGCTACTGGAACATGCACTTCCTCCACCAGATTAGCATGGTGCTATACCATGGTGCTGACAGTCTGACAGCAACAAGTAGTATGAGGTTTTAATTTATCATATGACTAACCATTTTTATTAACGTATGTACTTTCAGTATCATATTATGCATTTTTATTGTATTCGTTTATGCACCCGTTTTAAATGTTTGTTTATGGGAAGCACAACTGCATGCATTCCCTCGAGTGTAAAGCAATTTGAACTGCAAAATAGTGCTGGGACGATTAGTCGACGTAACCAACATCACAGATGACTAAATACGTCAATTTGCTAAATGTACCGTCGACTCTGAAAAATATACCTATAACTATGCTCAGATCTAAAAAAAATAGTGCCGTCAATGGACTATGAGAGGCAGCAATGAGCTGCGAATGCGCTTAGTAATCCTGAAACCAAAGACAAATGTGTGGCATGGTGTGTGTTTGTGTGTACCTACCCTAATACATCCACTGATGTCTGTAGCAGATTCAT
>JAODLL010000007.1:147643-187273 GCA_026546735.1 Forbesichthys agassizii | reverse complement strand
TAAAATATCTCTCTCTCTCTCTCTCTCTCTCTCTCTCTCTCTCTCTCTCTCTCTCTCTCTCTCTCTCTCTCTCTCTCAGTGCACACTGCTGTTGAAATATGGATACGTCCTCAGCTTGCCCTGTCTTTGTCGCTCATTCAAGGTGTATGGGTAGAATATATCTTATGAGATAGTTTAGTGAATGGAATACATATTGTAGTCCATGGCAATGTGGCACTTAAGCACCGCTATACAAACAGGTGAACCTAAATTAACCTAAATGAGATGTAGATGTGTTTGGATAGTTGGCTTGATCAGAAATGAAGACTTCCATGCCTTAAAACAAAATCATGTTTTAAATTTACGTCAGAAATGCTCATATCACTCTATGGACTGTTAACTGAAGCATGGAGATTACTGTACAACAACACCCTACCACACTGGACACTTGTACTTATGCAACAGCAGTAGTGCTCTCAAACATACGTGCATAGTGAACCCACAATAGCTGAACTCCAATTGATGCCTGCAAGAAGCACTGATATAGCTTACAGCACATTCTTATTTGTGATATGTTGCACTACGTTTTGCACAGTGATTGCTCTCGGCCTTGTGCTATTGTATAGTTGACTAGTAACAATAGAGACACTATTAAAACCTTCACTGATGCAGGAGACTTTGCATTAATGTATGGAAAGCCGTTTTACACTATGTTTATTGTAGCATTTGTATTATTAAATGACGGATGTGGGCATTGGAAGGATAAGCCATTAGCTCCTCAGCATGGGCCGGTGGCCTATGCAGACGTAGGACAAACGATTTGATTGCAAGTGCCCTCCTTCTCACTTATGAGATCTTTGGTCTCATTGCCACCTACAATATGTTTACTAAGTGCTTCACATTTTGAACTTTAAAATAATGAATAAGAATTGGGTTGAGGACCGGAGAAATCAGAGATGACAACTGAGCTATAATTTATCCATTGACACTCCCACAAAACGCAGTGAAACCGACTCAAGTTAAAACTGACTTCTTACATAGCAAGCGTCCTGCTGTGTTCGGGGGTTGGGAGGTGGGGAATATGGGTAAATATTCACCTCGGCTGGCACTGCCATCACTAGCATCGAAGTCTCAAGACTCGCTCACAGAAGTCTCGAATGTAATCTGCCCTGGCACCACAATGGTGGAAAGAGCTTCCAGTAACAGACTGTCGAAACATTACCCATCTTCGACGAGACTCAAGACACAACTCTTCAAAATCCACCTTGATAGCTTGACCAGCGACCTCTCAAGCCTAACTCAAGGAACTTTTTATTTATTTTTTCTTCTCTACTGTTTAAAAAACAAAATTGATGATTTAATGATTGACATGGTGGTAGTCAAGATGACAAGATGCTGTAACTGTGATATACTATTGGTTGCTTACAAATGCTGGTGTATGACCTGTTAAGCTATCTGACAAACATGTAAGTTGCTTTGGATAAAAGTGTCTTCCAAATGCCATACATGTAAATGTTTTTGCTGTTAGTTGATATATATGGTAAATGTGCATGTTGCAACATTCAATACACGTGCAGTTATTGCAGTTAATGTTATTACAAAAGTTATGTTACAGATTTATAGACATTAGTGTGCTTTTGATCCCTGTATATATTTTCCATAGGTCTCTCCGGGTGTAGCATTTAACAAGTCCTAAAAGTAGAAGGCTGTAGTAGCCTATAGGCACTTGAATAACGCCTGCATGGTAACATATTCAGTCTTCTTCACCAGTGTTTATTCTATTCAATTCAAATGTGTGGTGTTACAATGCAAATAGCAGCTCCCCGGGCTGGGAGGTTTGCTTAGGAGAGCACCTTGCTTTAGTGCTCATCACATCCCCTAATGTAGCCTACCTGATCACCTGACGTAGCTAGGACTCCGCCCAACAGTGGAGTGTTCTACGCAGCCCGGCGCTCAGGCACCAATCGGTCCGCGTTCCGATACACGTTCAGTCAGTGTGGGGCTCCTGGAGGAGATCTAGTCGAGCCTACCGCTTTGAATAAGTAAGGACACCGATTCCCCCAGTGTCTTCTTACCAATGAATCAGTGATGAGAGTGGCTGATGTTCCGGGTGTGTCTCAGCGAGAGAGAAAGCGATCGAGGCTGCTGATATCTGGAGCGGCAGGGCGCGCAAGTGCGTTCATCATCTGCTGCTGAGACAAGACCAAAGCAAAGACCCGCACCATTAGCGACCCCGTACGAGGTGACTGTGTTTATGTTATTTTTTATTTAATTTAAATACTACAAGCTTCCATTCAGAAACATTATGGTAAGGTGCATAAAACGACTTGTCCAAAACTTGCATTTTGTATTATGAGAAATGTTTTAATATCTACAATGAACTAATTGTAATTATAAATCACAAATTAAAAATATTCTGTAGCTTTTTTAATAGGTTTAGCATAATAGCTGTTTGGGTATGGTCCTTTTCTTACAATTTATAGCACAGAGCAAGAGACTCTTACAAACAAGATCTGATATGCCTAATGAAAAATATGCTTAATGAAGATACAGTAAGCTATATACTGTATATTATTATTATTCGTATTGGTTATATATATAGAAAAAGTTAACTTCCTTTGTTTAGCAGGAAGATACATCTTATCAGTTGGGTACAGACCTATGGAACAGACCTGTGGGCCATTGCTGTTCCATTTAAATTACTGTTAAATTGCAGCATTCAACAAAGTAAACACACAATAGCCCAAGAAATTCGTCATTAATTCTCAGGATGTGGGTGTACTACTATACTATGCCATATAATGTATGCTTCAAGCTGCAGTATGTTGTTCAAGCTGTGTGAATCAGTTCCTGGCTAAGTTCTAGAAAAGATTGCGCACATTTTACAGCATATCATGGAGCAGACATCATACAACTATGGATTTTCATTTATTTGTATTTTTGAATATGCTCTGCTATTCAGTCATTACTGATGTAATATCTGGCAACCCAAAGCTTTTGTAGATACAGAAAATTAAAGTCCTTATTTTCTAGTGTGTTGCTTTTGAAACAATATCTACTGTATTTGCATATCAATGCATTATCTATAACCAGAATATTGCTGCTGCTGTAATATTCTCTTGACATTTTTGGATAAGCATTAATAAAATAATTAATACTAATACTAATCATTTATTAATATAATAATGATGATAATAATAATAATAATCATCATCATCACCAACATCTATTCCTTTATTGGTAATGTTTAATTTGATTGTATATGTAATAATATATAATGTAATATGTAATGACATCTGTTAATGTGTGTCAGTCATATGATAACTTCAGCAGGTTCCTAGCGTGCCATATGAAGCTTCCTGCAGTATGCTTGACTTGAAGGTGGGCAGAGCTTCACTATGACACAAGGGTCTAGCTAGGTGTTTATACGTAGCATAATCGCTACACCTATGCATGCCATTTGTTAGCGCTTGCTGTCCTGAGCTGCACCCACGAGCAAGCAGCGGTTACTTTATTAGAAGGTACGAGGCTGGTGGCTTTGTGGGTTTTGCCTGCCAGTAACTGTTTATGATTCTAGTCGTAAAGACTATGATGTTCTAGCAGGCGGTAAGCTTTTAAAACCCCAAAGAAGAGTCAAGGTGTCTCTGTGATTTATGACTGGCTTGGTCTGCAGACGTTACACTGGGACGATGGCTTGATAGAAGAATAGGGAGAAGATGGGAAGAATAGAAAAAAAGAGTAAATGCTTTTTTCTGGCCTTGGGTGGTGTTTGCCACTGTAATGTATACCCAAATGGCTTCACAATGGATGGGAAAGGGAAATGAAGGGGAAGAAAAAGTGTTTTTCTTTCCACAAGTTTCACTTATCAGCCGCAACAAAATACAACAAAAGAATGGAATTAATATTTGACGAGGATTTGTTTGTAATTAAGAGATGAAATGTTGAGGGATGAGGGGCCTTTTTTATTTCGACACAGTTCCTTCTGTTTGTGCTGTTATTGAGTTGTGATGGTGGGATTGTCCCCCAGGAAGCAAGAGAGGGAGCATTTTTAGCTGTGTTACAGTATGTGCCAGATCCAATCTGCATGCCTTAATTCCTGAGCTAATTAATATTTTCCTGTTAGAAGGAAGTCTCGCTGCTTCACTTGTTAAGGGCTAAAGCCAAGAGCCTGGTTTCTATGGACCACGGGGCGGGTGTGACATGACCGTGTTACCATGGTGACTGCATCGCGGAGCAGGTGTCATTATATTAGATGGGGTGGGTTGGAGGGGGTGTTAAATAAAAGTTTGTCAGCTTGCTGATTTACTTTTCATCCACACTGGTGATTGTACTGTTCATCACTGAGGCAAATGAGCCATATGACTCACATCAATGTGACTGTTGGCCCAGGGACAATATAGCTGACCTGATGGTCTGTGATTTACATTTTACATTACTTGACTCTTGCTGGCACCTTGATTATGGTGATGAACCCTGCGTTTATTAAGTCACTCAAGTTGAGCTAAAGACCCAATGTGGTGCAGCTGAGCTCTGTGTGTACGTGCATGTGCCTCTGTGTGTGTACTGTATGTGTGTGTGTATGCCCGTGTGTACATGCAGGGGTGGCTACCCTGCCACCACATGGTGAACTGGTTTCTGATCATTCAATTTACATTTCAGGCATGTGGGGGTACATTAACTCCATGCTTATACCCAGACTCTTGCATGCCACAGAGGCCATTGTTGTTACTGTAGTTGGGAACAAAGTGAGGAGGCAGCTAACTTATTCTCCCCAGTCGTCAGAGATGTGGAGCAACATAATGTTAGCATTTTGGAACGACCTCCCTTCGTGATGTGAAAGTGAGCAGCTAAGAGAGAGGGGCCTTGAAGCTGACTGCCAGGCCGTTTTCTCGCTGATCTGGGGCTCATACATAATAGATAAGTCACTGTAACTTACAGTACAGGGGCATAACTAGGCTAATGCCAGCATTTGCATATTTGTGCTGAGGTCCATAATTCATGAGCGTGCACTATAGGCGGTATTGCGCACGCGACAGCACAGAAAGCCGTTGCGATCGCCATGGTATCAGCTATCAGGCTGGAGCCGATGCCAGCGGTAAAAGCATTCTTGCAGCTGTCAGTTTATTTTGCAACTAGGGCTCGGTGTTGACATTATGTTTGAAGTTCCCGTTGAGTTTGAGGACAGCCAATGGGCCATAGGGTTGGGCTGGGGGCCACAGGAGAAGTTCATTTAAATGGCTTGGTGTCAAGCAACTGGCTTTGTCCGTCATGCTGGAATGATGGGATACTGTATGAGCTGGTGCTGGAGGTTACAGGCAAGACGTTGGCATTGTACACCCAACAGATTTCACGGGGCGACTTTTTCATCAAGGGTTCAAGGGAGCCTGAAGCTGCCATCACTGCCAAGCCTTATGAAGTAGATTTATCGTTCTACTTGATGACTTGCAATTTATCTATTCATTGCCTTTGTTCTAGGCCTGCTTCGGAGGAGTAGGCTTGTGTCAGGCATTTTATTGGCCGTTCTGATTCATACATGCTTTTCCTTTAATTTCCCGTCATATTTCCTACATTAAGGAGATTTGGGTTCCTACGATTCCACACCAATATGTATATCAAGGTGTTTGCACTGTGTGAATATGGAAGGGAGGCTGATAAATAATGAGAAAAGATAGAATATCCATTGATCTCTGTTGATATGTTCTGCATATTTCATAGTCTTGAACACAATTGTAGTTATTTTATTGAAATAATTTGACTGAAGTGAGGATCTGCATGATTGCTCTTCATAAATGGTAGATTTTAAGATAATGAGTGGAGGTAAAATTATTAATTGGATCCTTTAATAAGGTGATAAGGAAACACATAGTTTAAATGTTGCATTTGCTAATTTAATTACACATTTTTATATGAGTCAAGGCTGTTGTTAGGCCCTCATTATAACGGCCTTCTCGTCAATCATATGGAAACAAATCAGTAATATGACTAGTAAACCTCTAGCACATGATGTGACACACCATAATCTCCCATTAGACTGATTGCAAGACATGTTGGGGTATGCGAATGTGAAGTGGTTCAGTAGACACATTTCAAAGAAGGAGCTTGCTTGATACAGAAACCACAATGATGTTGTTATGAGGACTAATGAGTTTTGTGTAATAGCCGCTTATGAGATGTTCTTCCCTTGGGGTGTTGTCCGTGGTGCTGAACAATACCTTTGGCATTTGATGATAGTTTTGAACGAAAAAAGAAAGCCATTAGAGATTGAATCCACACCTTATAAGGATGATTGCAAATATTGTGTCATTGTACTATAGGGACTTTGTAGGGGAATTTATATATATTTTAAAATGTGTGATTTTAAAATTTGTTTTGTTAGTTGTTCCACATGAGCAGAGGTAGAATATACTCTAGCATACTGTGCATATTACACCAATATACAATACCTTGCAGTGTCTTCACTGAGTTTAGTGCTTGAGGGTGAAGACCTTCTCTCTTATCTATCTCATAGATCTCTTGTAAGAGCTCAAGATCCTTGCAGGTCATCATTGTAGTCTTGTCTTCCAGTCCGTGTTTTCTTTGTGGTCCATGCTCTGCTGTTTCGGTCCTGCTTTTCATTCTCGCTCATTGCTTGTGCAGTGGATTTATTCATTTTTTCACTTGTTCTTCCCTGTATTTTAAATGTGTGATCATGTTTGTTAGATTATTTTGATAGATACATGTGTCAGTGCTTAGTGCTTAGTGTCTCAGTGTTCTTGATACTGCTCTTGTTTGCTTGCCCTAATTGCCCGAGTCTTGACATATCAGTCTTTTACCTTTACCAGTTTTGCTTTCCGTTGTGGAAGAGCCCTGCCTGTACTTCATTTCTGCCCAAGACAAATTTCCCTACGGGACAATAAAGTATACCTTACCTTACCTTACCTTACCTTAGTTAAGACCTTATGACCATACTTCTGTCTCTGAGCCCCCTTGCATCACCTTCCAGTAAAACAGACATGTCACGTCCTCTTCCACCTCCTTCATTTACTTAGGCAGTATTGGTTGGAAGATTGATGTGGGGCCCTATTAAATATCTGTTGTATTTAGCAGCATTCTTGGGCTCCCCCAGGGTTCCGTCTAGTACCGCCTATGAGTCAGCTCAAGCACCAAGCCAAATTATGTGTTTTCCCTTAACCATAGGCAGACAGTTAAGTGTGTCCTAGACCTTATCTGCCATATCAATGGTCCACAAAGACACGTGAAATGGAAAAGGTGATTGCAAAAAAACGTGTCCAGGATCATTTTCTGGGGATCAGGATTTATTGTGCCTTCTGGAACTGATAGCACAATCGTGATTTGATTTAATTACTAACATTTCAGACTCATTTGATTAATGACCTACGACATTCTATCCATTTTTGCTAATATTTTTTTAATGTATTTGCTTTTGCACACATTTTAATTTCAGCCAGTAATCATTTAATCAAAATAGTAATCAAAAGCTTTTTATGGTTGATCAACCGATAATTACTAGGAGTGATAATTTGTGTTATTTATGCCTAAAATGTGATCATGTCTGTTGATGAAACTAAGTTGCCAAGATGGCATAGTTGAAGTAATCTTGGCAACTAAGTATTAAATCTTCTTATAAATGAGGGTAAATGAAACAAGTGTAAACAGCAGATGGTCTAAAGGACTTTACTATTGACGATGACGAGTACATTCAAATATTTGTGCAAAAAAACGACCAGGCCAGCGTTTACATTTGATAAGTTAATATCATAAAACCATCACCTATGGCAAAGTGTTGTAGTGAACAATAATAATAATAATAATAGATCATTTCTGACAAAATATTTTTTATGTGAAATATTTATGTCATTTCAAGGTATAGGGTGTATTCGCATGCATATTACTGCAGGAAGAAGCTTATCTGTAACTCATAAAGTATACATGTTGGAACTGCTGGGTCATTTTGAGACAATAGTGTTGTTTTTGTTTTGTGGCATAGTCTAAAAAAATGATTTTGTAATCACCATCATCATCACAAATGTAACTTTTGAACCCAAAATGTAAACCAGTTTGTCTCAATTGGCAGAAACCTATTTTGTATTTGACATTGCTTCACACAGTATGATGTTCTGCAAGACATTACATTCTTCAAATTGTTGTTGAGGTCACTGGAGGGGTACTCTAAATTGTATTCTCCAGTGCCTAGGGGTTGTGTGCAACAGATAGTTACGTGTAGTGTGTATCTGTTTATTAGAGTAAGAGATATTGCTGCAATGCCTTGTGATTTAATGTAAACCACACACCATATGGGGAAACTCATTGCCCAGCAAATTAAACCTTTCCCTCCCATGTTGGAGTTATATATGAAGAAATTGCTCATTTAATGTCTGATTACTCCCTAATACAACCATATAAACAATTCTAGCCTTACATTCACACAAGTGAATTCTGCTTTTTTGCAAGATAAGGGCTGCAATTGCTTGTCAGGGTTACAATGTGTATGGCCATTTTATTAAAAGATACACAGTGCCACACAGATTGTCTGTTTGGATTCATTATTCGAGGACTCTCTACTGTGAGGATGTGTCTTCATTATCCAACTGGGCAGCAGGCAGATAACACTGCCTCATTTGCTACTAGAGCCTCCATTTTTCCCTCAGCGATAATGCCGATCGTCCTTTGTGTGTCCATGGTCGGCACGCAAGCCATTTTCAATGGGCGCACAGGATTACAAAGGTTAATCATCAATTTAGAGCTAATCTTTGTTAAATACCTATAGAGCCGAGGTGGCTGCTTGAGATCCCCAAAACAATCTTCTATCTAAATGAAGTGAAAGATAGTTAATCGGGACAGCAGAGGTTGATGATAGTAGATGGCAGGATTGCATCAGACTGCTCAGTTAATGGCTCATGTTTGTATTGATTAGCTTCAATGCATTGTATTGAAGAGCTCTATGTTGTTATCCTTGCTGACGTAGTCATTTACGTAATGGCTCCTGCACTTTGTTAGACCACACTCTGCAGTAGAACTGTTTGGTGTGTGAAGTGCATTCGTGCAGAATACATATAGTTATAACTAGTTTAGAGGCCTGAGTGGTCTGCGAGGAAATAAAATACATACATGAATGACTTCATTGTTGCTATGGAGGAGATAATTATGGAGCTTCAAAATTATGCAATCAAAAAAGACAAGATCACTCTTACCCAGTCTGGGAAAATTAATTAAAAAAAATGTCTGGGTCTTTTTGGGTCTCTGAGTCTCCCAGTCTTTCTCTCTGAGTTTCTCTCTCTGAGTCTCTCTCTCTATATATCTTTCTTTCTCTGGCTGGCTGTTATTATGTAGACAACTGGGAACAGAGGATTTTAGTCATTATCTGGTCTGGTCTGGTGAAACATCTCTGCCTGCTAGGCTAATTAAAATTTGAGCTATTTCCCATTCATATTTCTCAGTGCAGGCAGTTCATTAAGTAGGAACAAAATGGAGCTGGAGTTTGCTGTATATCAGAAACATATTATCACATATTGCCTCCGGTGACATATTTTGTCTAGAGGAACATGCTCAAGTATAATTTCTGTATTTTTCAGGGATGGCAGGATTTTTCCCTTTTCAATTTATCAGCCTTTTATTTGAGTATTGAATGTTCTCTGTGTGGTTTTGTGATAAACACTGTCTGAGATGTCAGCCAATGAGATCAAGTTTATTATTGACAAAATGCAGCCCATTTTTGCTTCCATGGGGAAAAAAAAAAATTAAAAACTGGAATAAGATGGCATCATCAGTGGCTTCGGCATGACCGGAGTACATTACCGGATAAAGATAGTCCCCCACAAAATCAATGGCTTGAACTAATTAAGAAAGAACCTGTCTAAATAAACACCATGTTCACACATAACAAAACAAACTATGCTAACACTTTTAAACAGGATTTAACTGATATTGCTTCTAGGACACATACTGTAAATCTTAAGCTACATAGCGGTGAATCTTTTTATCCCCTTATTAGGCTTCTGCTGTTGGGTCTACAATCTTTGCTAATTAAAAATTAATTCCAGTAAGTTCTCGTAAAATGGTCCTTCCTTGAGAATGGGGGGTGATAAAAGCAGTTATTGGGCATGCGACCCCTGCAGCCTCTTATCTCCCATAAACACTTCAGCTGGCATTACGGGGCCGTGGAGGTGACAGAAGGAGCTCTACGCCGAAGGGCAAACGCAGGAGACGGATGACTTATTCATGAAGGGGCAACCATAGAATTGAGCGAGATGTCTTCTCATACCGTACAGTAGAACATTGTTGCAAAGTTCTCAATGCTTAGACCTGATTTAACTTGGCTTCTTTTCTCATTGTTTAGAGAAGGCTATTTCTATTTGTACGAATGCATACTGAGCAGAATGAGTGTTTTGGCCACCAATCACCAATCATTCCTAGGTAGAATGGACAAAAACAACTTTCGACCAAAGCTGCACACCATTCTGTTTAAATACAATGCTTACATCTGAGACACATTATTTGACTAAACACAGGCTTCTGCAGTACACTCATGCCCTTTTGCTCACATGCACACGATCCATGTAAGGAACCAGCTTTTCTCTGACCAATGAATGTGTGCTTGTGGCCTTACTAGGCCAGCTAAACACCAACTACCCAGCTAAAATGCCATTTTCCTTTTATTTTCAAATGCTTACTCTGTCAGACACACCTGGATGATTGATATCTACCTGGAAGTTGTGTTTGTTTTAATTATCCTAACCCATTTGTGTCAGAAACTGACTTTTAGGTTCTCTGAGTTTCAAACCAAAACACATTTTTTTAATTGCTGCTGGTTTCAATTCTTATTGAGGAGTGACCCTTTAAGTATTGTTGTTTGCAGGCAAATTACAAATTCAAACTATTAGTTTTAAAATATTCACAAAATCACATATCTCCACATTAACGGCCTAGTCACCATCCAACACACAAACACCCTGGCAAACAATAAAAGCAGATGTTTGTGTCCAGCTGGCACCAGAATGCACTGATGACAGTCTGGCAGCCCAGTGCTATGCAGCCACTGGTACAGTGGAACCAAGGCAAGTGTGTGAACAATGTAGTGACAGAGCCCAGTCTGTTGCCACGGCAGCCAGGTGGATCTGTGATACATCTCTTTTACCATCTCTGTCCAATCAGACGCTGGAAGCACTCCTAGCCCGAAGGGCACAAGGTAGGAGATGGAAATGGAGCTGGAGATTGTTATTATAGATAAACACTTCCCTGACCATCTAGTTTGCCCTCCAAGTTGCAAATGACAAGAATGCTCCTGAAAGGTAAACATACAGTATGCTAGTAGAACCGCCAGTGGTCAGTTGTGAGGTAGTGAAAGCTATGGGGACACAGATAAATAATATAGAAAGCAAGTAGGTCTTCACACTGTATCCAGTAACCGTCATTAACAGAATTTTTTTGATTTTCACAGGTATCTTCATCAGGTTAAAGCGGGATCTATTGTACTGTAGCTATATTTTGTATGTGGGTGTACTGTTTTTGAGTTGTTGGGCAATACAAACCCGTTATTGGAGTCTAATTGTTTCCTAATTGGAGTAATGAGAAACTATACTCAAACAAGCTTCTCCGTGGGCAGCTTTATCAGATTGCATTCAGAAATATAATTTTACATAAAGCAATGCACATTTATTTGATCAATCTCTTATGTGACATATTGTATGTTTCAGAAATATTGTGTTTGTTTCTTTTTACATTAAAATTTTAATCTCTTTGAACAGAAAATGCCACATTTTTTATTAAGCACTTTGTGACAATTTGTTTATAGACACTACGTTTTTGAAGGTAAAATACACATTTAAAATACACGTTACTTATTGAAACAATGGAAGAGCCGGCTTACTCTGCTGAACAATCTTCTGGCTACGCCATCTCATCCTACAGTCCTGATTCAGTTACAGTCAATAGCCAGTATGTTAAATCCCAACTTGAATTTCTTCTGTTGACAAGGCAATATGAGACTGAGACTTGTGCGAACATCATGCTTGCAAAACCTCAAGGTCAGCTGTTGTGGGTAAACGGAATTACAGAAAGCTTGTGTAACAATCGGATACCAATCCTGAATCCATACCATTTCTGATCCGCAGGCCTCACATATTGTATGAGTTGGTGGCTTTGCCCCACAAATGAGTCTTGGTGGTGTGCTCATATGAATCTGTATATGAGGACAGCTCCTGTCTGACTCCATCTTGATCACAGCATTCTGATCTCCAGTGATAACCATCTTCTGTCTGTCAATCTTTGTTATCTGTTATCACTGTATTGCTATAGCGCGATGTAACGCCCCTCCAGGGAAACAGTTGTCAGCTTGCTAACTGCAGCCTAGAGTTGAATCACTTGAGCGCTTGGCGCCCGCTATCACATCGCAGAAGGTCCAAACTTAAAGCCTTTCAAAGTTCTGCTGTGTGCTGAACACACATTTGCCATGGTGTGAAAACACTGGCATCGCTGTGCTGTGTGCCTTCCAATCGCATGCTGTGCCAGCGAAGAAGCTCCAAGGGATATCCGACATACACCAGCTGTAGTCTCTATATAAACATAAAATATGTCCATGGGAATTGTGGCATACCCCCACTGATGCACATAGTTTAATTTAAGTTTAATGTGTACTATTAGCTTCTCTCTAGAGGAGAGGTGCAAGTCCAGCACATATGTGGCTAGCAGCCACATATAAAGCAGTCCATAGGTGTGGATGGTGTGCGGAATTGCCCTTGTGGGTGAAACAATCATTACAAAATGGTTGTTTAGGTTTGATAAGAGTCCTTTTCCTTATAGGGCAGGGGTAGATGCTGGCACCAACCTCTAACCCTGCCCCTAACCTGTCATAAGCTCATAATGTTTTACACCTCTCCCTCTACAGACAGACACTAAGACACATTTTCAAATGTTGTGTGCTGGGGCTATAACACAGTGCACCTTTAACGCCTTTAGTACATTCAATAAAAACACTATCATAAAAGTGTCCCAAAATTTTTTTTTTTGTGTTTTTTTTTACACAGCTCTGTCAACACCAGTCATTCATTCCTTGCCATAGTTTTCTTGTTTAACTATTCATCCGGTTGGCCTCATCAAAGATTAAGACTCCCAATTCATTACAAGATGCCCTGCTTTTTTTGTAGAGTGATTCATTCATAATTAATGTACTGTATGTATTACAGTTGGGAGGATGCCCATGAGACTGAGACAACTTTGGCCCAGGGAAAACACAGAGCGGGTGTATTTGTTGTGATTACGCTCACTTTTTATTGCTAATGTTTTGATGAATGGTGAACTAATTGCGTAGATGCGATGGAGAAGATCAACCTCGTAAATTAAAGTTGGGGAAGATATGTGAGAATTAGTGTGCCATTAATAAAAGGGGAATAAAATTAGCTTTATTTTAGGGTTATCGTCTTGAGGCTACAGCGAGAGGACAATTGAGCTATGGAAAGCAATGGTGCTTTATCAGAGGTGACAGACTGAATGAGACTCATCAGGCGATGCTCTGATTGAATCCTTTGTCATCGTCCATGCTGTTTCTGACTGGACACAGAACACTTCCCGGCGTGAGTCAGCAAGCTCTGTGATCGGTTGCCTCCATGCATCCAAGGGTGATGAGGCAGCCAGCCTATTCTATCTGCCAAAATATCTCCAGGGAATCTGGACGGTGTCAGCTGATGCTCAAAAATAAATCACAGAACATTGACAAATGTCAAAGCATAACTGGGGAATGACTGGGGCAGTGCAAGCAGCGAGGTAACCGAGAAGACTAAAGCTATCCCATGTCAGTTCAATGTGCAGCCATTATTTCTCGATGAACAATGATGTGTTTGGGTAGTTCGAAGGGATATTGCCATGCCAAAATGACAGAGTTTGTGGAACTTTGCATCATCAATTTGTTGCATTTGGATGCCTCATGTTCTGCTTGTACAGATACACAGACACACATACCATACAGACACACAGCTTGCTGCTACAGATGGTTGTGGGCAGAGATATATGTAATTGAAGAGGCTGTTTTTCCACATTAAGCTACGTGCAAGGGAAAGGGCTACCAAGCGCTCTACTGTGCACTGGTTTACAGAGTTTACATCACAGCTAAAACACTACAATTAGCATCTGTAGTGGGAGGGCACATGTGTCTGGATGTACCCGTTAATAGCAGATTACCTCCTATTCAAGCCTGTAATGAATGCTTGTCATATGGGGTGTAGGATAGGGCATCGTCTCACTCTATTTTCTATAAATAAAGCAATCATCACCACCTTTCATGTTGCATAAAGTGTTAAGTACAATATACATTATGTGAGTCTGCCTGTATGCTACCATAATTATAAGGTTAACTGGTTTGTGAATTAAACACATATACTGTATTGATTGTACAAGCACTAGACTAGGCCTTTCACTAGTATAAAAGTATGAAAACTGACATTTTTAAGTAGGATTACATGTTATGTATCTGTATCTGTCATATTATAAGAGAACAGCACAATAATACTTAGCAACTGATATTTGAACTTATGTTCACACTAAGCTAATAACTAGTATGCATCCACAAGGGGGCCCCATGGTAGAGAATAAATTGCCTCTTGTCATTGGTTAACAATGTACCATTTCACATTCCAGTATGGGTCAAGACTCAATATTGCCTTAGATAGTGAGGTTTTAAGCCTGAATGCCTTCATCCAGCCTAATTCACAGCATATTATTTTACTAAAGATATGGATTTGAAAATTGTTGTCACCTGACCCTGCCACTTACCCATCATTGTAAAATCATTTGGGCTACAGCCACCCATTGCAGCCTACATTTGCTACTAGCTGTATGTCTGCCATACAACCAGCAGACCAGGTTTCCTGCATGGTAGACACTGGTTGATTGAGGAGTTGCCTCTTCAAGGCTGCGCTGCTGTTGTTGGAGGATTGAAATTCCTCTCTTCACACAATGCTTTGGATGCGTTCTCACTTTGCATATAAGATGCAAAACGTGCTCAAGCGCTGACAAACTCCCTGTCATCAATTATTGATTGCGCTTATTGCTGTAATCAATGCGTTTAACATCTGAAGCGTGCTTACTTCCCCGTGGGCTTTTCAAAACTAGACTGGCTAAAGCAGAAAGCTTTGTATTCTGATGAAAAGTGTATTGTTTGTTAGAGTGAGTCACATCAGTGATGTACTGTATAACAAAGTTCAGGGAATGTCTGTGAATAGATGAAGCCTTCACTTCCCATATAGCCTAGATAGATACTAATATATTGGTCCAGGATTCCACTGTGCACTGAAATATACCCAATACTTTAATCCTGTCCTGTGTGTGGGAGTGCTTCTTTATAGAGTAAGTGTGTGCGTGTGTGGGGAGGGGGGTTTATATAAATATCCCACTGTTTTCAGAGGGCCTATTACAAAGAAAAGCTGAGGGAAGGAAATAAGGAAAGATGCTAGGAGAGAAAGCAGGTATTAGTATGTAGGGTGTGTGTGCATGCGTGTGTGTGGGAATGTGTGCTTGTGCACGTGTGAGCACTCTGGTTTCCCGGACATACCTTTTCACGATGGTGGCCCTGAAACCATGTCAGACACTACATTCACGGAATGGTTGAGGCACAAATGCTCGGTTCAACCGGCCTAAACTGCTCACAATGAATGCAGTACACATTCCCACCCTTTTACCTTTATCAAACTGCATTCTGCTCATAATTGTTTTGTATTAATGTCTCACTAATAATGCCCCATTAAGGAAGCAAAGCTGGCCTGTACAATAGCCCTACCTGCTGCATGCTACAGTTAAGGGGCCCTGCTGAATATAAATGAGGGTCTGTTCTCATCCACTTTAGATATATTGAGGCGGTTGGTTGGGTTAATTAGTGACCCGGACCCCTGTGGAGCTGCTTTCGCTAGGATACAGTATGATATATAGTCTGATAATGCGAATTACATTAGACAGGTTAGATAGCACCCAGCCTTTGTTGAATGACAAGTATGTATGTGTGTGTATGTGTGTGTGTGTGTGTGTGTGTGACTGTGTGTCTGACTGTGTGTGTGTTTGTCTACATGTGTTTTGCGAATGTAGCCATTTTCCCGAAAGATTAAGTCAGGGACTCTCCAAACTGAAAATGCTGTTTCGCTACGTCAGCATTTAAACCCCCGTAAGGAGCCGGCTGTTTCATTGTATCCTCCTCAGTACCTTGGATGTGCTTGTGATAGCCACAGCTGAATAACCTTGTGTCGACCCTGTTGGTGTTTAGCCCAAAAGTCTTGGTTAAGTGCTCCGCCAGATATTGTGACTCCTGTGTGCTGCATGAGAAATTGGAAAGATATGTATCAAGTGCAGAATAAAGCAATAAGGCCCAGTGGGATGTGAAACAATGGTTCCTTCCAGGTGGCGGTGTGCGGTGAGGGGAGAGCGGGGAATTGGACGAGACAGAAAGCCCTTCTGGCTGCCTGGCTGGTAGCATTGGACTTGGCAGCTCTCTGCCAGGGAAACGCTGACAGGCAGGCACGCCTGTCACAGCACATAAGTGCCGCCCCGGGCCACCCCAGGCACGGCAGGGCCGGCCCCTCTCTCCTGCCTTCAGCTCCCTGGCCCAGGTGGTGTCATAGCCTTTGTGTGCTTCAAAGACACTGCTGAGGTGCGCCCGGTGAGCACAGCGGAAGGGATTGTTGTACAAAGTTTAGCTAAACAAAGCTTTTGTCCTGTATTACAACATTCATATCACCCGAATAATGCATTCGTTTTTAATTATTTGTACATTCTCACTTAAGTATAATTAAAACCTTTCCAAAAGCAACTGAGTCCTTCTCAAAGAAGAAAAATAGAACCAAAAGGGAACCACTGTTACACAGCAAAGGTAAAATTAGAAAAGAAAATAACAAAAGAAAGATCATTACAGACATGGAAATGGTCATGTTTTTATAATACATAATACCATGCCAAGTGTATGTGTGTGTGAATGTGTGTTCTTGTAAATAAGGTCATATCTACTGTTAGTGTGCATGTGTGTATGTCACACTCTGTTCCCAGGCAAGGTGCATTTTTGTTTATTTAGATTACCTTACCATGACCTTTTCTGTTGAATCTGGATGTTTGCATACCCAAAACCAGTTGTTTTGACTTCCCTGTTAAAAGCAGTACCTTTCTTGGTTTGTTTTCCACGTGGAAGAATGTCTATAAGTATATACGTTATATTATTATTATTTCAATTCATGCCATGCAATTCATATTGTTTATTTTGCTTCATGGCCACAGCTATTAACTGAAGGTCCTATGAGTCAAAGACAAATACGAACCCAGAATTAGTATGAAACTAACCTTTTAAGGTCAGGGTGCTGGGAAATTTTAATATCTCCCACGTTTTTGAAGAGCCATTCTATAAATCTCCCTTAATACCCTCTATCCTACTTGTTGTGTTTGCTGAATAGCAGAGCTCTGATATCGATCTTTCTTGGTGTGTATAGGAAATCAAAGTCACCTAGAAGTGGGAGCTTGATTTGCTGCAGTACATTTGGCGTTGTGCCTCTCCTTACACCTTGATTCCCATGGATAAGTGTATTGATTCTAATGATGATGATGACCTGGTAGAGGAAGACAAAGTGTTCCGGCCTTCAGCCGCTCCTGCATATTCAAGACACATTTTCTAACCGGCAGTCTAACTAGATGTTTTTCAGACAGAGATTACAGCAGCAATTGAATGTGAAGTGTGTTTATTGCATGAGAGGAGAAAACAGAGAGAAAAATCAAATATGAATTAATAGTCCCATGATGTAACTGGCAGACATATTACATTCTGGATCGTTTTAATCTGTAAAACAGAATATAATTCAGTTGAGACATTCAGAAAGTCATGTTGCTTTATCTTTTGTCTTCTCTACAGATGAACTCTGGCCTTGCTATGGTTTCTCAACCTCCTCCTGCTGAAATAAAATGGCAGAAGCAGACTGCACATCCCGGCTCAGCTCCTGCCCATCGTGATCACAGAAAGACAGACCTAGTCCACGGTTAAATCACAACACTTCCTTCTCCGACTCGCTCCCGTACTCCATCTCTCAGACGTTTACCATGACTTGTTTCCTGGCATCCCTCCTTGTCTTGGTTTTACAGACATATGCCTCAGGAGTTAGCATTCCACTGGACCCATACGACATCGGTCCAGGAGTGGGCGCTAATGCCTCCGGAGATATCCCACCGTCCCCTCCTCCGGGGACTAGCAAGCGAGCCCCACACAGCATCATCATCGGCGTCCGCAAAGGGGGCACGAGAGCCTTGCTGGAGATGCTGGACATCCACCCAGAGGTGGCTGCTGCGGCCACCGAGGTACACTTCTTTGACTGGGATGAGAACTACGCCAAGGGCTTCCACTGGTACCGTGACCTGATGCCCTACTCCTACCCCCACCAGATCACGGTGGAGAAGACACCCGGCTACTTCACCTCAGCCCTGGCGCCGGAGCGCATCTGTGCCATGAACTCCTCCATCAAGCTGCTACTGATCCTGCGCGATCCGGCCGAGCGCGTCATCTCGGACTACACCCAGGTGTACTTCAACCGGCTGGAGAACCACAAGCCGGTGCAGGCCATCGAGAACCTTCTGATCCGCAACGGAGCGCTCAACACGCGCTACAAGGCCATTCAGAGGAGCCTCTATGATGTCCATATGCGCAACTGGCTGCGCCACTTTCCCTTAGAGCAGATCCACATCGTGGACGGGGACACACTGATCCGAAACCCCCTGCCAGAGCTCCAGAAGGTGGAACGCTTCCTCAACCTGCCCCCCAGGATAGTTTCCTCCAACTTCTACTTCAACCAGACCAAGGGGTTTTACTGTATCCGGAGCGACGGGCGAGAGCGCTGCCTGCATGAATCCAAGGGCCGCCCCCACCCGGTGGTCAATAGCACCGTGCTGCAGCAATTGCGTTCATACCTGCAGGAGCACAACCGTACTTTCTACAGGCTGGTCAAGCGCACCTTTGCCTGGAAATGAGGGACCCACGATGTTAAACCCCAAAGGTGCCACTACGTTGGCGATGCTGAGGACACTATAAATGTGACGGAACAGCAAGCCTGATGCTATTGTAAAACTGGTTTCAGCAGAGGACATCAATGTTAACATAAGATAGTGTCAAAAGCATAACAACAGGTATAATATTGGGTGAATAAAGACAAAACAAAGCTTGACAAGATATTATTCCTGTGCCGAAATAAATGTTTAAGTCAGCAGATCGCGGTGAACAAAAATGTGTGAAAGTGAACTTTTTTTCCCCTCTCTCGTTTCATATTTTTGTTCTTGATAATAAATTGTTTTTGCTTTGAAACATATCAGTGATTTACTGTGTTTCTCACTCAGTAACCAAATTGCCTTATTTAGTAAGCATGCAACAGTCGGCAGAGGCATTAGCATAAGCATTTGAATTGCTGTGGTGCAGTGTAGACATTAAGGAAAGGAAATGGTGTTTATTCAGTACAGGAATCACTAATGGCATTGGACATTGAAGGTACGTCAGCTGAATTTCCAACGTCAGCAAGCTTTGGCGAGCTTCTCTTGCGCATCACCGCGGCTTGCCTCAACAATTCACTCAGGAAGTTAGGAACTCATTAAATCATATGCTGAACGGCTCTCCCAAGGCACCGCAAGCATTGAAAAATCAGTTACACAACGGCCTATTTATCTTCTTTCTTAATGATTATCTCTTTGGTGGAGCGTATGCGTTTTTCCCAGAAGCCTCTTGTCGATCTGAACTCCGCTGAGATAGACGCGGGTCGTGTTTCCCTCATTGATCCAGCTTTAAACAGCAGCCAAAGCTACTGCTCCGCAGGGATATCTGATGTTCATGTGATCTCTGTCTGCTGGTCTGGTCAGGGCCTGTACAAGTATATTGAGTCTCAAGGGGAGGACAGCACACTGATTCCATGTTGTGATGCATAACCGTTGATGGCGGTGTGAACAACATTTCATTCAATAGTGCAGAATAGTCAGTTTGGGGTTTAAAGAAATAATCTCATGTATGTTCCATCTGTAGGTGCAACATTCGCAAGCTATATAAAAATGACTCTCCTGTGCACACAGTACACGTCAAAAAGCACAGATGACAGCCTATATTGATAGACGTGATGTTGACATACTGACATTACACAAATACATCACTCATAGTCTGCATGGTTTCCATGTAACTTATTTACCGTAGGTGTCGCTGAGATACAATATTACTTTAGGATATAATGAAATAATATTAAAATTATATTGTTTATAGACAGTAGCCCTGTGTGTCAACATATAAAATGATTGATTGATGAATCCCTTTACTCATTATCTACAGCGCTCCAGAGGTTCCCCCCAGAGAAACGTAGGCCAGAGCAGGGAATGCTGGCAAGAAGTGTGTCTAGACGTGCATTATTTTCAGGGCCTCCACTATAAGCGCATGCAGGTGAAGAGGCTGTGACAGGTACCTCGTGATCCAGGGTCTGTCTGCTCTGGTGTCAGTCTTCACCCAGCCAGTCACCTGCAAGAGAAAAGTCTGTCCTGGCCCGCAGGCCAGCACTACCATTCACTACTACTCTGGAGGTGTTATACCACATAGGCAGCGTGTCCCCATGAATGCATATAGACAGAAAGGACAGAAGGGCAATAAACAGATCCCTCGCTGTTCTTTGAGACAAACAAACACTGTTAGAAAGAAGATGATTTCTGACATTGATCAAATATAATGTATTGTGTTAGAGGACCCTAAAATGTAAACCCTAAAACGTATATTTGTCTTACAAACAACTGTGCACTTGGCTCTAAGGAGGGGTAGACGATGTGCCTGAGCTCTGTGGGGGTGCCCGTTTAGTTTCAAACCAAAACCTCGTTTCTGTAAAGCTTGGATTACTAATTTCTTACATACTGTACTTTGGGAGCAGGACATTTTTCATTGAGTACAAAACTCATAATCAGATAAAGCAGCCAATGTACTTTACGCCTATAGGTTTAACATCATAACATAATATCTCTTTTGTCTGATAAAAAGTAATTAAACCCTTTGACACTGACTAGTTATTTTAATGGCATACAGTAATATCGAATCAGTTACTTATCACTGAACGTGTCTTGAATAATTGCTTACCTCCAATGTAATTTAAGATTTTGAAGGGCTGTCTGAATCAATCTGATGTCTGATTTTGCCTTATCATGTCATTCTAGAACCTTCTAATGTTGAGATTGATGAAGCACTTAGCAGCGAATCAAAGCCCGAGTGGCACACTGCTTGCTAAGCTGTTTGCAAACTAGCAGGTGCTATAATTGTCAAATACACGTCTATGCAATGTCCTTGACGTGAATTAATGACCTCCCTGCCAATACAAATATACTACTGCACATAAGCAGCCAACTGACATGGTTGGATGTACAGACAGCATAAACTATAAGCCACAATAAACCACAGAATATAACACAATAACACAACTTTCTTTATTAATGCTATCAGTCAGCATTCTATGAATTATATGAACACTACACTCTCAACAAATACACAATAATTCCATTAAATGTATTATTGTTTTCACTCAAACACAGCTACTCCATATTTAAATTATGTATGAATTAATTCTTACATATTTCTCTGTTACTAGTGCTACCACAGATGTGTGCACAGCTGTGACCACCTGGAATAGTTTGGAGAGCTTTTATCGTTATAAACCTATTTGTAAAAATAACAATGTCTCCTGGTTGAAAAACGACCTCGCTTTTAGCAACAATGCCATCGCCAGTGGCAACGAAGAGTGAGCTATTGTTTCATGTTGCTAGGTCATATGTAAGATTCCTGCATGGGAGCGATGGCTGAAAGTAACAGCACACTATTTGACTGAAACACAACAATGTTAAAAAATCAATTGAGAACAGGGATCTGGAAATAAATGACATCATATATGGTTTATTATTTATTACGCATGTATTATAACAAAAGTGTGTTGTTTTGTCGGGTATGGCATGATTTATTCACGTGATTGTTTATTTATATTTCATAGCCTTAATTGCAGAGGGCAGGCGTTTGATGTCTATCCACGGTGGAGGGCTGCTGTCAGATACAGGTCCAAGGGAGGGCAGACTGATTTGTCTCCACCTATTTGTGGCTTCACTACAAACATTCTTGATTAATCCACCGGGATCAAGGATGATAGAACAAGAATGCATTTGAAAGCATCTCACTGTACCGTTTCACCTTACAGCTATTTCACTGTCAAATGTGTGCAGGGTGTGCACAGAAAAACACAATGTCCTCTGGTAGTTGAGCTTGCTGTTCTACGGGAATATCATCAGTCAGTTACTGGGCAGTATTGAGCGCTCCTCTCAACGAGCAGCCAATCAGTCTCTTGGACTCCTGGACACATTGCTTACACATACATACACAAACAGACAAATGTGCATGGCTGCACACAAGCATGTGTTAGGGCATGGACACACACACACACACACACACGCTCGCGCACGCACGCACACACACAGAGTACAAAATAAAATACACCAACACTCACGCTTACAGTACCTTACACAATTAGCATAATTGCTCACTGTCTACTTCTCTGAGGTACACAGGCATGAAAAATGCCCCAAACGTTTGTTTTGCAAGCGGCTGGAAATGATCTAAAGAGACACAGTTAGGAGACCTCAGTTGATAGACAGACTTAATGTGGGTTCCAGAAGTGGCAGTCACTTCTCTCCATTGGCCACTTTCATCTTTCAGTCCTACCCATCAGCTCTAGTCTATTCAAATCAAGGGTTAGTGGAACAGCGCCGGGAGGCATTTCACTGGAATATAGAATCTATTTTTCTCTGGGTGTACAGTGAAGGCCCTAGTCCTCTCTCTGATTCCTCTGCAGCCAAATAACAACAGCGACAGTCCACATTCGTGGCCAAGAAAACCACAATTTACTACAGGCTTCTAAAAGCTTGGGCTCAAAGGTTTGTCAAACATTGGTGTTTACATCCATGGCACAAGGGCCTTGAGGGACCAGCAAAAGCTACAGTATTGCCGTGACCTGGAAGAGCTACTGCAATGTGTTTGAGAACATGTACAGTGAATTCCCACACTACATACTTCTTTTGCGTATGCAGTTGTTGTCTCAAGATAAATGGCATACTCAAAAGAACCTATTGTATGGTAGGTACCACAAAACAGACATTAGTCAGGAAGATGCCAATCAAACACCTGAGGCCAGACAGTTTTGAGGCCAATTCCAATAAAGCACAAGAACTCAAAACACCTGTTTGTGGACAGACAATGTTCAGGGGAAATTGGATATGTCCAATACTAACAGTGCCAACAGAACTATGCTAATTTGAAGTTTAACACATTTGATAATACTAGCCTGCAAAATAATAATATTATATATAACATAATGTTTACATACAAGTAAAACACTTTTTTGTCTCCAAGGGTGAAGAGAAGGCACTCACTTCTGACAATATGGCTGTAGGATAGGACTTTTAACATATTAATACATACTGATGTATGTGATATGTGCTAGGGAATGCATGTTAAAGAGTTAATGCACGCAATATACATTTTCAGTGTGACATTTATTGACAATATTTTGTAAAGAATTTTCCATTGAAAATATACCACTAATACATGTTTAGTCACCATCAAGGAACTATCCGGTTCTCAGCTCTGTTTCATTTATTCTTCCTGTCTCTTGGGATGTACTTGTATGCTTGGCTGATGCACTGAAGGGCAGAAGTTGACATTTTCACTGTAATCAGTCTCAGTGTCATGCCTCATCACGTTCCACATTTCTCTGTTTTAAGATCTTCGTGGACAGTCACGGATCAGATAAGGTCAGGTCCTACATTGAGAATCCTCATTTATTTTACACAAATTAAGAATGTTTCCCTAGTGACTTAGGCACCAAGCCATTGCTAATTCATTTCACAGCAGTTGCCTGTGTGTTGTGCTATTTGCGGGTGAATACAGAGATATGATGATAAAGTCTGTTCAAAGGAACAGCAGAGACTTCAGAGGGAATGATAACATCAACCCTTCCTCCCTCAAGTTCTAGAGTGGGTTCAAGATGCATATGCATAATAACTCCAGGTAAATGAGGAAATTTATTGAGTAATAAACAACTTTATTCACACAATATTTCACTTTGCAGGTACTTTTTCTTTGGATTTCCATGATAATATTTCATGTATTATCAGCACTATTTTTAACTAGAAAATATGATAGGTTTCCACCCAACATAAAAGTGGCAATCTCAAATCTGAATATCTGTTTGCTGCTGTCTAACACTGATTAAGGCATTACAGTGTGCCTACTTAAATCTATTGCTTTTTCCTGAAATCCTTTCCATTTGCAGTTCTGTTATCATCCACCTTATGGCTGATTGCATTAAATATCAGAAATTATTTGTATATAGCTATAAATGAAATGCCCATTACCACCAAGACAGAAACATTTCCGTTCATTAAACAGAAATCCCACACAAAGGCCAAATATAAGGTAAGATAATGTGCTGTCTAGACACTGGAAATGGAAACAGAACATAAGCCTAATAATGGACCAATGATGTTGTGACACATTTATTGCCAAAGGAAAAGCATAATCCTCAAGAAGATCCCACATATTTTGAAATCCCTACGATTATGTCAGTGTCATCTCTGCCTATATAGCAATCCAAGACCTATTGGCTGTGGTATGACTTTGCTGAATTTGTGGTGATCCAACAAGATATTGTCATTGTGTGAAGCAAGGCACAACTTGACATAAAGAACATATTTTGTACAATAATAAACAATATTTGGGAAAAGCCATGTTTACATTCTGCAATGAAGATATTCTATTGATATATGGAGGGTATTGTATTCACGCATATGAAGATCTCAATCAGTTCCTAGAAGACCTATTCTTCAGTACTGTCTGGACTCCACGTAAGCTCTTAAAGCGACTTAGGGATTGTGAATCCCAAACCATTTGCAAAGGCACTCAAACTCTTGTTCCAGCATTTTATAGCTATAAAAACACTCCTATAGGCCAGGCCTATAGGTGTCACACTGGTCACTGAGGGCAAATCTTTTGTGGCATAACAAACCAAAAAAACAATCTATGAGAGAGAGATTTGCAAAAACCTAGTTGAAAGGGCCAATAACAGGGCAAATGTGGGAATGCTAAAAACAATAATTGTTGAGCTATTAGATAGCTAATGGTAACAGATGGACAAGACTGGCTGCCACATCGAAGCATGCACTCAATGTGCAAACTCATTGTTTGACAGTGCACCTGTAATGCCTGGATCCATTGAAACAAATATACAAATGCAAATGCCTAAAATAATTTCCTGGAATAGGATCCAGCTCGAATTAAGGAAAAGCTTGTGTAAAAAAGTACAGAGGAAGTCATAGTTTACACACAGAACAAACTGGCTGGAGGCAAGCTTTATTCTATGGTGAAATCTTGTCTATTACTGTAATTACTAGCACTATTTTTGAACAAATCTGGGAACATTCAGCTCATATACGCCTGGAATCTTCCTCACAGTGGATGAACTGACTAATATTTATGCTGGCTGTAACTAAATGTAGGCTATAACTTGATATCATTTGCATACATTTATGCTATGAGGATGTTTTTATTTTAGTCAGGGTGCATGTGTTTGACCTCCCCTGTCTGCAAATGCTGTTCATGCAGTCATGCATTAAAATATGTTCTTTAATAAGTTATGCTTCCACCCATGTAGGCCAGTGACTGTAGATACTGGCATAGTTTTTTAGCGCTTGTGCTCTTTGTCACATTGTTTAAATTAGAATACTCCAGTGTGTGTGTAATTGTTTGTAATTGTGTGTGTGTGTGTGTGTGTGTGTGTGTGTGTGTGTGTGTGTGTGGTCAACAACTCTACCCCACAAAAGCACTATGTTAAAGGAACTATATATGATATTGTCTGCCACTAGATGTCATACTATAGCACCATCATCTCAGACCAAAATATGTGCTTCATGGTCCACACACACACACACATACACACACACACACACACACACACACACACACACTCATGCACTAAGATGTACGTGGAAGAACCTGCTTTGAAAACAAAGAACTTAGGAGCTGGGACTACAATACACACAGAGGGAAGGTGATGTCATTATCTGCTCAGGACACAATTACTTCACTATATAACTATATAAACCCACTATATATAAAATAGCTGTTTGCTGCTATATTAATGTTCAAAATAAAATATGTAGGACCTTTAAAGATACAACAAACATTGCTACCACACACTTTACAGTGAACACTGAACAGGAAGTCAGGTAAATTGACGTGTTTGTGCGTGTGTTCGCACGTGTGTGTAGGTGCGTGTGTGTGTGTGTGTATAGTGTACAAGACTATGAGCATGTTACCATGTTTGTTTAATGTGTTTGTCTACATATCTACATACTATGTGTATGAGCCACAATTTATATTTCCTTTACATTCAGTATTCTATGATAGGTCTTTGTTACAGAGCATTCCTTGGGAATGGAATTTGGGAATATTGGACCATGACAACTGGTTGAAAATGAGTTCCACCCTGGTGGCTGGTTGTGTATACTGCCCTTTTCTTTGATCATCTGTCCATTCAGAGCAGACACTGACATGAACAGAAACAGACCCATACTATAATGCTGTGGCTTAGCTGTAATTGCTGCCTTGAGAACGTGACAGGGTGCCGGCCTTTGTCTGTGTAGAAAACCGTTGGGAGATACTGTTGTTTATCACGGTACTGGTCCATCGCCTTTCTGTATTGAAGCCCCCAGAGCTGTATAGGCTGTACTGCTGCTTTGATTAGACTGGACAGTCGCAGACTGCTGGTTTGAAATTGAGCTAGCCTCACAATACACAGGATTGCCTTTAGTTAAACCTCTAAACAATTGCTGGGCTAACAACAGGACACCCGTACGTCTCTCCATCCAAGACGCGTCACAAAATAGATAGTGGCAAAAGTAAACTACTAATATTAAAAAGAATAGAACTATAAAGACCAATGTAGGTGTAGCGCACAATGCTGCTGTCTATGCTATTCAGATGTCCTTTGACCTGACAGGAAATCAATGTAGCTCACACAACAGCCACTGCTGAAACAGCCGTCTGCAGCTGCTGCTGCAGCTAACTATACAAAAACAGAAAATAAGAGGATAGCTAATACCTAGCCTGCTAGCCTATCTGGAAGTCTGTGCATGGCCATCTAACGTAATGTCCTCCTAAATAGCATAGTAGGTTGTCACTATTAATGACCTGACAGTAGCTTACAAGTATTATATATTAATAGGATGAAATATACATTAATATTGATAAGACCAAACTTACCCTTTGGTGAGTATAGGCTCCTGAGCTTAATAGTGGCATAATAGCGCCACCTATAGGGCCACTCCCACCCCTTATGTGTCTGAGGGGGAAGTAAAATGGGGGTTCACTGTGAGTGCTATGTGACCAAGCAGCAATGTTCAGATCAATCATTTTCATCAGGTATATTGAACACTTTAGCATTAAGAACATTTAAATACATATACAGACACATGCTGTTTGTAAATAGGATTTTTACAGTCACTCAAATGTTTAGAAAATTAGATATATAATAGCATATTTTCTCTCCCAGCAGTCGGATGAATGGGCTGAGGGCCCAACAGCCAGCTAGCCCTAGCCAGAGGGATGCTATCCCTCCACAATAAACAATAAACACCATGACTGTCTAGTGGAAGGGTGAACACAATCACGGCTGTCCCTCCAAATCCTTGCATCACTTTTACATACAATATGCGTGTGTGTGTTTGGGTGTGTAGGTTTGCATGTGCTTGTGTGTGCGTGTGTGTGTGTGTGTGTGTGTGTGCAGCCAAGCCATGCTAATTGGGGAGGCCGCATAACGGCCGTGGCAACACCTGGTCTTGCGTGCAGGAGGCTGTGTTTGTAATAATGAGGGAGGGTGTCAGAGACACACACGGTGCATCCAAAGCGGGAGGGGGCAAGTGAGACCACCACAGACCTAAGCCTGCGGCTGCTAACTAGCAACATACAGCCTGCAGCGCTTCCCTCTCCGCTCTCCTCAGCTGCCATGAAGCACACAATGTGAATGGGAGATGACAGGTTCAAAAAAGCTCAGCGATGCAAATATGGAGGTTTGTTTTTCTTTCTTTTTTTCTCATCCTGTCTGCTTCAGCTGTCATTCCGGCTCAGGTTTCACCGGAGTAATAACTCTGTCCTCTCTGGAAGCTAGCCGAAGCTCAAACCCTGGTCACATGATTGACAGCTCATTACCCTCCCCTTAACGCAGACAACAACCTTGGAGAAAATAAAAAATAAAAATAAAGCTTCTGGAACCAAATAAGGTTCTGTGTGCTTTGCAGGTTGTGACATAAGGTGGGGAACTGCCAAAGGTGAAAAATAGCATGCAACGAATGCAATGTTGTTTTTTCTTTTGTTTTTATGTAATGATACTGGGCCTATATATTTCCCAGTATTTAAGTATTTAAAGTAAGTAATAAAATAAGAAGAATTAATTTAATATTAGTTCAGTCTCTGCCACTATATTAAAACTGTTCACAATGTTGGTGTTGACCTGCTATATTAGCCAAATCATCAATTATTTGCAGTGTGCCACAAATGAATATATGTATATGTTTGCTAAATATTCACTTATTCACATATTCACTTAATAATTGATCATATTTTATTATCACAAATCCTGCCACATCTTCTAAGGCAGTGCTTGTAATCTGTGCAAGCTAGTGGTTTAGTCTTACAGAAACTGGGGGATTTTTCAAACCAATCCACAAAGTAAAATACTATTTTTACTGTCTTAACAATCTTTTATGAATAAAGCTAATCTTCGGCAGCAGTATTTCAAAATTGGCTAAAATATCAAAATACTTTTCTTTTTGCACATCAGAGGACTAATCTGCCAGGTTGACGGTGAACCAACCTTGGCAGTCTGTTCTGAGCAGGGTCAGACTGACCTTTATTTTAGCTTACCTTACTGTTGTGCTACTCTAAGGCAAAGGACATGGTACACAATTTGATGGCTATTCTCCGAAGAAATCTTTGAGGTTGTATTTTTAACAAAGTGCTTGAATGGTGCACGCACCAGGACACATTTTATAGACTGGTGGAAATGATTAAAACACACAAAAATGTTTCCCAGCTAGGTACACACACACACACACACACACACACACACACACACATACACATACACACAGCTCTGCAAACCTCATGCTCTCAGCAGCTGTATCAGAGGAGTGGAAGAACTCCCTGTTCTTTAGTGAAGACCCAGCAACAACCCTACCGCCCAGCTTATCTTGGCCTCCACTGAGTTCCCACCATCGGCGGGGGTGGTGGGGACGGGGCAGTGGGGTGGGTGGGGGGTTACCAAGGCCTCGGCCCTGTTTCACACCGCCAGCGTTCTGATCACCATCCTGCAGGAGAACAGAGAGCTTACCTCCCCATGGTTGATAGAGAGAGAGAAACAGAGAGAGACAGAGAGACAGAGAGAGAAAGAGAACCAGAGAGAGAGAGAGGGGGAGAGAATCAGAGAGAAAGAGAGTGAGAGAAACTCAGAGAGAAAGAGAATCAGAGAGAAAGAGAGAGAGAGAGAGAGAGAAAGCACACACACCTTCATATCTCTCTTCCTCTGGGGGGGGGGGGAGGGGGTGCCAGATGGGGTCGGATGCAGGCAGGCAGAGGCAAACATGGCCATTTCCATTTCTATCAGATGCTCTGATGTTCCTCTGCTGGTGTCTAGGTGCACGCTCGCCCCAGCACTCGCTCCATTAAAATACAGCACCACTAGCAGAAAGAGATGTTTATTTCAGTAGTGTGTGTTTGTGTGTGTGTTTATGTGCACATGTGTGCATGCGTGTCTTTATGTTGATTTATTTGTACTTCATTAGTGTATGCATCTGCCTACACAGTATATAGAGCATTTACAGTATATTTCAGTGTATGTGTGTATGTGTGTGTGTGTGTTTGTGTGTGCACCCATATACGTGTTTGATTTTATGCGCCCATAGGTGTCCATTTCATGTAAGCGGACAGTTACTCTTCCAGCAGAGCTATATTTGTATGCAATACAGATGCAGAACAGCTGAGCTGTGGCTTTCAAAGGCCGCAGCGCAGCAGAGGAGAATAACGGAGTTGTGAGAGCTAACATATTGCATTAAACATGGTCTGCTCTGTAATTGCTGTATTGCAGCACCATCAGCTAAGATCCAACCAGCCGGTCGCATTCAGCACAACATGCTTACTGTCACTCCACCTCAGTATACCATTCCTATAGCATAGCATCTACGCCATCTCTAGCCTACGTAATGTGTGATTTACGGCACTGTAAAGTCATTGTCCATTTTTGCATTGAAACATAACACATGGTGTGATAGATTATATACATCACATCATTCTATATCTAACTGTCTTCGACTGACTGCTCCATCAATATCGCCAATGTCATTTACAGGAATTAGCACACCTATCTAACACCGATCCCCCCACGGCTTCAGAAAAGTGTTATGCTTTCTTTAGAGATATTAACCTGTATAGGTTGACTTGATATTTCAATAGAGAATGTGAGCTTTCATAATTGCACATAATTGCATTGACCGTTCATTCGGACAGCTGTGGTCTTTTTGGTGTCTCTGTCAACATCACAGTCAAAGACACTTCACACAATCAAGCTCAGGGTGTGTCACTCAATAGTTTTACCCAGGGCTTCCAGAGAAGTCACTGATTGGCTGTCTGGAGAGGTGGCACAGCACACCTGCATGGCCGAGACCTGTACGACCACACTTCCGGAGCGCTATTCAAACGTTTCCTCCCATGAAGTCATTTCCAGCATTAAAATGAGACAACAAACACATACATTCCACCTGGCATGAATTAAGACATCACACTACTCGTGTGGAATAATGAAGTGTGCGCAAAGCAGCCCAGCGTAGCGGTAAGACTTTGTTTAGCGTGGAGGGACAAGCACGCCCGAGGGAACAGAAGCCCTCATCTGCATTGCTGAGCAGTGAGGTGAGAGAAAGGCGAGAGCGTCTCAGGCCCACCCTCTGGGAGAGACCTGGGGACCCGGTGCCTTTGAAGTGTTAATTTCGCCTGGGCCTCAGGGAGCGCTGCTAAATTGAAATGTCTTTGACGGTGACAGACAGCTGCAGTTGTCGTCTTACTGAAGCACCTTCCAGACGAAAGAGTGGTTAAGAGAAGGAGACAGGCAACGAGGCCGACAAAAGAGAAGAAAAGGGGGGGTTATACTGTAGGTGTATTCCGTCTTCTAAGAAACATGTTAACAGGAACACTGTTGCCAGGAAGTCAGAGCAAACTGGCCTGGTTGTGTGACCACCAGACGCAAGGTCAGACTATATGATGTGAGGCACTGCTGGTGATCTGTAAGAGCTGTAAGATCTAAGATTTCATAGTTTTGAACATTATTGCCTCTTGTACAAAGATAGACAATATGCTTATCCACAAAAGAAGACAATTAAAAAAAAACATGTCAGGTTCACTCTCTCCTGTCAGTGCCATTGACCAGAGACACTGGCATTTATCTGGAGGTGGTCCCTGGGTGCTGCACAGTGGCTGCCCTCTGCTCCCTTGAGGGATGGGTTAAATGCAGAGAACACATTTCGCTACATGTATGTATATGTGACAATAAAAGCACCTTTACCTTTAATTAAAAGGAGCATGTGAATAAAATGGTTCGTCCCACATTAGAAATCCGTCATGATGGCCCTTTTGTAAAATGCTGTTGAAGAAAGCTCTAGCCTAACATACACTACGCTTCATAAATGAGGTGTTTGTAGGCAGTCCACAGCTTTGAACGATATAATAAGCGGGAGAATTAAATAGAAGATAGCAGGAGGTTAAGCAGTATACTCTCCACTTTTTACAGCTCCTGTCAAGAGAGGGATGAAGATAATTTACATCCAAGCCGGCGGTAAATTGACATACATCCATTTTTCAACGTCTGAATTTTACACCATGACAGAGCTGGAGGCTCGGGTTCATGGATTCATTTGACCTCCCGTAAATGCTGATTTCATTCACTTTTCTCTCTCTCTCTCTCTCTCTCTCTCTCTCTCTCTCTCTCTCTCTCTCTCTCATGCATGCACGCACACACACGTGCACTCACACACACACACACACACCCCGTCGCACTTTCTTCTCTCCAAAATCTTTAGCTTCACTGACTTGGCAACAGAGCCATCATGTTGCAATACAGAAGAAAGCCTCCTCTCTCTTCCTCCCATACACATGGCCTCAGACAGACAGCCAGGCTCACCACAGTGTTGTAGAGAGCATGTAGCCTCAGGTGGACCACTGGCTACAGGTACAGACCTCCTCCCATAGACCTCTTGCAGAGAACAGGTGTCTGCCTGGTTTACCATGTCCCCAGAGGATGTGACTATGGGGTGACATAATTCTGTCAACACCCCTTGTCTCTTGCAGCCTGATGCACATTGTCCCCTGGGTGAGGGACATATGAGGACCCCTGTCCCCATCTGTCCAACTGTGTCTGTTCTAGGGAGAGGGAAATTTGTATTTATACATGTATATAGGCTTTATGTAGTATACATGTTATTTAGGATGCTAATACTGTAGTAGTAGTAGTAGTAATAATAATAATAATAATAATAATAATAATAAAAATAATAATAATATTAATAATAATTATCATTATACAATAGAGTCAACATGTTCACAACTGCCAGTGAATGCATTCATTGTTTTTAAATTACCTTGGACTGCAATGCCCCTATGCTGACTTTATCTTCCAGTCAAATACAATTTAGAGCAAAGGAACATTCCGGTTTGTATATTGCTATAGTAGTCTATTTACAGTATATGTTTTATTACTCACAGCCACTGTGACAAGGGAACATGACAAGTTGGTGTTTGTATGGTAGAATCTAACTCCGATTGTTACTAATTGTTGAGCAAAACCTCACACAAGGTACATTTAGCCACTTAGCAAATAGCACAATAGCAAACAATAGCAAAAGAATGATGTAGCTGCGTTGCAATTCAGGAAATATCATGTCCTGTCATGGTGACAAGCTGTCAGACTCCTAAAACACATTTTCCCTCTGAAATGGTGTGCCAAGTGAACTGGCTTCTGCTCTGTGGCAGATCAGTTTAGATGAACAAGCAGCTTTTTGTTGCCAGTTCTGAGGACTGAGACATTTCTGCTTAATGTGCCCGTTCAAATGTAAAACGCTGCAAAAACAAGAGGGGGATTAGAAAGCTTCATGTTAAAGTGTACCCAATTAAAAATGGTCTCCTCTGAGTTTATGCTAAATTGAGTCAGGGATTTTAACAAAGGGTTACTGCTACATTATAGTTTAGTTAATTAATATTGTCTTGATTATTTTAGGAGATTAGATGTGGATTATATATGATAGAGCATTACGCCTATAGAAAGTGCTATTCAAATGCTATAAAGTTTATACCATTGTATCTATTGTTCCCAGTGCATTGCTCATGTATTAGCAACTAATTTATCAATTCATATTTTAACATGTATGTGCACAAGGATGTATAATTACACTAGATGATTAATGCATACATAATAACTATTTAAACCTTGTAACACTCATTGTATTTGTGTCCCTTTATGACAAAAACGTTGTATGTAAAAATTGTATGTAAATATTATTTGACCTACAATATTGTTGACAGTCAGTGCTGGGAACTGCTGCCACCTAGTGGGTAGTCTAAATACATTGATGAAATTATAAAAAAATTAATAGCAGGCATATGCGTAACTGTCAACAGCACAGAAAACCATCCTTGGTATGGCATAACTATTTATTAACTAATACAGTTATATTGCATTGTGTACATTTACTGTTGATGTTTGCATAATGTCACAAAGCCTAAAAATGATGTACTGTCAGTCCTTACATATATTCCCCCTGCTATAGTATGTGAACTTCACTGGACCAACAAGCTTACGTGTGGCAGGTCTGCACTAATCCTATGTGTTACTGTAGTAACCTGAGGTTTAGTTAAGAGAGCAGCTGACTGCACTGGCCTTGACATGCCAAAGCACTCCCTCTGTGTGTGTGTGTGTGTGTGTGTGTGCTTGTGTGGGTATCACTTCAGCACAGCCTGAGAGTCCTTGTCTAGAGACCTTGAGTTCTAAAGAGCATGAGAGGCCCCTCTTCTGGGAGAGGGAAGAGAGAGCAGAAATAACAAAAAGCGAGCAGATAAGAAACTTTTCAGGCGGTAGGAACGAGGCGTCCCAGATCTCCCCCGCCTTCCTCGCACCACTGTTGACGTCTGAGTAGAAGATAGGAGCTAATCACTGTAGCCAGTAAGCTACAATGGTTTAGACATGGTAGCCAGTGAACCTTGTACACACACACACATCGGAAGCACACATCAGTAACAATGAAGTTCACTCAGGCCCCCGCAGGTGCATCTCTGTGGATACACAGTGTGTAGGGGGGGGGGAAGGGGGGGGGGGGAGAGGAGAGAGAGAGTGGGGGTTGCTGACTGAGCACAGAAAACAGCAACTCTTTCTTTCTCAAACATCTTCAAGGTCCCTGTGGAGGGATAAATGGGTGATCGAAGGAGGCTTCTCATGGAGACACATATGGACCGTTACTGGGTAAGTTGTGCTGTCCTGCCTGACTGACTTCATGCCTTGTTTTTTACACCATACTTTATTCTGCACTCTGGATGGGAGACGCCATCTGAACAGTTAATTCAGTCTAGTGATTCAAGTATGGCTTCTAACCTAACATATGAATGTGTTATTGATAGGTATGTGTTAGTGATTTTTGTGAAAACATTGACTGTATACCTTCTTTATCTCACATTTAGGATGAGCATTTGACAGCTGCACATTTGAACTATGGACTTTTTGTCAGATTATATTTTCACAGTAAACAGACAAACTCAAAATGTTTATATATTTTGTACAGCCTATAAAATGAGGCAACCAAACTAAATGTATCATCTTGGGCATTAAACAAGATAGTGAATGGTTTTTCTAAAGTGCAGTATCAATTTAAATTGTGGAATGTGAAAATGTGTGTTTATCGGGAGCCAGTGATGTAATTAATGTGTTTCGTTGGATCTCTCCATGTAGATGACAACATCTGAAGTACCTGGGTCAATGGGCTCTTTGCACTCGTTGTTCCTTTTTCCTATGCATATACCTCTTTGAGATGTAGCGTTAAAGAGGCATAGGGCATGGGAAAAGGGGGCTGCAGGGGTATTCTACCAGCCGGCTGGCCGTTTCATTCTCCGCTCTTCCCGACAAGTCACTTGACAGCCCACAGAGAGACAGGTACACAGCATGGAGGGCTGCAGAATCCTCATGTATTGTATGTCATTCTTGTGTAATTGTGTTTCCTGTAATGACAGACCTGATTTTGCTATATCATCATGTATTCATAATGTTTGTCTCTGAGTAATGTGTACACTGTCGTTATATAAATATGACTTGACACAAATTCATAGTTGTTTGAATACCAATAGATTTGTATAATGTTTTAGGGATGGTACTAAATAAAGTATTCTAAAAGATCCTAAAACTGTTTAATTATTACCATCTGAACACATTAGACTTAGAGTGGTAATATGCGATGTGTTTTAAACCACTGTGATGGCCAACCGTGACCAACAAAAATGCTTCAGTTTTGCTGCTTCAAACACATGAGAGCAAAAAGTTTGTCTTTTATTGCTGCTATGACCAGTGCCAATGAGGGGCATAGCATAATAATAATATATTGTAGATAATGAGTTACATCTAATGAATAATCCAAAAAGCATTGACTGATTAAATTTAATTATCACTTAAGTATGTGTATTTATATATATATATATATATATATCCCATCACCATTCATCACCATTCAAATGTGGCTCCAGCCAGTCTGGAACCATTACTAGCAAGACTCTTAGCACTTCCTCACCTAACCTGCAGGTTACCTGATTTAAGCAGTGACATTAAATATCAATTGGTATTCAAGACACCAGTTCAGAACTCCACCCTGTTTCATTTTGAAAAGACCAATGGGTAATTTACCAGAGCTGATGTGGCCATCATCAGTGTCCTGAAATCTGAAATCATACAGTTCTGAGTGCATAGAATTACAAAGCTATTCCGTATATGGAAATAAATTCACAGAGGCATCCAAAAAGCTAAGTTTGAGTATTTTCAGTATTAGACTAAGCCACTTTGAAATGTGATTAATGATGAATCCATTCACACACAACAAATAACTTGTGTTGCTTAAAATGTAGGATCCTTCTAATATGCTACTGCACGAATTTAAATCCAAGGTGTAGCCTACCTATAGCTATAACCTTTATTTGCGATTTAAAAAAAAAGAAATAATAAATAGATTAAACCTTGATTGTTCTGAGTGACAAACCTCTGTCAGATCAAATGTCTATGTTAGCATTATCTGAGCTTACATTGAATCACTCCATCGCCTGAAAAGGCATAAGTTCACTTTGATAAAGTGACTGAATCCCTCCAGTATTTAGCCGGCTGGTTTAATTGCAACTAATGACTTAAGGTAAGCATACGTCTTTGGTAGACTTGCGGGCGCCGTCCCGAGAGTCTTTCAAGTTCGTGTGAACAGTTCAGTTGAAAGACAAAGGGGCTAAATGAATCTCAATGATCTTGTAGTTAAGGATTCTTTGATGTGGATTTGAAGATGCAAATCTCAAAGAGCATCCAATTAGATCACAGCTCAGGGCCATGCCACTGGACGCACACATTTGCCCAGAGCAGTCGGCGACAAGATCTACTGTCTAATCCACAATAACGTGGTGATGACGAATGAACGATAAATTGCTCTGAAAGCTACTGCTACTCGTTTACAACGAAGTTGATAGAAATACTGGCATCCATGAAGTCTAAATTAACCAGATATAGCCCCAGTGTGCCAGCTGTGGCCGGTTTTGCGTCTGCAGATTAGGTTATTAATGGCGGGTGTTTTGTATTACAGGCCATAGTCTTAATGTTCCCGTTTATCGACATTGGTTAGATCTAATTAGGTCTACTCGACACTCAATGGAGCCATAACATTATGCAAATTAGCTGCCTATAACAATTGGAATTGTTTTCTATAATGTGGTGGGAAAATGCACACACTATCTGCTCATAAACCATATTTAATCATTTTAACTCTGGAGACAATATATTTAAATATTTTCAATCAATATAAAACATTTACAATGTAATATTAGACATATTCACAAGCACTATGTATTCACAAGCAATATATAGAATTCACAAAAACAACTAAATAAAAATAAACAAGCAAAATCTTCAAATTCTCAATAAAAAAATGAAATAAAAAAGGCAATGGCAAAAATATCTAGATTTTGGACATGCGTTGTTGTTTTCAGCAACGTGGAATAAGAAACTCTTCCAACATCCTTTCTCTGCGTTACTTCTCAAAAGTAGACGCAAGGCTGCATCATCGCATTACTCTGTGTGATATGGGGTTGGTGTGGTATCTGTTGTGCGGGAAAGGGTATGCAATGGCTCGGGTGCTGGGGAAAAGATATGCAATGACTCGGGTGCTGGGAAAAATGTATGCCATGGCTCGGGTGCTGGGCGCTCTGGCAGTAGGCCGGGAGCTGTCCCGACAATGCGTGGTGCTGAAATGAAGGCGCATGCGACAACACAAATGGCGGCAGTAGGTTAAGTGGAGCTGAGAAGAATTCAGGCCGCACATCTTGGATATCACGCTTAAGCTTCATTCTCCTGTTCTGGAACCAGGTTTTTACCTAAAATCAGAAAGACATAGTGAACCAAATGACTCGTATAGGCAGCTATATCAATGTGCATATTTATGGAATTGTTTTCGTCAAGTAACATTATGGCGGCCATGTATGTTACCTGCGTTTCAGATAGATTGAGCTTCTCTGATATTTTTGTCCTCTGCGTGGCGCCGAGGTACTTGTGTTTGCTAAAAGTATTCTCCAGTTTGTTGATCTGATCAGAAGTGAACTTGGTTCTCATCCTTCGCTGCAGTCTGGGCTCCCCTTCGCTGTCGTCCCCAACATCATTCTCGGAGCCAGATGTGTAGCCACAGCTGTCTGGAAAAGACACAAGTAAAACGTTTAAAATTCAGTAATAACCTACGGATGGTTTAGCGAGCGCCAATAAACCCGATGGGATTGTTTGACGAACTTACTGTATGGCGAGGACGGTGAATATATTGTAGGGTCCTTGGTAGGTTCTTCCATTCCAGTGTGAAGGAACGTTTTACTTTGGCCATTCGGCCTAAGTGAAGCGTTCTTCAACTCAGTTCTAGACTGCAGAATGTTCTCAGTGTCCTTTGGCGTTGTGTAAAAACTTTTTGAAAGCCAATCCACTGAGAAGTTGGTCGCCATTGTGTGAACCCTATAGTCAAATGTGCGTGTTTTTTCCCCTTGACTGACTCTTGGTCATATATAGGAGGGGCACATGCCTATTTGCATATGCAAAGGAGTCTCAACGGAACGATAAAAATTCGATAGTCACTGTAATTGAGGTTAATAGGCGCTGCAATTGTGGCTTTTCTCACGTTCATGGCTGCATGATATGTCTAGGCGCCATGATGTCTGAGTATCACCTAGATGCAATCCCAGCTCAGTTGAATGATCCCTGAATAGAGTGATTAGGACCACATCCACAACACTGAATACAAACCATTTATAGCATAGTCAGTCAATAAGATGTATATTTAAGGGTTAGATTCAAAATAAATGTACCTCATATATATTTTGTTTTATAATGTCAATTATAACATAAATATTATCTTCGTGAGTAGGTGCATATTGTTCTTTTCTTGTAATGTTGGAGGTGGCAGGGACCCATGACAGAAACGATGCGTTTAATAAACAAAAACAAGAACACAGGCAACGAGTAGGTTACATTAAACAATCAGCGACACTATGCCCAATTAAACAGGTAGACAAGAAAAGAGAGACAGACCACTCGACACTTTTCAGTGAATACAACGAGGAGCAGGTGAAACTCAAAATATATGATTATGACACCTAACCCTAACCCAACCTACATCTATGAAACACAGAAGTCGAGGTTTGAAAAAAAAAAAAAACACTGATTTAAGACTAACAGATAGAACACGAGACATATAGATAACAGAACGCACAGCTAAATTAAACTGAGCACAAAGTGCACGCTAAACTCTTATTTGCAGGCTATCTTTTTTATTCTGTACCCTATATTTTAATTTTGCTGCCAAATATGAATGATGAATATACTTTTGGAGGCGGCCACCTGTCTGCAGGCACAACCATAATGGTTTTGACGGAATGGGTGTGCCAAGGAGATTTAATAAGGAAAGCCCATATAGAGAGTTTGGATTTGTAACTATTCATAAAACAGTAAAGGCTAGGTAGTTTAAGAATTTCCCAACGAATTTCCCAACGTTTTCCACAAAAATGTTGTATGTGTTTCCATTCTCCAAATGTAAAATGTATTATAAGTTGTTTAGCTACCTGATTATATATGCACCTAAGAGAACATATTAGACTATCATTAGTCATATATATATGGAGAAAGTTACATAGACTTTAGTAAGTGAGTTGGGTCATCTTTTGATCATTCACATATTGGGCATGTACAAAAAATAGACAATGCACTCAAGCAATTTCTAAGATTTTTACTGCTTACACATTTT
>JAODLL010000007.1:135224-147543 GCA_026546735.1 Forbesichthys agassizii | reverse complement strand
GGCGCTCATGTATTACAGACACATTAAATGCAGGATTTGTTGAGGGCTCGTCCAGTAAAAATAAGACATTTTTTTACATGACTTAACGTGACCTGTCTAATGTCTAAGGATGCAGGGATCCGCTATTTGAACGCCCACTTCTGCCGGCAGCAAGGATAAAACTGCCCGCGCCCCTCAGATTCGTGTTGAGTCCCGCAGGACCTGCGGGATCCCAGTGCCAATGAAGACCTCCCCAGTACGGGGTACAATAAGCTCTTTATAGATATGTCTAGACTGGGGCAGGCAATGGTCTAGTGATGCTCAGTTCAATTCAATGCACAATAGAACAGAAGAAACATAGAGAGCCCATCCAGACACATCCTACTGTGCTGTCTCAGAGGTTGTTGACAAGTGGGTTACAGTGTCAGCTGCTGAAAGGCGGGTGGGGGCGTAGATAGACATACAAACACAAACAAAGGCAGAGGAGGGGGGTACAGCCGAACATATATTGGATGTCAGGTAATAGCCATGGCACTGTTTTAGACTGGTCCATGGAGCTGTTCTCTGTTGGCTGGGACATGAATCATGGGTCAACCTGTTTCTAGTCATATGCAGTCTGTTTTGTTTCTAATCATCTGTGTCTAATCTTGGTCTGGACTACCATAGAAGGACAATAAATACAGGCATACCATATCTATATATATATATATATATAGGCTACCACACTTACTGTTTAATGTTTAAGACAGTTTGTGCCAAAAATCATCAAATTAGAAGCAAACTTAAAATGCAACTACATCATTATCATTTACAAAGATTGCTTGTCAGCATGGACAGTTTTACATTTGAAGTGATCGCTCTGCCTTCCCATAAAACGTGCAAGGCCTCACTGGCTGCCAATTAATCAGTATAGCTGTATATAAACAACATCAAAACAGTACGACCACTGAATATCCCATTAACTTTCTTTTGATTGCTCTACTGGGCAAGCGTCAAACACGAACACAATCCCACACACGCATACACGCACACATCAGAATGGTGCGCATGGCTTCCTTCTGCTGTGAGTGGCACTATTATAATCTTTCACGTCTGAGGAGCATACCTAATTTTAACAACAATAGGTTAAAGCGATGCAATTTGTATCCATCTTAAAAAGAAGGGTATTATGTGGTATTGAAAATGGAGGTGGCTAACGCATCTAATAATATGTCATGGGCAAGAGAAAAGGTGCCAAATGTGAGTATTGGCAGACTGCAGCAATGCCAGGGCAAAACTGGTGATGGTTTGAGATAGATAATAGGTTGTGAGCTCTGGACTCATTACCCAGGAAGAAAACAATCTGCATTGCATGTCTGGTTATTGGCCAGTGGAAATCTGGTGTATGCGTGTGTGCGTGTGTGCGTGAGAGCGTGAGAGAGAGAGAGAGAGAGAGAGAGAACACAAGAGCAGGGGGACTGCTGGAGGAGATAGACCTTTCCCCACTCTGACTACAGTCAACTCCTTTTAATGGGCGTCAGCAGTCCATAAGGGAGGACCAGGCAAAGTGTCAAACAGAAGGCAAACACACACACACCCACAGCCACACAAAAACATACATAAACCAACAAACGTGTGATCATAACTATAGCGAGTATCATATTAGAATTGCTGCATTATTACTATAAACTAAGCCATGGGTAAAAGTCATTGGTAGTCAAAGGAGTGTGTATACACAGCACAGAAAAAAAAACATATGAATGTAAGCTTACATGATGTTATCAAGTTAATTACAATGTAGAGTAAAACTCTTAGAAATTAGTTACAGTTTTACATGTCTACAATCTTGTGCAAGCAAACAAACACACACAGTAGGTCTAGGGTTGCTATGTCCTTGTGTGTTGTACACACAAGTGATAACTTCAGCCGATTACTCAGATTACATTTTCACTTTTAGGTCGTAATTAGGGGTAGACCAAAATACAGTAGTACAATGTTCATGGTATTTTCTACTGTTAAGTATAGTGATGTGTTATCGTGTTATAAATTAAATACTGACTCACATTCTATTGTTAAGGCTTCAACATCATACAAATCTTGACATTATTAACATACATGTTAGCCTTACTCAAGAAAATTGTAACGACTTATATACATTGTATTTTAACCGCCTTTCTAAACATAAAGGCTGTAATAAGGCAAAGGCAATGAGATACAATAATATATATATATATATATATACACACCATTATACTGTTGGGGTTAAGCTATGAGTTTGTGGCATAGCATGTGGATAGAATTTTAAATAATAAAATAGTAAATAATATTAATAAATAAGACACCTTAAAAAAGTATACAGTAACCATGCATTCAAAACACACTACTCACACCTTCGGTCTCATAGGAATGACCATTTTAAATGAATTATCTGATTATTTTGGAAGATAATAAAGGTTAAATTGTCTATTGAATTTCTCGTGCTTATGTTTGTGTTTCAGTGATGCAGTTATGATTGCAGTATGCAAATTTTAGACAACATATACCAGAATTTACATTACAGCAATACCAGCACACACAGCCAAGACATTTATTTAAAAATCCACTGGAAAACATATAGCCTGTATTGTGGTTTCTGAATATGTATTACAATGCAATTACAGACAGGCCATTTTATGTGTTAATAACATCAACATCAATCACTGGCATTGCTTATCAAGTCATTGTTGGGGAGATTTGATGTTGACCGTGCTAATCTGACAACATACGTTATGATGGAGCTGCAGGGAAGGGTTTTCCCCCCTTAAGCACACACGTATACACATTACTGTGTCTTCAGAAGGTGTAAAACATTAACATTTACACTTTACCTAATCTGGGTTTATTTTTTTCACACCGCAATCAACACATGTTATTTTAATCCAATTTATCAGTAGCCTGATCTGTTTCTGATCCATTGTAACTGATTAGAGTAGCTGTTTTTCTTGTTATGCATCACTAGATAACATCATTAACATTCCCAATGTGGCCTAATCCAAAATCAGGTTTCTTTAGTGCAGCAGTAAGGCTATTACATGTCAAAGTCGCTCTGGATTCCAGTGCTATGGCAGAGTATAGTGTGTTTACCTCCATACATTTACTAAATCTGGAGTATACAGTATTACCACACCATCACAACGCATCTACCCTAGTGAAATCCTCACCATCTGCTCACTGGCCATCCATTAACTGTGCCATATATTTTGAATGTTTATGGCGTACATCTCAAGTTTCTAAACATACATGAATGAATCCTAGCCAACTCCTACACTATAGTATCTACATACCTAGGAGAGGAGAGCTAAAAGGCCAGTGTGTGAGCAGGGGTCATAGGTCATAGTAAGATCTACTGACAGTAACTATAGCATGACTTTTGAGAATTCCATCTCGAAGATGAACCATGAGTAAAATGTATGCCTAGGAAATACAACTATATAGCAATATGGACAGCAATAGATTAAAAAACAAATATTTAATGAAGGTTTGCTTGTTTACAATTAAATATATTAAATGTAAACTGCTAGGAAAGCACAGAATGCATATGCAAAAGTATTTAATGTGAAACACCACCAAGTATGTTCCCTCCCTGGCTCATAAAAAAACTATCATATTCATTGATAATGGAGTGTGTTGCGAGTGAAATGTCAACAGCCAATCATTTACTAGCTGTATTGTTTTGTTGCACCATCAACATGTGACATGGACACAACAACATAAACAGCATGGAGTGAGAAATGGAGTGCAGCCTGTGAGGATATTTTTTGATAAAAAGAACAGGTCAGCTTGCCAGTATGACAGGGTTTTATTATTCAGTCCGACCAATGTCATAACACTCTGTGTGTAAACTCCGCAGGAAAACCATCCTGAGAAAGTGCGGGTATACAACACATGTATTGTATAACACCTTAGAAGTGTCCACCCTCTGGAGTACACAACAAGTCGTCAGTCACGACCTACATCGGCTACATCTCCAGAAACAACCTACAGGCCTTCCACAATGGACAGCTACTAAGCAACAATGCCGTATGACTAAATATCCACACAGTAAAAAAACACATAACCCACACAGAAGTGTAATACATTGCTACGGAGATAATTTCTTTATCCTTTGTTAATTTGTATTTATGTAAATGCAATTATACGTGTATTTTACTTTTGTGGTAACATTAAACTTAATGGCCGTGAGCCGTGAGCCAAGTAAAATGATTCAATTCAACGTTTCCTCTTGGTCTTTGTCGTGGCATGATGCTCTTCTAGTGATACACATTGTAACATTAATGTTGAGCCTATACTTAACGTAGGCCCTCCCGTATGTCCTCATGTCATAATGTTTCATCTTTGTACAACTGCTGTGGTGACAAATGGGGGCTGTCACGTCAGCAAAAATCTAGTAAATGATGGTCTTCTGCTAAGCACACTTTAATTAAGACAGTACTCTCATTGCTTTCTCTCTCTCTGTATCTATCTGCAGCATTCTCCTTCACTGTCTGTTTAAAGATTTGTATAGATCTTGAGGCACAGAGACTCCATCCACAATTATATGGAGGTAAGAGATCATCGCATGTTTGCTTACAGTACTTCTATTTCCCATAAATAAACTGTATTCAACCACTAGCCTGCATGGATTGTCCTGTGTGAATGTTGATGCCTGGCTACCCTTGACAGATTCAATGTTATACCCTAAATCCACTTTGCCTCCACCATATTCATTATACATCTCCAAACAGCTCTTATTTGACAGTGCCCTTAAGGCCTCTGTTATGATTGGATACCGGACAACAGCCAGCTCTTTTTCTCTATACGTCTGCTCATGCATGTTTAACAGTCTGGAGCAGTGATGCAATCACATGGAGCGACTTGGGCTCCAACGCATGCGTTTTCCACCTCAGCTGACATGTAGCTACCCCCATGACTGAGAGACCACCTTGCATTGCTGTACACCAGTGTCAAGAAGTGTATGTGTTAGTGGTGGGGGCTTGTCTCTGTGATAGACAAATGATGAGGCTGCATTGCTGTAAATGAGAGGTGGCCCTCCGCTCAGCTTGACTCTGGCCATGCTAGAGGCAGAGGAGAACACACAAGGAATACCATGGGATTGAGGGAACTGTCCGTGGTGCTGGAGCGTCAAGCCTCTCTCCCTATGGCATTATTGACCCCTTGTCACCAACACAGCTTCAGCATGAATACCCATGCAGCTCTTTCACCACTACTGACACACGCTGGCATGTCGCCCTGCACATAACAATGTGCCACTATAGTGAACAGGCGAGTAGCATGGTACACTGAAGGCCAAATTGAACAATGTGTCTGAATCAGAAGTTGATCTTCACACCATGTCATTCTTTCTAAGGCAACTTCAAGAGATTACAAATCATTAATATTATTTTAACTTCTGATCCAAAAAAGGAACAGCTGTAAATACCTAACTGAGATTGAATGCTGACACCTCTGTGCGAAAATGCAAAAATGACATTTTCTACCTCTCTGGAACCCATCTCACCTAGCTGGTCATACTGCCTCTCCATCTCCATCTATCTCTCCCTCTCTCTCTCACACACACATGTATACATTTGGAGGAGCTAAATAAGATGCTCTCGATCAACAGAGATCAGAGATTGCACCGTGTGCTTCGGCTTCTTCCTCCTCTGCATAATGTTCTTACATTATGCAATATTCAAATCTGTCATGCTTTCTGGCTAACAAAAGTGTTATAACCGTGGTTTCAGAAATTAGGTTTTCTAGATCATTTCTATCAACTAGTGAGTCATTGTATGCTCATAATAAAGCTGACATAATGAGGTTGAGAAAAAAAAAAAGTGGAGCCTTCCTGTAATAAACGTCATGCCCATAGTATTTAGTAGAATGTAATATTTACTAGAACTTCACCATAAGTTATCTGATGTTCTGCACTAGGTTATCTGTAGTGTGAATCAATGTAAGGCTTATTGTAATGCATTATATTACTTTACACACATATACCTTAAGAAGTTCGATAGCATACTTTTTGTTCTAATCAGTTCTAACTTAGCCTGTACAATAGTCAAACTGCATATTCCATTCACGACCATGCAACAGGTCTAGCCACTGGAAAGCAGTCATGTGCTAACGGACAGCGTCGAAAGCATAATGTAGAAAGGTGGATGATGTCACAAGTCCATAAATAAGGGTCCTTTTCTCGTGCACTGCGGAGACAAGACGGGTGTGGTGACTGCATAAACGCGCGATCCGTGAGAGAACAACCGAATTAAAACGGACACGACCGTTTGATGTGATACAGACGTCTAGGTAACGGTTGGGCACAATCTTGATCAACGCTTCTACTTGTCCTTATACGTGCCCTGGAGTTCAGATCATTCATCTGTTGCCACAAAATTGCCGATCGCGCTTTAACTCTCGCGCTGACAGCCACAAGGTGCTCAATACTGACTGCGCTGTCAGGTGCGGAGAACAGCGACTCACTCACTCATCCATGCCCAGCTTGGATATTAAATACATAGACCACCACCACCACCACCGCCCCCCCCCCCCCCCAACCCCACCACCCCCCCCACACACACACACAATCACAAGCTCATATCTGCGGTGTATCTCAACAGTTTAGTATTCTGTGCACACGCCGCTTTCCGGGAATTGTATGGCGATTTTCCTACGCTGCTACTCATTTGAATCGACTCTTTCCTATGCGGATTTCTGAATACTTTCTACCAAACGTAAATAAGGACAGGATTGAGCATTTGCTCCATGAAATACGCAGACAGATGTAAACACAAAAGCATTGCCATCACGAGCAACAACACTTTGACGGTAGACTAAAATCATAATCAACTGACCTCCCAAGCATACGAATCCCACTCTTCGGCAAACATCCGGAGGATTTCTGGTCATCCAAAAGCGTTACCGGGCGCAGCGGCTCTATGGAATGACTGGGCGATGTGATGCCATTGCGCTTTTAGTGTGATCCTCGTGAAATCAATTTTAATAGGGCACGTCGTCGGATGGCGCTATACGGTGGCGATCGCAGCAACATCGAGAGCAACTTAAGATAAATAGATTAACGACGCGATAGTTCCTTTTGGAAAATTCTGCTCGGAGAAATTGTAGCCAATTAGTACAGCAATGACAAGTCGCTCCTTCTACTGAACCCCGTTTCGATTTCAGCTGCTGCGTTGCTTGTGGAGGGAAAAAATGTGGTGCGCGAAATCACGTAACTTCTCATATCCAACATTTGTGAAAACATAGCGCTGCGTAAACCAAAGAACAAAATATCCCACGGTGAGTTATCCAGATCCACTCCTTTCAGCCGAAAGACAAATAAAGCAGGCTTTTAAGACGCAACATGAAGTGCTTTGCAAAGCACGTGACCGAGCTATTCCTTTGCGAAAATGATGCATTTGATCCATAATAGGCCAAAGCAACAGAATAAACGCCGGCGGGGGCGTGGGTGGGTGGGTGTTCTAAGGTTGGGCGGAGGGGGTGAATGGCGCTCTGACTGAAGGTTACTTACTCACCATGAGCACAGCAAAGTTATTATGATGGGTGCAACGGATGGTGGTCGTGTTGCCCGTAGAGCCCGTGATGTGGCAGCCCTCTGCCCGCCAACCACCGTGCCCATCGAGCAGGTCAAAATCCCAGTAGGCTGCGGTAGGGTCTACACCCAGTGCGAAGTGTCTCAGAGCGATGGTAACAGAGTGTACGGCGCTGCCGAGGCTGCACCCGTCTGCAAGAACGCAACACATTACATTAGGGAAACCAAGTGGATTCTCTGTGAGTGTGTGTTAAAATACGAGCAGGCACATATAACATACGGACGGACACAAACGCAGCCCCGTATGTGTGTGCGCGCACACACAAACACATTTTACTTAAATCGTTGCGCAAATATGCCATAAACAAGCTGATACTGCAGGTGGTGTATAGATTCCAGCGAGTTTCATTCGAGCTATTAGCTTTTATTTCAAACATGTAACACCGAGACACACCAAAAAAGTCACGTTTTTCTAGGAAAACAACTGCAGTGGTACAATGCATTATGCCATCGCATGCATCTGTTGAGCTCGCACATTCAAATATGACAAAAGCAAATAGTTATAGGTGATTCTATTCGATGGACACATCACAATGATCAGGACATGTGCCTGCGCAAGCATGTAGTCAAACTCGCCGATAGTAGGAGCGTTGACATCATAGGCATGATGATAAAAATGGATTTCCTCTTACCTAATTTGGTGAAAGCAACTGGTGTTGAAACGCTCCTCCGTTTCCCGTCATCTGCAAGATTGGTCGAATTCCCCGTGCAAGGAAAGAGTTTCCCATTCCGAAAGACAATAAACTGCAGCTTGCAAGTGGATATATCAACAGATTGCAGCGCAGTAGAGATAGGCGGACCAGCCAGCGGTAAATGGATTGAGGCGACTGAGTTCTGCGGATAAAACAAAAAATAAATAAAAAATAAATAAAAAATGTAAAAAAATGTAAAAAAAATGTATAAATAAATAATAAAGAGTGCCACATAGATACGAAAAGGGAAAACTCAATTAGAGAATAACTGATCAATTGCTTTCCACTCCAAGACTGGAGGCGACCATATGGACCACGAGTGACCGGGGAACGCGAATCACGCGGTTACGTTTGAAGCATGTCTCAACGCGCCTATCTGGTCAGACTCCCTGCCGCAGAGGTGGAAATGGTTCTTACCATTTCAGCTTAAGGGCACATCAACACTGCAGCTTGATTTAAAGAGACCAGCGGTCTGGCTTTATCTTAATTTCACTGCCTGTAAACACAACCTAACACTTCAAAAACGTTAGGTTTGGATACAAGGGTTTCTTGTTGGTGTGAGGCATCATTTAACGGGTGGGGAGGGGTTGGGGTTGGGTTGATATGTGGTTCAGTGGTTGACACCACTTTAGTCAGTATAAGTTATCTTTTTTCATTAAAAGGTATCGGTTGCTTTATTACTTCCTGCAAAACTGTCAATGCACAAAAGTGTTGATGGCTGTAAGGAGAGGGGTAAAGATGAATATGAACTTATGGGAGGGGGCTTGTCACTATGAAACCCACCCACTCAAGTTCTTTTATCATTGATTTCAACAATGAACAGGCTGAAATGTGTTTAATATTTGATCCATGCCAGTGTAACAATGCAGGTCAATAACACGTTTGTGCACAGTGAATGTGTTTTCAGTGGAGGCACAAAAGGTCGCCATATCATAAATATTCATAAGGTGTCATTCTTCTGTGTTCCTAATTGAGAATGATGCTGATGACTGGGCCCTGATGATATGCGTATAATAAAGATAATGAGGGTGTTATGCAGGCTTTTGTTCACCTTTCAATCATGTTGCTCTCCAGTGTGAGGGGATCAGCACTTTGAGTCAAACAGGGAGGGCTTCTCACTGGCCTAGATGCATGTAGGTGCCCATAAAGTGCCCGTCCACTTTAATGAGTAGCTGCTTCGTCAGGCAGTCGGCTAAATCAATGACGAGGGGAAGCACGGCCAAATTTCTTAATTAAGTTAAACAAGATTCCGTCTGTCTATTCCGATGCTTCGAGTGCCAGCCATAGTGCGATGGTGTTGTTTAATGTGGCTTTCCTGGCATTCACTGCATGTCTTGTACCCAGCCGCACGAGTCACAGTTTAGAGTTATCTGGCCGTTCCATTATCCCGGAAGGCAGCAAGTGTCACCAGACGATGGGGTACTTAGGCATGATACCTCTGCTTTACAACCACCATGTGCAGGGACCTGCTGGTGATTTTACAGCCTGGGTTTGTTACCTATTAGTTTCGGCATTGACTCTCACTTGAAAGAGTATTGATTTTCATCCTGCACAGTAACACTACACACACACACTGTGCGTAGTATTTGTGCGTAAGAAAGCAGAGAGGAAGATAGAAGGTGACAGAAAGTCTCTCCTTTCAAATGTATGATGCATGCCTGTGAATGGCTTAAGCTAGCAGGCTGTTAGCAACAAGCCGCGCTACAGAGATGTCAGCAAGCCGGTCTAAGAGGATTTGTCTGGCACTTGTGACAGACAGGTGAAAGGTAGGACTGGCAGTTGGCATCAAACACCAAACACTATGCCCAGCCAACATCAGGTGACCCACTATAATAGATATAGACAATAGAAAGTCGGCATCTCTTTTTCTTCCCATCTCTTGCAACATCTTTTACTCTAATTGTGATGTTGTGTATCAATGGGATTTACAGCCCATAGCTGTGCATAAGCCATGGTGCCCAAGGTCCCACTCTGTGAGACCACCTATGTTCCTCCAGAGCAGCCTGAAAAGATACATTTCCTTAGAAATCTGCCCACCAGGGACTTCAGCACTTCAGAGGTGATTTAGCTGGATGTGTCTCTACCTTCCGGCTAGCCCTCCCCGCTCTGCCTCCCCAGGTAAAGCTGTATGATGTTGCCTTAGCAACCATAATCATCTCTCTCTGTGGTACTAAGCTTTGGTCCCTTATGCAGCTGCTGAGCGAGGGTGTCCAGGTGGATGTTCCAGCATGCTAACACTGCTAGCACGTGTGTTACAGAAGCACCGGGCTGGAGCACACTGACCTCTAAACGGCCTGAAGGGCAGAACAGAACAGCAGTTTATGACCCGGGGGCACAAACCAAATCACAGTGTAACCACGTGCAACCATGCGTAACCATGGTGGCCTGATCAAAGAGAAGTCCAGCAGAATATACATTATTTATACAATGGCATAAAATTAGCCAAAATGCTTGTTTAAGATGTACATGGAGAAGGGATAACATTTAGGCTGGCGAGGCCTACATACATACAAATGTGTCATTGCTTGAATTTTGCAATCAATGAATCTTATAGCATTCAATGTATTACACTATGAATGGTGAATCTATGATGCTGTATTGTGTTATATAGTATCCACATCTCCTCCCATGCTTACGTGAGCCGATGAAAGGGGAAGGGTAGAGAGCAATGCAAGACACTGCACAGGACAAAGTGTTCACATTGATTTCTCCCACGGGGGCCATATCAGACGCACACCAACAAGAATCCATTTAATTTCTCCATACATTATTACCTTCTATTACAATCCAAACAATAACCCACGGTGAGCAATGCAGGCCGGTGATTCATCAAGGCCAGCATAAAGAGGCACAGGGAAGGTTGTTCTCATTACTGTGGTAATGAGACACTCCACTCAGCCATACCTGCTTACTCCTGTTGGGTGCGATAGGGGCCTTATCCCAGCTTACATTTGAGAGTGACACAGGAGCATGTTAACTCAGACACCCATGTCTCCGGCACCACTAGGGTTCAGGCAGTGCCAGCCGGCAGACCAGTATAAAGACGCAGTGAGGAGCAGGGTTTATGTCGTCTTTGTGAGGGGGAATCTGTGCGTCCACATCACAATCACAACTGCACCAAGATTAAGAAAATGAGACAGATACGGCTGCTGTCGACATTGAATGGTAGGGGTTACAATTAAATCTGTTCATATTAAAAAAATTAATATATATATTTCAGTGTCCTGAATTCTTGGGAGATATTCCAGTGAGACATTATCTGTGATTATTATTTAACTATAAACAATTGATAGGCAGGCTGGAATGACATCATCAAGATACAAAAGAATCAAAAGAATGAACATTATATAAAGTAATAAAAGCATGATGCTTCCATCATCTCTATCGAGAAATAGCCTACCTAGTGAAATTAATGTCCCAACTATGGTTCAGAAGCTGAAATAGCGAGGAGATGCCATCATACGGTACCCTATGGGTCAAATAGAAACGCAACTCAATATTCTGTGCCAATGCCATAATATCATATAGAGTATATAACACATTAAAAGTATAGATGGGAGGAAAATAACCTCAAACAAATGCAATACACGTGCAGGGTCCAAACAAACAGAAGGCTTAATTAGACATGACTACAGTATGTCAGTGTAATGATTTGTAATTGAACTGGTCATTCAAAATATCTTGTTTGTTACAGTATAACAATAACAATTAATGTGCCAATAACTAATGTATTGCTAAACTGTGTGATGCAAAAGGTCAACCTGCATTAACGGCGATTGGTGGTGTTATTAAAAGGAAATTGCGTCAACACATTATTAACCCCATGAACCTCGACAGCCCTATCATCCGTTTGGCCTATAAACAGGTAGATAGGTATTCAATGAATATTAAGTGTTTAACATTAAGTGAAAAAATGAATTTTGCCCAACAGAGCATTTTGTGGATCATAAATGTCAATATACATAATACATTTATTGTAACGATTCCAGACGGGGGTGAGGTTCCAATTGCTGGATTACAGTTTATTGTACCAAAGTACAGGAATAGG
>JAODLL010000007.1:123435-135124 GCA_026546735.1 Forbesichthys agassizii | reverse complement strand
TATATGTACGGTATACTGTATATGTTTTTTCTACAATAAAGTTTATCTATTAATGCGAATCTCTGAAAATATGGCTCTTGGATTGCCGTTATTAGGCCTATCAGTCAAGGAATAGCTAAGGAAATAAAATAGTATGAATTGGAATAAAAAGACTATGGTTTTACATTTTACACATACATATTTACTAATAAACATTATCACACATTTAGAAGGAGCAAAACATGGGTTACATTTTTCACAAACATTACGAATTTAAAAATCACACATATTAGAAGGAGATTTAGCATACACAGTGCTGTTGGAAGGTGATTAGTGCATGCAAATAATAATAGCCTATTATTATTATTATTATTATTATTATTATTATTATTATTATTATTATTATTATCATTATCATCATCATTAAGTTTTATATGTTCTACAAGCAATAATAACCTATACGTTAATTAGTAATATAACCAAAATAGAATAACGAAAGTCCTAAGGTGATTTATGTCCACTAGCTGGTTATATGGTATTCCTGGTTCTCTATAAAATTGTAAATCGTAGCCTATTCATTTTACAATTTGAATTTAAACCTTTATTTTAATCACGTTACACGGATAACTGATAATTTACGATTAGTCATCGTGTTAAAAACTGCACATTTCCCACCTGCTGCAATTGAAATGTTAATTAGCCTATAGGCCTTTTAAAAGCAAGGCCTCTGGCGATACGTTTGATAACATATTGCTATGCGCACGTTTTTATAGCCTAAGGCATATTCATTTATAGGCCTGCTTTTGTCTATTTTATAGGAACTCTGAATAACGGGAAAACTCGTGGGCACATTCACTTTGGAAAAGGTGACCTCATTTAAAATAAAATAAAATGCCCAGTAAGGTGCATTTGCTGAACCCTTTAAAACACTAACTTTGCTGTATTTCAAATCTTTATAAAAATATAGTAGGGTACATTAATTTCGACTACTGCTGGAGTCAAGCGCTTTTCTCACGGTGCACTTGTATTGTTATCATTTGTTTAATCACACTCAGTCAACTTGCAATTTCATTCAATTATATGGGCGACTTTCTGTTTTGGGTTTTATATAAAAGAAATGTGGCTACTCATTTATTATTATTATTATTATTAATATTATTATTCATAATATTGAATGAACGGACATAATAAATAAATAGGCTATGTGAAGAAATACTTCGCTATAATATTTTCGTCAGCGGGTGAACAAGGCTAATTCTTTGGAATGCAGTTGGCTATATATTCTCGCCCTAAGGAAAAATATAGCTGATCCATATAGTTATTTACGAACCTGTTACAGGTTAACAAATCCGTGGAATTATTGTGATTCATAAACACGACTAATCGAGTAAAACAATATTTTCCATTCGTCTGCATCAGTAGAAATACACATCTTCTCTCCAAATTCAACAAATCGCTGGAAACAATGAACCCATCCTTCACGCCGACGGTGTCCCGCAGCGAGTTTAATATACTTACGTTGTCAGCAGAAATGGCTTTGAGTGTAAATATATCTTTTTGTCAGATCTTGAAACAATGATTTCTGCAGTATGATACGCATCATTAATAGCGGTGCAATAAGATCTTAATAGAGTGCATCTTTGTCTGCTTGACGCGCATGCAAAGCAGCTGAGTCTATCTCCTCCAATCAGGGCGCGGTCTCACTCAACGCTATCCAATGGGAGATACGCGCATGCAGGTGGCCGCTCTGTTATCAGTGCATCCTGCTTCCCTCTCAGCATAGCTCGAGTCAATTTACGCAGAAAGCCGACCCTTATGGTCCCATCAAAACCACTAAAACACATCATCAGATCGCTCGACTTCCGACAGGATTCCCACTGAGGACGTATGCAGCCTTCTCTCTCTTCCAGCTGACACACTCCTCTTCCCAAGAGAGCAACACTCTTCCACACACACTTTTCCTGAAGTTGTAGCTGCTCCAATCGGGATACTTTTGGGACGCCCTCAGAAGTGGCCTCTGTGAATCTGCGCGTTTCTGATTATTAGTTATTTCTGCTTTCCGGGTGTTATTTTTATTTTTTTTTTATTTAAGCGAATTTGGTGGTTCATGTTCTCAAATGTTAGCTGTTGGGCAGATGGATGCTAACCGGCAAAGTGCTTTCGTCCTGGGCAGTACACCGCTGGCAGCATTGCACAACATGACCGAGATGAAGACGTCTCTGTTCCCCTATACGCTACAGAACCCGGCGGGCTTCAAGGCACCCTCCTTCACCAACCTGAACTCACACATCCCCATCGGGACACCACATGGGATTAGTGATATCTTGGGGAGACCAATCACCACTGCTGGTCAGCTGCTTTCGGGCTTTCCCAGGATAAACGGTTTAGCCACAACTGCGGGAATGTACTTCAACCCGGCCGCCGTGTCGCGGTACCCGAAGCCCCTGACCGATCTGCCGGGACGGGCGCCCATCTTCTGGCCAGGAGTTATGCAGGGTTCCCCATGGAGAGACCCCCGAGTTACCTGTCCTTGTAAGTCTTCATACTATATCTGAGTTATCTACAGCTATGGGTGGCTGTGTTTTGAACACTTTGTGCAGTGTTTTGTGCATCTATTTTTTTGTGGCCTGCATGTTATATTCAGCGTTGTTGTTTTCATGTAGACCTAATCGCAGACAACATGCACTTATTATTCCCATGCTAAAATGCCTATTGCAGAATGTTTACGTTGTAATTTAGTTGTATATTAAGATAAGTGATTTATATTATACTGTTTGTGCATAATGTGGTCTAGAAGTCTGTTAACACGATTCCCCTTCATCCTACAGCTCAAGCAAATCTCATGCTCGACAAGGATGGCAAAAAGAAGCATTCCAGGCCGACTTTTTCAGGACAGCAGATATTTGCACTGGAGAAAACTTTTGAACAGACGAAATACCTAGCTGGCCCGGAGAGAGCCCGCCTGGCCTATTCGTTAGGAATGACAGAGAGTCAAGTCAAGGTATGGATTGGTTCATCTTTCATATCACACCTAAAGCTGTTGTAGCTTTTTTGATTGTATTTATGTACAATGATACTTGAACAAACAGCTGTATATTTGACTTAGATTATAAAGTCTCACTAAAGTATTTAATAATTATTAGCCTGAACATTCTGGAAATCAATATTAACTTCGCCATTATGATTAGGGCCACTAATGTTCTCAGTTAGTAGTTCCATAATTATGTATTATCAAGTCTGATCTTCTTCTTCTTATTTTTATTTTTCTTCTCATTATTTGTATTTGTATTTTATTTATTATTAAATGTGTTTTGTTATTATACAGTAGTTTCTTATTGTAGTATAGGCCTATTAGTTCAATGTACTATTAGAGCTGTTTATATATGCTACCTGTGCATATGTGAACCAAGTGTTTCTTCTTAAACAGGTCTGGTTCCAAAACCGGAGGACCAAGTGGAGGAAGAGACATGCGGCTGAAATGGCGACTGCCAAGAAGAAGCACGACTCTGAAACAGAGAAGATGAAGGAGAGCTCGGATAATGAGGACGATGACGAGTACAACAAGCCTCTGGACCCCAATTCAGACGACGAGAAAATTACGAGACTCCTAAAAAAGCACAAGGCCACAAACCTCGGCCTGATCAGTCCCTGTAGTAACAGCTCGGACACCTTGTGATACCCAACATATAGACTATGGCGCTTGGAAAGCGCGTAAATATGCAGGGTATCCACACACACAGGGCGTTGCTGGGCTGGGATCAATTGTTAGTGTTGTAGCCTAAAGACGCGACATGTAAGTGAAATGTATATATTTTTTACGGAGTAAGTTATGTTGTTAAACCGATGTAAACAAGAAGTGGAATACTTTATTTACCTACCTATCGCAGTTCTGACGCGCTTATCCTTGCCAGAGCCCCCCTGAACACACTGCTTAGTTTTATTTTTGTTATACCAGAATAATGTTGCCCCATTTTCTCCACATTTCTTTAAAAAAATGCAATACTGGCACACAATGTATAGATGCAAATGTTGTATATAATATTGTAAAAAGCTTGTTTTAACGACGTCACTCACACACCCACAAACCTTTTCTTTAATACTTCAAGGAGTTTATTGTTTTACCTCATTCAAACGAAATAGAAAACTGGACTATTGTTTGTGTTGGAAAAAGAGAATATTAATTGCTTCCCGCCAAGGTTAAAGGAAGAAAAAAAAACTTTGTATTATGAATAAATTATTTAACAAGCATTTGGATTTATATGACTTTGATTCAAAGTAGTGGCAGCTAATATATATAACAAAATTCCAGTATAAATAATGTTATTAAAAAAAAAAAGAATTATGATATAGGGTTCTGTATGAACATGTGATGGAAGGAGAATCCATACAGCAGCATATGCAGAAAGTATACACAAAGGCCAATCCTTTATTTTTAAATATGTAATTTTTGTCTTGTATTTTGTATCAAATTCAGAACCAGAAAAAAAACAACTTTTATTCCATTAATCAAGATTATGTCATTGCTGCATTATCACCTCAAAAATAAGTTCGCATTCAGATAGGTTAGTCTATTTAAATTAAGTTGTGCGAGTGTCAATATTAAAACCTGGACTTGATTGATTTTGTTCATAATAAATATCACATTTAGACCAATATCCTTAAACAATAAAAAATATCGCAGCCAAGAGTGGGCTATTCTCATTAACACACGTTTAAATTATCTTTGGCATATTTGTGAAATATAGCCGACTCTAAACAATAAACATAATCCTGCAAAAAAAAAAAAAAAGGCACATATCTGGTTTGAAGTGATAGACTATCGTTCACTTCAGCTAAGAGACTAACCTTTTACATTTTGGGAAATATTTTAAACCATCATACATTAAATAACCACAGAGGATGCATTCATTTGCACAACTTTTAAATAACCGTTTTAGCCAAATTGTCATGTCATGCATGCTCGACAAATTTGAAGGCGATGCGTCTTGAGTCTATATTTTTAATAGCCTAAACGCATCCAGTAAATCTATGTGAAGCCTATATTTATAGGCCTACCTGCTTTATATAGCCCATAGGTCTACAATGACATTGCATTTTAAGACGCTGGTCATCAGTTCACAAAACACAAATGTTTTGACATTGTAACATTGACACTCTCAATTAAGAAATACATTAATCAATTAAAGGATGCATCACAGACATTTCAGAATTATTAATGAAGAGAACATGCCACTGAGTTCTAATGGTTTTATTGCTTGAGAACTGCATATCCAACAGTAGAGGCCAGGCCGTTCAGAGTACAATATAATCTCTATCTGCTTAAGTGGAGTGAAGAAAACTGCAGTTTCTCCTACCACATGACCAGCATCCGTGAAGAAAAAAACAAACAAAAAAGCAGTATTGCCTACAAACCAATTCACACAAATCAAGGCAACATCAATTCTGCGGCAGGCACAAAACCATTTCCATTTGCGGTGATTTAGATGGAGAAATCAAGGATCAATCTAACATCTTAAGACAGTCTGAAATCTGTAGTGTAGTAAATGAAATCGATAAAAAGAAACGTTGGCGTTTCGTAAACGGCACCTAATCGCAGTTTAATGCTGCGACAACAGAGGCTGTCTAAGGCTACATACAAAATTAAAAAGCATTTAGCGTTCTCTTTAGACTATTTATAATCAAGATATTTTAACCGTTGGACTTAAGTATTATATTATAACTTACACATGTCATTCCTGTGTACAATACTTGGCACAATGTTGCAGTAACAAAAATAGACAAAAAAATAAAACAAAAACATATTTTAAAGATACCCAAACCTATCTAAAATATCACATTCAGAACCATAATAATATTATGTAGAAATAAGTTAGAGTAATAATGAAATAACGTAAGACTGCTATATATGAAATATTATCTTATATACTTGGTCTATGGCACTGCTTAAAACATTCTTGGATAAGCTATAAATCACATCAGCTGAAAAGATTCATTTTCCCCCTCCTCTTGACCATTCAAAGGTCACTGGCTACAAAAACACCTAAACAGTCACTATGACTCCCCGCAGTTCAGCATAATAATTTTGGTAAGTATCATAAATTATCAAATTAAAAATTATACAGTATATAAAATGAGACTCAACTGATGTGTCACACATGGCAGTGTCTGGTGCACACACTAACAACAAGTCAAACATATTTATCCAAATTAACTCAAAACACCTATCTATACAGTATGCTAAGGAAAGGACCATGAAGTTTGGTCAGGACCGGAAACAGCACTAAAACCCATTAACAACTCTATGTTATACTGTCCAATGTACAAATAAACCTAACAATGTAGATATACATTTTTTTTTTGCATTGCACATTTCTTTTCTTTTAACATCTTAATATACTGTATGGAAAGGAACTTCTACTTTATATGTCGAGGCATACCTAAAATGATGTCTAAAATTATGTAGTAAGGACTGATTCTGATTAGAGTTTTGGCAACAAGGCTTGTGACATGGGACGTGTTGTCCGTCCTTATTTCTGGTGGTGGTGGTAAGGGGAATGTGGTTGCGTAGCAACGGCTAGGTCAGCGATGTGGGTCTTGTCTGGAGCCTGGAGATCCCGGGCTTCTATTCCACATTGTTGGGAAGTGTTTTGGAGTGGAGGACAGTGTTCATACAGACATCTGCAACTGGTCAGCACTGCTGAAAAGTTTAATGTGTCTGTGTGCATGCGTGTATGTTTGTGTGTGTGTGTGCGTGCGTGTACTGATGTCCTGTTCGTTTCTCACACAGGCGCTTCATGGTCAATCTTCTCCCCTCTCTGGCTCCACTTCCCTGCCAAGATAAAGAAATAAACACTTTTAATACTGAATGTCACGAATCTACTGTCGTTAAGAACAAACAGAACAAGCGACATATTTAAAATAAACAATCCTCTACACTAAAACATTACTGGCAAACAATGCTGCAAATGAGCAATTGTTTGGTTTCATTCAGCCATTCATATTTTTTAAACTAAAAACAGAAAACTTCCAGTCATGCTACAAAAAGCAATCCAATCAACAATGATAAATAATGACAAATGGTATAATAAAATAAAATGAATATTTACCAAGACATCACTGCACCACACAACACTTGTGCTTATTTGCATTAGGTTTACCTGCCCCCGGTGTTATCCGGAAGGACAGGAATACAGGCTAGCACAGAGAGAGAGAGAGAGAGAGAGAGAGAGAGAAAAGAGAAAAATAGAGAGAGTTAGCAATACTTCACAGCACTTATTATCAGAGAGAGCCCTCTTCTCTTCATGGAACAAATACAAGGCCTTAATAATGCATTTCAGGGAAGTGCAGGCTCACACACACACTCACACACAAACAAACACACATGGGCCTTCTGCACAGCACCTGTGACACAAAGGTTAAACTCACATAGCAGACATGTACACATTCCCCCCTGCGCGCTAACTACTAATGACATATTTCTAAAGATAGCCTGCCGTGACTTTAGCAGCGGCGTGTGGTTGGGAACACGGGGCTGCCTCAGTATCCCAGCATGCCCGGCGGGTCAAGTCGCAGACACACACTAGTGTCTACGCCACACTAGGGATGATGAAAGACCTGCAAGCCTTTGGCTCTGACACAGCCACTCTTTCAGCCTCAGCGCCGCTGTCTGACACTTGAGACTGGACAGGTGGTGTTAAACACTTTCAATACAGTCAGAGCAACTGAACAGCCTCTCCATACACATCTGTCACATGCTTGGCATGCTTTAAACTGGCAATTCATACATATTCTGAAGCATTTTAATGAAATACTAATTGTGCATTTACACATTTTTCCCATTGGGCTATTTAAAGTTAACCCATACTATGAATAATGACAGGAGAAATTTTATATTTATAGCTAATACATTTAACATGGATAACAACAAGTAAAAACTAGGGACCCTAGTTCAGCCGGCCTCAGGTATGAGCCAGCGCCATAGGCCATTCGTTTAGCATGCGAGGTTCCTCTGTGAAACTCAACAGGAGTTGGGATCAAATCTTGGTGCATTACCACCAGCTACTATCTAGAATGTAGGGCATGCGATTTTTAACAAGGTTGGTTGATCGGTCAGTCTCGCAGAGTCAGCCTTTACACACGTAAAGTCTGAGAGACAGTGTATAATGTTTTTATACCCCACTGTGTTTAATCGGATGCTAATTAGTTAATCCAGAGGCAGGCATATAAATATTAAGGCTTTTAATAAAGGCATCAGTCAAGGTTTGCTTGACTGATGGCTTTATTAAAATCCTTAATACTACTGTACTAATACTGAAACTATAAAATGTAACAAAATGTTTGTAACGTATTTGATTGTATAGGTTTGTGAATATTGTATTATTTGTGAATAATTAGTAGGGTAATCATGTATAATCTTAGTCGATGTTGACATACCCTAAAACCTGACTGAAAGTTCTTTGCAGTTTTCTTTTCCTTCTTTATTTCAACACATTTTTGGTACACCCCTACTCTTAGAATACATGCCATGTTATTTTTAGTGACCACCAAAGTTACCAGTTTACCATCCCATCCAAACATGATCTTTAGACCAGAGGGAGGAGTATCCCTTACTAGGGCATATTGCTCAAGCCTGCTTACAGGTAGGTCAACGCTGAGTGCACAACACCCAGACCACTAGACCTTCCTGCCCGTGCAATGCCACCTGTCTCACTGCCTTCAGCATTTTATCAGCTGGTATCTCCCCTCTTGGTCTTACTTTTAAAGTTCCTCACCATTTTTATGCCAAATTAAGCAAAGGGTTATACTTTCAAAAGATTCAATTAATATACCATGAGTTTTGGCTGTCACAGTGTGACAACCAACCCCCATACCAGTGTGACAATCTGAAAAAATGTTTAGCTAACAACCACATGATTTGACCTAGCATCTGGCAAATATACTGAAACTATAGCTATTCCCTTCCATTCTTAAACAAAAGTTACTAAATAGAGATAGACTAAATGTAAATATTTACTCTTACCCATCAAAATGTGAAATTATTCCCTTATGCCAAGATAGTTAGATCTCTATACATACTGACAATATAAATTAACTCATACAAAGAGGTCACACATTTGATAAGTAACATGTTACACAGCGTCCTTTAGTTTGGCTGTAATAAGCTCTGTGACAACCAACCTGTGACAACCAACCCCAGTCTCCCCTAAGTCAATGACCAAGTCAGACGTTAAACTTTAATATTTAATATGGAGTTTATATAATATGGATATTTAATATGGAGTTGGCCCACCCTTTGCAGTTATAACAGCTTCTCTAACAACTCTAACAACTTGTAACAACTCTTGTGGGAAGGCTGTCCACAAGGTTTAGGAATATGTTCATGGGAATTTTTAACCATTCTTCTAGAAGCGCATTTATGAGGTCAGGCACAGATCTTGGACGAGAAGGCCTGGCTTGTAGTCTCCACTCTAATTCATCCCAAAGGTGTTTTATAGGGTTGAGGTCAGGACACTGTGCAGGGCAGTCAAGTTCCTCCACATCAAGCTCGCTCATCCATGTCTTTATGGACATTGCTTTGTGCACTGGTGTGCAGTCATGTTGGAACAGGAAGGAGTAATCCCCAAACTGTTTCCACAAAGTAGGGAGAATGAAATTGTTCAAAGTGTCTTGGTTTGCTGAAGCATTTACAGTTCCTTTCACTGGGCCAACTCCAACCCCTGAAAAACAACTCCACAGCATAACCCCCCCTTCACCAAACTTTGCACTTGGCACAATGCAGTCAGGCAAGTACCGTTCTCCTGGCAATTGCCAAACCCAGACTCGTCCATTGGATTGCCAGACAGAAGCGTGATTCGTCACTCCAGAGAACACGTCTCCACTGCTCTAGTGTCCAGTGGCGGCATGCATTACATCACTTCATCCGACGCTTTGCATTGCTGTTGGTGATGTAAGGTTTGAATGCAGCTGTTCGGCCATGGAAACCCACTCCATGAAGCTCTCTACACACTGTTCTTGAGCTATTCCGAAGGTCACACAACACATGGAGGTCTGTAGCTATTGACTCTGCAAAAAGTTGGGTGACTTCTGCGCACTGTGCGCCCCAGCATGCGCTGACCCCGCTCTGTGATTTTATGTGGCCTACCACTTTGTGGCTGAGTTTCTGTTATTCCCAATAACTTCCACATTGTTGTTATACCACTTGGGAACACATGGACTATTTTATGATAACTCTAATAAATAAAGAGTTGTCATAATGACATGAATGTATGGAATATTTAGTATTGAGGAAATGTCACAAATGGACTTATTGCACAGGTGGCAACCTATCACAGTACGATGCTTGAATTCAGTGAGCTTCTGAGATCAAGCCATTTTTTCACAAATGTTTGTAGAAGTAGTCTGCATGAATGCCTGCATGTCTAGGTGCTTGATTTTATACACCTGTGGCCATGGAAGTGATTGGAACCCCTGCATTCAATGATTAGGAAGGGTGTCCCAATACTTTTGGCAATATAGTGTACTTGTGAGTGAATGCCAATGTAAATCGACAGTATTACCTCCCGAAAGTCCCGAGTCAAGCTTACAGGGGTATATGTATCAGACGATCAGCACAGAGTTTCTTATGTGATATAGTGCTAATGAACGGAGAGACAGACTAGTCGGTCACTAACACACTAGGCATAGTAATAATCAATAAACACACATGACACAGACTGAGCTATAGACATTACCTTGTGGTCCCCCATGCAGACATTGGGCCCTATATTATCATAGACTATAGTCTTCTCCTCATTTTCAGGCTGCAGAGAGAGATAGATTAGAGAGAGAGAGAGAAAGAGAGTTAGCAATACTTCACAGCACTTATCAGAGAGAGCCTTAAACAGCAATCAACACAGTAAACAGTCATACAGTGCATTATACAAAGGTTTGTTGACAGATGCATACACATACATTATGAAATCTCAGCAGTGCATTATTAGGAAAAAGTTGAAAAACACAATCAGTTTAATGACATACTGTATACCGTAAAACTTGCCTGGTCCTAAATAGACACCTGTCACTTTTATTGGCCTAGGGTGGATATATATTTTGACAAATAAATGCACATCTCAATTAGAAGCCGTCTGTTTTTCAATATTATTTTTTTGATGTAACCTATAAAACGTCTGCCCACAAACATCGTCTGCTTGAGCTAGTTCTAAGATGCTTGGATCACACATACATTTAAATGCTGTGTCAATATAGTAAGTGGAGAGTGCTGCAGAATAAAGAGACTAGTGGTGATGTCAGGTAGGCTATGCTTGTTTTCATTTCCTGGCTACAAAATATAATTGTTAATATTAGTTTAACTTTTCACCCCTTTTACTTTACTTAGACTATGCCAAACATCGACAGGCTTGTTGCTCACAGGCGTATATTTGACTTAATCCTCTGCTCAGATGTTTTACTAGCAGTGCCAAAAATGAACAAATGCTTGTTATTTAGTGTACTTACGAGTAAAGAAGGAATTACATTTTTCATTTCAATTTTACAACAAATACAAATAATATTAATATTGGTTTAAAAATGTAATTTTATAATAAATCCCATAATTTTTTAGCAAGGGTTTTGTGTGAAAGTAATTAAACGTTTGTTCTAGTGCTGGGACGATTAGTCGACGTAACCGACGTCACCGGTTACTAAATACGTCGATTTGCTAAATGTACCGTCG
>JAODLL010000007.1:75812-123335 GCA_026546735.1 Forbesichthys agassizii | reverse complement strand
AACAGTGTGTGTTACCAATGTGGGTGACACAGATTCTGAGGGAGCACCCTATGGCATCGACTGGATTTCTATATTATAAATAATGTAGTTATCCGATTAATCGAAAAAATGGTCGATTAATCGAAAAAATAATTGATAGATTAATCGACCAAAAAAATAATCATTTGGTACAGCACTAGTTTGTTCCATATAGACATAGGGCTGTCGCGATAACTGCAATATTGCAATATCGCGGTGTTGCAAACCCAACAGCGGGGAATGGCAAGCAACTGCAATTATCGAAATGTTTACATTTTATTTTTTCCATGAGGATAGCCCATCAAATATGAGGTTTCATCTAGGGAATTAGGGATTGAAGCGCACTTTCCCCCACAGCCTTGTTGTAGCCTTTGGCAATGTATGTATTTATGACACTCTGACGTTACGCTTTACTGCACTTTACTACAGTTTTGTCATACTGCGTTCTGTTTGGGCAGCATACAGCGCATCATAAATGTATTGTCAGGGCACCCACTTCTTTCTGTCTACAACCATGCTAAGCCAAAGTATGTAGTTGGCGCATCATAGGCTTTTGATCCTGCGCTATTTAATATGCTTTTAATTAGTCATATTTTCCAGCTGACATTTTTATCAAACACGCTGAACGTGATTGCATACCTACAGTCAGAACACCGGTGCACTAAACTGGTAGCCGATATACCGTTGCACATTGTCTTATTACGGACTCAGAAAGAAATTGTGTTAACCACACTATTTAGGAAGCTCTACGCCACGCACTTTACCACTCAAAACAAAAACAAAAATATGGCGATAATACTTTTGACTATACTATTCAACCAATTCAAATCACCGCATGGAAAATTATTTCAATGCGACAGCCCTATATAGACGCCTGTCCCAAATAAAGGACTATTGAATTTTTTGATTGAAGCAAATACAATTCCAACAGATCAATTAAACCCTACAATACATACGTTTACAAATTAGGTTCAAACTTCTTTTTAGCTGCTTGTGTGATCCATTAAAAAGTATGTAATAGAGGTGAATGTGTTTATTTAGAAATCCTCGTGTAAATTTAAGTGAGCGTACAATACATTGCAGCAGTCATGAATCATGAACATGTGGGAAACCCCCTACCACGAATCTAAGAACAGAAATATTATATTTCCATTATGTTACTGAGAGGAGGCATAGAGTATTGAAGGAGGTGAATCAGCCTTTAATAATGCCACATTGTTTTTAGATGACCAATTTGCACTTAGCGAACGAAATAAAATCAAACAAGGACTGATTTACATAGCACACATTTTCCTAGCATCCAAATACACTGCCTGTATAGTCTCTGTGACTAGTGTCACGTGTCAATATGATGCCAGCACACAAAGATGTTGTTACCCACTGAGCCATACGCCTGGAGAATAAATCCCTCCTCTGGTCGAACTAAAGAGTTTTTAAAAATCCATCTAACCCAGGTAGGCACCCACACACATAGTAGTTGGAGGCTGCTACCTGTGACTAGGTGTGCTACACTCCCTCTTTAGAAGAAAAAGCAAGTGGTTAAAAATGAACCGGAAAGTGAAATCCAAATGAACTTCAGAGCGATCCGCCGGTTGAGGAGGGTCGACGGCTTTTGTTGCCGGTAGCTGGCTCGCTACCTCTGTGGCGGGCCACGCGCTAGCTGGCACATCTCAATTTGTCTGGCGACCAGAAGCGAGCCGATGCCTCTCAGAGCCCGGGACACATTTATCAAACACACACTTGATCATTTACAAAGGCGGCATAAAATTGTGGATTTTCGGCCTGCGTAATCTTTAGACAGATAAACAAATTACCCTGGGCCCCGCGGCAGTGGGGGAGCACACGCTCCACTACACATTCATTACAGTGGCTCCCGGGAACGGCTCCGCTCTGCACAGCCAGCGGGCAACCTTTGGCGTGTTAGGGCTCGGCAAGCAGAAAATAACATGATGGCGAGTTAACCGAGTGTGCCATGATAGATGAGGCCACACGCTGGGCTGTTTACAGGCCCATGTCTCAACAATCTGTAATGCTGAAAGCCAACTGGGAGGAGGGGGGGGAAGGGGGTGCTGTGCTCAGTGAATCATTGGCCAATCTGTGAACGCATGGTTAAGAGACTCTGCCTTGTTCCCTATATTACAAGCAATTAGCTGGGTGTATGTGAGTCACTCTTTGCACAATCATGACACACTAAGTGGCTAGGTGAAATACTGGATTATACTGATTACTTTATTATTGCTTGTGTGTGAATATTAAAATGCTTTACAGCAGCAACTTTATTGTGCTTATAGTAATTCAAAAGAGGAGTGCCGGGAGTGCCTTGCTCTGGGAATGTTGAAGTGAAAGAACGCGCATGAAGGAAACCGGCAATTGGATTATTCAGTTGTGGAGCGACCACTTTTTAAAGTGGCATGCTGGATCTGCAGACAGACAGACAGAGACACAGACAGACAGACCGACATGCACAGAGAGATACATAGATAGAGAGACAGACAGAGACACACAGACCGACACAGAAAACATAGACAGACAGACAAACAGACAGAGAGCGGGGGCGAGATGGCAGATTGGCTGGCGTTTACAATGTGAGCATGGATTAGAAGCGTGCTAAGGAGGCTCTTAGATTAAGGGACTGTGTGCTAGGTTGACACTGAGGGGGAAGGGGGGTTTAATTATGAAGGCAGGGCCTGCTGGAACTCTGTAAATTCTGGGGCATATATACTGTCAGTATGGACCCATGGTTTAATGCTCCAAATTAATATCAACAGACACCTCATCCCTCCATCTGTGAGCTAGCTAACACCACAGGGGAACCATGTTGAATGTTGAACCATGAGAACGAGCCACATTCAACTATAGCTGTATGCAGTATGGAAGCGACACTGCTGGATTTGTGTCGAGGCTTCACTTTGTGGCTGACATCCGCATTACAAAAACACAGTGCGCATGCTAACTGGCTGGCACACAGCTCTACTTCTCCCCTACAGCAGCCAGAGGCTCACACCATTCTCTACCCCTCTCAGTTGAGCCTTTTTCTCTCAGTTGCGCTCCAACAATGAGCTGTGGTGGTGGGTCGAGGGTCTTAATGGAGGAATGTTCCTTTAATTTGTCCCCTTGCACCACAGGTCCACACACTGAGACTCACCTTCAGAACCAGGTCTCTGGCAGGATAGGACATGAGGACTCGGTCACACCAGGCGGGACATCGGGTGTTCATGTACTGCTTGCCCTGACTGCAGTCTTCACTGTAAGGATAGCTGAGAGAGCACAACATGGCCGTCATTACACAGCATTCAGTGGAGCCTAACTCAAACACACCTAAAACGCTCTTATGAAAACAAAACAAGGGTTCTTAAACTGGCATTGAAATGTGTGTAATGTATGCACATATAAAAGACACTGTAACATAATATCATCATTATTAGACAATAATTTACATGATTTCATTAGAAATACTGTAATGAAAAAGGCTATATATCCATAACAGTGAGCCCTCAAGGGTTCCTGGCCCACAGTTTGAGGTTTGATGACACAATCAATACAGGTCAATAGAACAACAAAACAAGAAAAACAGTTACATATGCATAGAAATGAGGCAGGATGCTGCGTTTCAGCGTCTGTCATCTGCGCGATGTGGGGGACACAGGGAGATGGGAACAGCAGGTCCATTAGTATGGCCAATCATCTGGGTAATCTCCTCAATCAACACACATGGACGGCTCTGACGCACTGTGTCTATGGTCGTGATTGAGACAACTCAGAAAGCGAAGAGGGAGATTTACTCTCCCATATGTAGAGCTACATCCCTATGCGGTCATCAAAAAGGCATTAGGTACCGCGGCAAATGGCCAAAAGAGATTGTCTCTTTGCCGACAGCAGGGAACGACTGTGTGATTTAAACGCCGGCGGGGAAGCCACTGAGGCGAGGCAGATTTACATTGTTAAGAATTCAATTTGCCCCCTTCGGCTCATCAAACGGCATCAGGTTTACACGCCACCAATCCAATTTGTTTGTCGACGCTCGTCGGGATATAACACCGGGCGTATGTGCGGCGATACCAATCCAATTTGCTCCTCCACCGCCACGCGTGCTAACTGTAGCATGGCACCACGTCTCTACAACCGACATGGCCACATCCTAATGATTATATAAATACAATACATCTACCTTCCATTCATCACAGATGGAAAGCCTCTGATACTGCAGCTTAATTGCGTCTGGCTGTGTTGCCACCGTGCATTGTGACTAGGAACAAGTAAGGTGTAGAGCCAACAACTAGAATGACTAAGACCTGAAGTGAAGACCACCGTTTCATCTGGTTGATAGATGCCACAGACACACATGACCTAGTGAGCGCATTAGACTGGTCTCTCTCACACACACACACACACCATGATGTGTTGATACGCTGGGACCAATCCCAGAAGAGGATGTTACAGCTGTGCCATGCTGACCACGGATGTGGTCTGGGACAGAAATTGGGGGGTGGGGATATGACAGGAGTTGGAGCATGAGGAACTCTCATCCGGACGCACACACACACACACACACACCCCACCAGGTGTACAAACAGACCTGTAGAGAGCTACTTAGAGAAGTCCCCTGCCTCCAATTAGCATGAATGGCACTTAAATCACAGGGGGAAATGCAGAGGGGTTTTGGTATGCTAATGGCCCAGGCTAAAAGAATGATCCCGGGATAAAAGAGCATGTGAAGAATAGGATGAGCGGAGATGGAGCAGGCGGGCAGGGCAAAGGGGATAAAGAGTGATCAGAGAGCAAGAGAGAAGGGGAATGGGGAGTGGAAATGAGCCTTCAAAGGCTTGCTGGAGCAGGCTTGTCTTCAGGGTGGCCTGTCCACTTCTACATGCTTCCTGTAGGAAGGTTCCCAGGTAGGTTGAAAACCTACATATCAGGAGCAAGAAGGAATTGTTTTATTGTTATACTAACCCAACAGGAGGGCCTCAAGGTCAACATAACGTAAAGGAAACACATCGATAAAAAAATGTTCACCCACACTTTTTAAACGGCCGCCTGATAGCAAACGTATCCAGGAACACTTTTAATGATGGCCCAGCCATTGTAAAGGCTTATTAACAATCCTGCAACAATGGCTATTAAAGAGCTATTCCCTGTATTTGTGCAGCCAAGGATAGGCTGCTTCCCCTCTGGTTTACCACACCCTCCACTGGCTCCAGTACAGATAACAGGACTTAATGCAAAGGCAAACAGCCGAGTGGCGCACCACCGGGCCATAGTGATTAATGTGTCCGATTAGCGAACTCACAAACTTATCGGGGAAGGTAAACTCACCAAGTGGGTCGCGGGCTGAAGGCCGTCAGCGCCTATCTGGCCCGTATTGCCCGCAGCAAGACTAATTATACTAATTAAAGGCTCAAGCTGATAGTGACAGTAATCGACCACCTGTGTGTGTGTGTGTGTGTGTCACACGCACACACACACACTTATGGTGCACATGTGCTAAAGATGACTATTAATACTTTCTCTAACAGTTACATATAAAGATATAGTCAGCTATTGCAAGCTAAAAGCAAGCTTATACACTTTGTCAAATTCACCAAATATCTCCTAGCATTTCACTAGCTTACCGTTCTGTGTTGAAAAAAAAAGATCCAATACTACACAGTCCTGGCTCTGTATATACAGTAGGAACATAAACAAAGTGGCAAAGACCGCTCACATCAACAAAACCGTAGAACTACAGCTTTGCTTCACAATGCGTTTCGATGTGTGAGGCGGCGTTGCGGAGGGAGCAGAGGAATATTATTTAGATTTGAGCTTGAATTTAGCAAACGTTCTCGAGAATGACTGACCTTGCCTTTAAGTGCCAAAAAATAATTAAATATATTAAGTTACAATTGTTAGCCCTTTTGAGACCCAGGTGAAAGCAAAAGTCATTTTTATATAGCAAAGAATAACTACTTTATATATAAATGTTATTTTTATTTTTTTTATTTTAGAATAATTTTAGAATAATTTCAGAATAAAATGTATAAAAACTTATGTTATTATACATTTATATGTACAATAACAAATCTAGGTCAGCAGATACAATAACCGTATGTTGACATTATGAATACAAAATAATATACTACTGTACAATGTCGTAAGGCAGTGTTCTACCATTAATTTATATTGGGACATTGTTATTGTGCTGACTGCGTGGTCAGAGATCAAGCCTGGCCTTTCCCAGAGAGCCTTCATTCAATCACGCTTGGTTCAGGGTTTAATGTTTGCCGGAGCGACCGACACATTAGTCACAGGTGTTCCGGCCAGTGTCAGCTGGCCTGTCAGGCCCAGGTGTTTGTCTTGCAACTGAACCAGTGAGGTGGACACTGGGCCCTACCTTATGTCAACCACCCTCATCTATAGCAGCGGGAGCGGCTGCTATATTACTACCACAATAATATCTATACAAACCATATTTGTACAGGGCTTCCTGACACACCACCTCCTTCAGAAACAATTAAACCACAATAAATAAAATTCAATACGACACATGATAGACAATAAAAATGCCCCACATGAATGAATGTGAATGAAGGGCGCAACAATTAATTGCAGCACACACAAGCCATAATGTGCATAATCAGAATAATTTGTTTTTAGAGGTGCTTTAACTAGGACAGCAGACAGACTAGGTTGTCCCGGTCTCTTATCTCCCACTTAAAAGTTATTATCTTGTTCGACATAATGACAAGGAAGTGACAGACCAAACACTGGCCCATTGAGTGGCTAAGTATTTAATGAGGGGAATATAAACTTGGGAGTAAGGGCAGGGCAGGATGCCAATGATAAGAGTTACAGTATGAATGACACAGGGTCAAGGGTCCCCAAGAGCATAATGGGATATGGTGACATGGCAATCGCTGTGCTGGGATTGGCTGGGAAAAACTCAAAGATGCTGCGGAATTCCCAGCAAGCCGCCGCTATGTTTGTTTGCCGTCGTCAGGGGAGGCTTGGCAAAACACTGAACAGGCACACCAGCCCGCTGCTATCAATAAAGCTTCATGTTTGCTTCCGTCTGTGGGGCTGGGATGCTCACCGGCACAACATTGGCATAGTACAAATACACCGTGAAACAAGCCACAGGTAGCTCATGGTCGCGATGCACTTGGCTACTCAACAGACTCAGGCTACAACAGGCTACTCAACAACAGGCTATTCAACAGACTCCAGCTATGAGAGGCATACATTTCATTCAATAGATGAGCGACAATGCCTTTATCTCAGTGAAGAGGCAGGGACACATGGCCACGAGCAATGTTTAGCTTATCAGCTATTATCGCCACAATGGCCCCTCATCATTTTCCCAGGCTCCCTGGCAGTTAGAATGATGGATGCTCTGCTGGCTGGAAAACAACCCCCCCCCTGTTCAGCATACGCCAGTGTGTCCTGTGGCGAACAAGGCGCACACAGAGACCTCAAGTCAGGCCTCTCCAATACAGATAGCTAACGGCGGCTATCTGTAGCATACCGCGCAAATTAAGTCACGTGCCTTCGAAGAGGGAGAGGAGCTAGGGAGGCTAAACAACAGGCTTTTTTTAGAGGCTATGCAGGACCACACTGTATGCACTATACACAGCGTATGAGGGAGGGAGTGACATCACGCCTGACGTTCTTGTGGTGTCAGTTGATGCACATGAGTGGCAAGGGCAACCCTCTGGGCGCTACAGCTAGCTACACCCATGCACTCAACACTAGCCTTGAGGAGTCCCATCCATTGAACTGTCCACACTGAGCCAACGCACTGGCTAGTAGGGCTGCACAATTAACCGCATCGCAATCGAAACCGCGATGTGGCGTTGTGAGATTATGTAACCGCAAAAGCCTGCGATTATATTATAAAAGATCTTCACGCACTACGTGCATGACAACCTGCGTGTATTTGCAGCATGCAAGAGCAACACCCATAATAAAGATGACCGTCAGATATTGAGGTCTCCTGTCATGTTAGGCCCCCTGCCTTGAGAAGCAAAACGTGTTATAAAAACTACGCCAACCGGGGGTAAGTAGCCTAGAGATCTTTATTTACTTAGCATTTGCATACTTTGAAGCCGACTTGTTACCTGTCAATTTTTTTTTTCTCCTTTTTTTCTCCTGATTATTTTGAAAATGGATGCAAACTAGCAGCATGCAGAGGCTGAAAAATACAATGTTTGCTGTTATTTTGGAGTCAGCGGCGTCGCAGAAAGGTAGGCTACTGTGTAAAACATGGTCGGACTGCTCATCCTGAGAATAGGTAGATTTCACGAGTGGCCCGTCAAAGTTACGAACGCTATGTCCGTGGCACTATGCAAAAAAAACAACAACACATAATAGCCTGGGTTCAATAGTCCGTGTTTGCTTTAAACACAGCCTTAATCAAATACCTGTTTCACTTGAGCGATCAAAAATCCAAAAAAGGGGCAAGGTTTATAAAACAGAGGAAGAAAAAAAAAACGTTTTGATCACCACATAAGGGCGTCATGCCTCTGGTATAGATTATAGTTTGATGGGCTGTCAGAAAAGCGTTAGAGTTCATATTTTGCAAATGTAAGATATATTATTGAGACTTTATTTAATTCCATTGAATTGCTTAATAGCCTACATATTTCAAAATACACATAGGCCTGTTACTTATGTTGTTTTTTTTTTGCTAATTGGCTAAGTGATTTGATATGACCTACCACTACATGTCACACTAGGCACACCAGCATCAATTAATTCTCTGCCTAATATATACATTAGGTACTCCTCTAGTCTATATAGTTAGCCCAGTGAAACCATAATTATCTTGCAAGCTTCAGTTTTACTTTGCCATGAGAATCAGTCTGGAGAGGCATCAAATAATGGCGTCTGTGACTAACTTAACATTCACTAATAGCTACGGGTATTATTTAGGTGCGACAGAGAAAGCTAATTGAAAACCATGACTACAACTTCTACGTATTTAAAAAAAAAGTTAATACCGTTTTGATTGACGGTTTTCCAGATGGACTTGCGTCTATAAATCCATGTGGCATGTCAGGTTTCAATATTGTCTATTTACATCCAGTATTTATTACTATAGTACAGAGCACTTTTAAGCTTTGATAACAATGGAAACAGAATTATGAGAGCTTCTTACTATATCATAATCGCAATATCTGCCAAACTAATAGCAATTATCCTTTTTGATCAAATCATGCAGCTCTATTGGCTAGTGCCATTAGCCATTTGTGTTTTATAGCTGTCGAGGGGAACACCTAACTAGCGTCACATCAAAGTGCACGCCACAACATGACACTACTGGCTTCACAGCACGCTACCACCCAAATGAACAGAACAGTGCCCAAGCAAAACTTCCTCTATAGGTGTTAACACCGTTTTCTCAAGGACCACAAAGTGTTCACAACATATTTTCATTCATTTTTCCTGGAGGACTCGCTCCTCAGCTGATCCCTGGAGAGCCAGTGTCTCCAGGGATCAGACCCATAGGGCAGAAGCTTGTCCCACCGGCACACTTTCTTTATTTTCCTGTCAATCAAGTCTGTGAAGACGCAACTGTTTATTTTTATTCCTCTGTCCAAGCTAAGAACAGGTAAACACACTCTGGGGACTTGGGACATCCCATTACTGTATGTCAGTATATACCCAGAGAGGAAGGGCTGAAGCGAAACTATGGAATTAAGAAATAGAAAACACAATCTAATCTGGAGTCTGCTCTGACAAACATACAGTAGATTAATTGCACAACTCAAAACATATCTAGCGTCTTTGTTAGTCTGCCATAAGGTCCTACATTTAGCAATAGACGGTCTTTAATAAATGTAATCACTTGGTAATATGACAGGGAAGAGGAACTGTGGTGCTTGTGTGGTGGACAAACACAATTACACAGGGGGTATTGAAACCTTCACCTGGACACATGGGCACGATTCATTTGTCTTGCTCTCTAGTCCCACCACTGTCTCTCTGTTGGGATCTTAAAACTTCACTGCCTTGATGTCGCTAAACATCTGCCTCAAAGCCCATTCCCGATAACCAGGTTAAAACAGGAATACATTCTTTTGCTGATCCCTCATTGTCCACTGTGACTCCCTTCCTAAAGCCTGGCGCGTCGCCATTCAATTTTTGCATCGATCTCCGGGAGCAAAACAAAAATAAATTGAGCGGAGGAATCTGATAAGAGCAATACTAAAAGCTTTCCCATAAATCAATCAAAATACATGAATAACATCCGCAGTGCTTTAGTATGTTTTACAGAGTATTACCTTAGTTATGCTATTATAGATATGAGATGGAATATACCGCAATCCATGGTATGTTTTACTGGTATTTCCAGTCACATAAAGACCTAATGGCCAGGCTTAATCATGTACAAGCACATGGAGTTGCAGTTCAGCATGATGGAGAAGCAACAGTATCTCTCTGTACACAAAGGGTGTGTGATTAATAAACCCAGATATACACTGACTGTGCAGACACAACTAAGACGTGCCCCAGCCAATGTGTATGTGTGTGCGCGGGTTGCGTGTGCGTTGTCCCGCGGCCGACTGGCTCCAGGTCCAGCTATGACACGGCGCGATCAAATTCCACACTACAGTGTTCAATTGCCTGAACATGTCACGGCAACCTTTGACTGACAGTTCCTTGGAGGGAATGATATGAATTCACAGCTTGTAACTCACACTTTGAAAGTTGCACTGGGAAAATAGCTGCTTTGGAGACGCGGAAAACACAGGAAAAACCCACCTAATCTCATAAAAAACACTGCATACGCAACACAAGAGGACAAGATTAACTTGCAGATTACATATTGGTGACTACAGTAGTATTGATTAATAGATTGAACAAGTGAGCTGTGCACATGTGTCTAAGTGAGTGTGCATTACTGTTTGCACGTGGGGGAGGATGCGTGCGTGTGTGCGTGCATGCATGCGTGCGTTCAGATGGCCTGTGCTAAAAGGAATACTAACATCACAGATGGCGAGGGGGTCTGTCCGGAGCAGGCTATGCAATGGAGAACAATCACTAAGGGCTTGATTGCTCATGGACCACAAGGCAGAACCGACAGGGGGGAGTATATATCCATAGCGGTGTGTAAGTGAGGAATTTAAGTGGAACTCTACACGCCATGGACACACGAGTCAGTTTTATATGGCTACGGTAGGTGCAAAAGTCAGCCGTTGCTCAAGGGACAATAAATCCTGCTGTCATTTATGCAAAGTGATGTAAATGGAAGCTTTGATTAAGACTCTGAGTCATTTAAAGAACAGAGACCGGCAGAACCTTGACACACTCTAGCGCTCATCTCACAGTCTCACACACCAGAGGATGTCAAAAGCTCCTTCACGCGCACACACACACGCGCACGTGCACACACGGCACAGCTCAAACTCTCTCTTCCAAACACACACACACACACACGCACGTCCCTGGCCACCCTCTGGCTGCCACCAGAGCAGTTTATCAAGTAATTATTGTTTGATTACAGCGTTTCATTATCTGCACTGATTGAGTCACAAGCGACGGCAAAGGTCAAGCGCCATTAAGGCTCTGCTCCCGAAACATATTTCCAAGCCGCAGGCAGCTTGTTTGCCCTCCCTCTCCTCTGAAAGGGCTAATTGCAAATGCATTTGTTTGAGGACGGGGAAGGCAGGCCACCCCGCACCAATCTGCCTGCACAGTCCCGTTGAGACCCAGTATCAATGCAGAAAACACACAAAGATGGACACGCAGCTGCACGTCCAATCGCGCCAGCCCATTGATAACCATCAAACACACATCCCCGGGCTCTCATAAACCCATTACCCATGATGCAACAGGGTGATTGAATCTTTTTCATTGTGTTAATCACATTTAAAAGTGGTTATCGCTCATGTCTGGCTGAAGCTAGCTGCATATTCACAACTGAGCTTTGGAATGCATTGTCTCTGGATATATAAACATATACATCCTTAGTGTCTGCAATAAGACATTTACTGTCTGATAAAAGTGGGTTGGTTTGTCATTGTTCTGACCAGTACCATGTCCGCTCTTGTTTCTCGGAAAGCATACATTAGTTCAAGCTGTTGTTCACTGCAACAGGAACAGAAGCAGGCAATGTTAGCTGTGTGGAAGAGCTAGCTTCATACCTGGGTGGGAAAGAGATCTCCAGCTCGTGCAGCCGATCCTTGAACACAGTCAGCTCTCTGTCAAACTCTAAAAGCTGTGGAGAAGAGAGAGAGAGGAATACATTCTAGTGATGGTTGAAATGGTTCATATTAAGCTTGAATGTGGCGGGAAAAGGTTAAGCCTCAACACCTTCCTTTCCTTCCATGTTATAACCATTAAGAAGATGTCAGATACTCTCATTACAAATACACAGAATTTATCTATAAATACATTATTAAAGCCAATTATGTATTACATGTATTTTATAATACACAATAGCAGTATCTTGCAATGAGAGGAGGAAATATTCACATTAATTATACAATAAAGACTAGAGAATACTCTCGTGATGATAGCAGTGGAACATTTTGATTCAGAGTTAAGTGAGAAGAAGCAATATGTGTAAGCATTCTATTATTTTATACTGTACTAATGCATTCTAGAATGTACTCACTACTAATACTGCAGTGCACTGGATATAAGGAAGTCCCATATTATTCCTGTTTCAGCAGAGGTTTTGCTTCGCCGCATGACAAGTGATCCTTCAGTATTTGAAGTAATAGGCATTTTCATTTATTTGTCCAAAAATGTTTTACTTGCGTCTCAATGGTGGTGTCAATGTGAATGATAATTATCGGGCACTTGAAAAATGAATCACTGGATTTCTTACCCAGACTTACTGGCAACTTAATCTTTGAACTAATCTGTGGCATGTATTATTAATGCATGCAGCTACATTATATATCTCTATTCTATGTCTAAAATTACTTCATGATTAAATAGAGAGCATAACAAATACATAATGCATTCAAACTCCAGTGGAAGTCTGGCCCTACAGCAGTAGTTGATGGGTTGATGTGCTTTTAAGTGGCCTTGTTGACTCTTTATATGACACTTATTTAAATAATGGTTTGTGTGTGCAAGAAAGAAAGAGATCAAGGGACAGAAAGACACATTTTGAATATTTTCAATGCTAATATTATCATGCAGTCTTCTACATAATTTTGTGACGATGGTACCGTCTACATTGTAGAGATGGCACCATTGTCACAGTGTGCGTATGTTTGTCCCTTATCCATGTCCTACTGGGAGTCTGTCTGTCTACGCTGACAGTAGATCCACACACTCTTCATCAATCATGTCTACTCGCCCAGCTGTACTCACTCACCAGTGTGCATATTTGCGAGCACACACACACACTAGCCTTGCTCCCTTTCACAAAAACCCATAAATCATTAGTGAAACGTGCAATTAGTGGCTCCTTGTACACATTAATTATGTGTGAGATGAACAGGTAGTGGGGTGGGCACCTGCATGACTGCCTCTCAGAGAGTGACAGCTTCGTATCCCGGCAACTCTCGGCGACCGCGTGCTAACCCTGCCCCTTTCCTCTCCAACAGGAAGGCATCGGGAAAGCCGCCGCCGCCACCGCCGGGTTGTTAATAGAGACGTGGAACACGCCTCAAACACCAAGCTACAATTACTACCCGGCTAGGACGCTGTCTCGACTCGCCGTGGCAACAGACAGCTTGACGTTAATGACATTACGCTGGCGCGCTCCGGCAGTCAACACGCTGACGGCTAACATAATGAAATATCAATGAAGATGACGTGGCCGACATGGATTATGTGGAAGGACATCCTCTCCCAAAGTGCAGCATGGATGGCGGGATGGGGGATGTATGATGGGTGGCGGTGGCGGTCGGGCGTCAGAGAGAGAGCTAGATTGGTTCATGGCGGGAGACAACAGCTATCATCCATCCACGGCGACGACACATTTACTGTATGTCGCTGAGCAACGAAAGCGGCAGGAGCGCGTGAAGCGAACGTATGCCCAAGATAACGCTGACTGTGTGTGTGTGTGTGTGTGTGTGTGTGTGTGCGCGCGCGCCAGCGATGTAGAACAGTGTCCCGGGCTCGGCGGTTCAGGAGGGCAAATGTGGCACATTCGTCAAACTGGTGGGAGAGGCTCACACACTGTGGATGAGGGATGGAGGGAGGGAGATTTGTCCCATGCTTCACTGTACACCCCAGTACAAGTCCTCTCACATCCCTGTGTGTGTGTGTGTGTGTGTGTGTGTGTGTGTGTGTGTGTGTGTGTGTGTGTGTGTGTGTGTGTGTGTGTGTGTTTCTGTGTGTGTGCGTGCGCTACACAATTAATTATCAAAACCATAAAACAATAAACACCACATTTGCTGGTGATGTATTCACTGTGGGCTTATGCTGCAGTGGCGCGCTTAGGAGTGAGTTTCGCACGGTTACACGGATTGACACATTTTTAGCTAAGCAGCGGCAGATTAGTGCCACTGGGGAACATCATGGAGATGGTGTGTTTCCAACAGCATGGTGCGCACGCGTGTGTGTGCACGTGCACAACACACACACTGGGCTTTAAGTGAATGTTGAGTAATTCATTTAGGTGACTGAAAACCCTGTGGGCAGACATTTCACACCACATTTAATGCTGGGTCAATTAAGCATAATGATTTGCTGGTCTAGTAGGTCAGTAGTTAAAAACAACAAGCCAAAAAATTAAACACAGACTTGATTCAAGGCAATGCATTATAAACCCAGGAGTAGTTTATCAGTGAGAAATGACCTTGGGATTTGTGGAAAGGGCTGCCACGCTGCTATGACTAGCAATATCACAGACTTGTCTGGGAAATAACACCTCGTCATGGGTTCACATTTTGGACTCCGCCTGAGCGCCTTTAACACCTTTAAATCAGAGCAGCGGTGACCGTAAACACACAAGAAGTTTAGACAGGGTGCGTGTTGGTGAGACATATTAGGTGTTTGGCCCTCCCTGAATGTCCCTCTCGCGCGGCTGCCAGCCTGTCTGGTGTCCATAATTGTGCTTTGATATACGTGTTGTCGAATATCCCTTGTGACAACACAGTCTGCCATTAAAATCCATCAATAAGTGCTGGGGTGAGAGGTCATTTAATTTGATTTTTATACCTCACGCTTGGTTTTCATTGGGGGAACGGAGGGGTGGCGGGGGGAGCTATATTTTCTCTTCTTTTTATGAGATCTTCATTATTTTTGTGGAAAGGCGATCAACTGCCCCTGATCGGGGATGGCAGATTGGTTTTCTTGTACACGACCCAAGGCTGAACCAAACACATCTACAGTAATGGCATCAAATCAGATGAACATTACAATAAAAAAAAAAAATAATTAAAAAAATAGGGAAATTCTTCAGGGGAAAAAAAACAGCTTTAAGGCCTTTTCCCAAAATGCAGAATGCAGCTATGTTGTATTCATCTTACCGAGGCTAGGGACATGGTCGATTCTTGTAAAAGCTCAATAAACCCTTCAGAATTTTAGCAAGCTAAACTACGATGCAGCCTGTGACCCAGCTGCACTCCGCTCTACACATCCCGTAGGTGCGGTTTTATTTTGCAAGGCTTCTGAATTACCAGCGAGCGCAGTGACAGGTAAAATATGAAAGAAGTTGGAAAGCGGAGCGGAGTTGTTACTTCTTTATTTATCTGCTACAGTACGTGCTTTTTAAACAGTCTGCTGGCATTGAGTAATGCTGAGCGCTTCGGAGCTAGCATGACAAGAGAGGCTATACGTACTGGACAGAAAGGTTCATCATTCGTATCAGGACCCAACCGTCGGCGCACAAACCCCCCCCCACCCCCCCCATCTGCCCACACCACGCTGATAAAGTTACAATAAAGAGATACTGAAACTAAATCAATGGGCGAGAAGGGAGATGCACCCCTGTGTGTGTGTGTGTGTGTGTGTGTGTGTGTGTGTGTGTGTGTGTGTGTGTGTGTGTGTTTGTGTGTGTGTTGTAAGACTGGGGCCGAGGCAGAAACGTTGTTTGTGTTTCGCATCTGTGGATGAGAAATCTGTACGTACACACACACACACACACACACACGGACATGCACACCCCGTTCCTCCCATCTCTGCGCCAGAGCAGAGCGCCCCCCTCACACACACACACGCACCGGTGCGGGCACCCGGAAAATTTAATCTTCCCAAATACTCATCAGGGCTCTCCATCGTCCGGGCCTGACAGCGTCGGGGATAATTAATTATACAATTTCGATGGGAATATCGACTAAACAAACCTATTAATCATAGCAAAAGTCAATAGCCATGGACACATTCAATCATGTCCCGGCCAATGATTACTCCCCTCAAAATACAATAATTATTTTCAAGAGCTGCCTCGAATTAAATTCCTGTCAAGCCGGTACACGTCGAGCGTTTGATGAAGGAGGCAATGGATTTCCCCCCCACCCCTTCTTGGTTCTGGGGGAACAGTGGGGGTGTGTGAAGGGGACATTTATCCTTTTGGAAAGGTAGTTTGTTTTATAAGCATCATAACATGGTGTGTTTAACCAGACCATGACCATCAGATTATCTCTGATGCCCCCGTTATGTCATATGTCTTGCTGGCTCAGGGAGCGGGCATGTGTGCGCGCGCGCGCGTGTGTGTGTGTGTGTGTGTGTGTGTGTGTGTGTGGGGGGGGGTATGTAGTTTTACATGGCCCCATTTGATCCATGTCTATTTCTGATCATTAATTAATTGTATACTTTATATTATAATATTTCATTACAGCTAGTACTGTGGAGTGTTATGTTTTATTCATTTGGGTATGTAATGTCTAAAAGGGAAATGCTGATTAGTATATGGACCAATTACATACAACTGATTGTTATACACTACATGTATTTCTATATTTTTATGTATAACTGCAAGTCTCTTAGGAAACCGAGACAGTTTATACCTTAAAAGAACTGAAGGTCACATGCTTTTTTATTTTGCCGTCATATGCATATGCCCCTCTAGTATAGTACATAAAAACATGCTATATATTAATAAATATATATTTGTGTGTGTGTCTGTGATCATTTTTTACAAGCTCAATTTTTAACCCAGTAATAAACCAGTTAACTGTAATATACAGCCTCATAAAAGTGTATGAGGTGTTTTTCACCCCCAATTGCACTAAAGGCTAACCTCGTCTACAGTGGGATACATTTAGGAGTTAACATATTTGACCCATAGGCAGGGACATAGAGAGTGTGTCTTTGGACAAGGAAATGAAGTCTCTGGTCAGACACTGTGCATTGGAGGACCTACTGTATGTTACCACTGACCAACGGCCCTGTCCGCTTCACAATAAAATAAAGAAATTCTCCAATTGAATTTAGCTACTGCAGCGAAATCAATGGCATTCCTTTTGTTGTGCAACATGCAAAAGGACGCGACTTTGCACTATACACAGTAATTAGACGTGAGAAATCCAATGAAAACTAAACAGTGTGACGTGAGCAGCAAGAATGTGTTACGAGCTGCGTGACTTACCGAGGTCCCGTTGTTTTCCCGGAAAACGTCCTGGTTGACATATTTAAAAAGCTTCTTTTCAAGGTGTAGAAGCACCTACAGCAGTGGTGAGAGGGCGCACTGATTAAATAGCGATACCACTGTGACATGCACTTTGTAATTAGAGCATTAATGAAGTCTGCAGCGCTGCCCTCATTGGCAGTACTGTTGATACTGTGTCTCATTGAGGCATCAAGCCTATTCACATCACACACCCTAAGCACCTGTCTAATAAAACAGGGCATGCTATATACACTACATGTGTCAGTTATCTAACATTTGCATATTCTGTTGAAAGAGGTGATTATTATGTCCTTTAACTTGTGTGAATAAAATTGTATTGCATTTTAAATCATTTTGGAGGTTTAAGCTGCACTGGTCCAGTGTTGACATTAATTTAAATGAAAAACCATACCTTTTGGTCATTCTCACTTTCTCGGAATATTAGCTTGTCAACTTCATTGGTGTCGGCTACATTAACGGTCTGCATAGTGGCAGTGGAGCAAAGGCTCTGGAGGGGGGGGGGGGCAAAAAGAGAGAGAGAGAGAGACATACTTAAAGCATGTGTATGAAGCAGGTGTATTAGGCAATTGGGCGCCCCAAAATCAACATAAGTAAGATGTAAAAATAAGAATGACTGAAAGTCATTAACTGTTACAACTAACCATGTGAACGTACAGGCCGATATGTAGCTTTAATGTGTAAACATTCAGAGAAGTGCACGCTCGGCATCACACACACACGCATTACACATCCCAGCTGACCATTCTTTGGTCCTTGTACCAAACACTGCTCTACATCACAACGCATTTGAATGATTTTTAAAGAAGTGTCCCAGAAAATAGGACCTCACTGTCCCCCCTTCTTTATCTGAGTCTATGTACTGTGGACCGTGTGTGTGGTTAAATTCCCCTTTGTGGACTCTTTTAACAATTAGTTAAACATTCGACCATCTGTGTTTGAAGACAGTTGAATGAGGTAATCCTTCACCCAGTGGTTCCCATAGCACATGGTAGGGACGGCACAACCTGATTCAAATTCAAAGCACAGATCAGATAATCGGGTCAAGCCAATATAGCAGGCAGAAAAAGGTCCTTTAGACTGAAATGTCACAAATCAGTCCTGTCCCCCCCACACACACACCCCCACCAGAACCCAACCACACACACACAGAACAGATCAGAACAAACGCTATGCCCCGAGAAGGTGGAACCGCACAGACCTCCCTTCTTCCGAAAGCAACTTTCTAAAGCCCTAACAAATCGCTCCACCTTTCACTCATTTAGGGCTTCCAAATGCAGGGTCAATATGGTCCCCTGGCAGCCAAATGCTAATGCGCTTAAGTGCGCCTAAGCAGCTTTGTGCAATGAATAGGCCAAAGAAGGAGCTGGAGAGAAGGGCAAGGCTGAGATACTTTCCCTGTCAGAAAGTCATTGTGCCCACAACTAGCACAGACAAGTCTTTTTCTCTCCACCGTTCTAAGATTAGTACCAATGTGGTACTAACATGAAATGTGGTGTAATTACCAGTACTGTTACTGAATTGAAAGGCCTTGTCTCTTATGTAGAGAAAAGAGAAAAAAAGCCACCATGGGTGCATGAACATTATACAATTCAGTAAGTCACCGTTTACTGGTTGGAAGAAAATGCAGTTTTTCAAAAGAACAGGAACAATACCAATTCCATTTATGTTATTCTACTAACCCAGTATGGCCAACAAGACAGATGAATACATATTGACCACTACAGTATATTCTCAGTTTAAGACAACTGCACAAGCAGTATGCACACAGAAACAATACACACACTAAAAAACTAGTGGAATGAGATCATTCTCCATGAAATCACTAGGCCATAACGGTTTTGTATCCGTGTTACACCTTGTGCCAACTGCCCTGCACGGAAAGTTCCTGAAGAAGAAAAGGGGCCCAATTAGCTAATGCGGTCTTCTTCTTGTGGGACCATTTTGTTTCCCCTTTTTCAATGAATAGTCTGGATTCATGGGTGAAGTAAATTATTGTTACTCCAGGTGCAGTTGGCTGTATGTTTTACAGGTTTTACTTATGTTTAGCTTGATTTATTCTTCAGCCAAAACAACATTGGCTTGAACATTAACTGATCATTATTTGTTCTGCAAATCCCTAATGCAGTTACAGAAAATGCGAGATTGATTAGATTGGTCTGAAACAATAAGAGTGCAGGGATCTGCTCAGCTATTGCCAGTCCTTCCCAGCTCCAAGACTGGACAAACTGCACTGTGACATGTGATTGATTGATCCACTCATATGGGCATTGACTATCAGCCATCAGTGTGTCACGACAGTTGGTGGCCACTGATTGCACACCATTGATCACAACATTCCACATGTCGCCTGGAGAACAAACAAACAAGCAAAAAATACTCTCGACCTCTTCTGTCCATTCGTTCATGCCACTGTCCCATCAGGGGATCTGTCCAATACAGAAAGAGAGGTTTGAGTGGTGGTATCACAACATCTTAAGGACAAGATGGGAGCCATACAGGTTAAGCCACCAGCTCCCCAGACCCAACTGTGAATCACGTGTCTGGTAATTAGGATTCTGGGTAAAGTGACTGCTGAGGTCTATAGGAGGAGTTGTATACTCCTATCGTCATCCTCATATACGAGTAGGGTCGCTGGGTGTTGTGCTGAACAGAGCCCTCTCTCAAAGTGACTTGTGTAGCTAAGAACATTACCTCTAAACACACTCTCATTGACCCCCCAAATTATATTAACATAATCTGGTTGACTGCAAGCCTGCCTCCACAATTCATCCACGGGAATTTAAAATAGAGAAAGAGAGCGATCCTGAAAATACAATTCATAAACAGATGTCAGGAATAGAGGTCCTGAATGCTGTACAGTCGGGTTGTCTTCACTAATCCAAGGAGTACAGATTTATATTCGGGGTCAGGGGTCACTGCATAGTGTTTGCAGAGGGCCAGAGGATGGGGGCTGGGATGAGAAGTTGCAGAGGAAGGCTTGGTCTTTGTCCTTCAATGGCAGATAATGTCATGACTGTCGGAGGAGGAAGCGGCTGTTTAAAGGAGCTCTCTATTCCAGCTGCTCACTTAGAAGGGAGGTTAAAGCAATCTGTCCCACTTCAAGGGCCACACACACACACACGCACGCACGCACGCACGCACACGCACACACACACACACACACACACACACACACACACACACACACAGAGCTCCTGGTCCAACCCTGCCAATAGATGGAGTTGATCCACAATGCCAAACTCAAACATACAATAACAAAGACACAAACTCAGTGCTAGTACAACACACTGTTATGGTACCACTGACACAACGGCATAACAGTACAGTGGTGCTTATTTTACAAACACAAGTCGAATGGGTACTGGTAAGCAAAAGTACAGACTGTCACACTAGAAACAATTTAGGAAATAAAACAATCCTGTGCGTGCTAGTAAATCACACCTGTTACAGAGTGTATAGTAACACTGAAATCTATCTTAAAGCATGGCTGTCCATGCTTTATAAGATGTACAACTTTCACCAAAGGTGCTAGCATGGCCAATGGCCGCTCTCTATTTGACACAGAATCTGAATCACTTGAGTTATACATTTTAGTCAGTTCCTTCAAGGATTCCCACAGAGTGGCAGAGCACAAGGATTTTCCTGGTATTCTCGTCAGAGTGCCAGCGAAGGAAAACCTCATCCTCCCTTCTCAGGAATGTACTGTCCCTTACAACCTTCAGGTAACCTTCACCTCTCAGAGTGCAACCCCCACTGTGAGCATATTAACATCACGACTGACCCTCCATTGGTAGCTGGAGATAGAAGCACAGGGTTTACCCTGTGAGTCAGCAGAGGCGGTGGCGTGGTCACCACCACACACTATTATTTTCTTCTTTGCCCTGCAAAGTGGGCTGCCAAGCTCCCACGGGTGCCAGCGGAGCAGGCCTTGATACAAGACAGGAGCTGTCTTTGTGGTGTCCTGCACCACTGTCCTTCCCTGCCAACATAACGGCTTGGAGATCAGCGGTGACCCTCCTCACCCTATCTGCCTGGAGTCTGGCCAGACAGCTCTACTCCCTGCTGCCCCTTGTGGTCGGCTAATTAATCCCACCCAACACAGTGAATTCATCACTGCTGCACCTAGCTAGTGAGAACAGCATTTAACAGCATGCAGGGGAAGTGATAGAGGCCATGCTATTGCCCTGTAACGCAGAAGGAATATTCCGGGCGCATTTTCATCTTGCAGTTTACAGCGAAAGCATTATGGGAACAGAACCAAAGGTGCATTCCCACTGTTTTTTTGTGAATGCACGTATAGCAGCAGTTGTATATAAGATAATCTACTAGCATAGAACCTGAATAGAAAAGTCACATCACACTCTCTACACTGTACTGTATGTAGGTGTGTTAGATTTAGCCCAGCTGTGACCCAGTGGTCAACAACTGACCTTAGGTAGCCAGGCCTGCATTCCCCAATATTAGTACACACACACACAATCAGCTTCATCTCCTCGTGTGAGAGTTCCCGGTTGTGCGTGGGACAGCTAAAGGGTTGCTGGCGGCGACGTAGGGGGTCTTCCTAGCCCGCCACGCCCATGCCTCCGAGCGAGCTCGGCAAGGAACAAGAGTGCGAGGTGGCGATTATGGAGCCCATTTATCTTGTGCATTGGAAACATCTGGGAAACTTCTCTAAAACAGTAGGACGTTCTGAGGGCTGCCATTCTCGCTACCTTCAAGACTCGGCCCGAGAGCATTTGTCCCCTCGGAATGGATAATGGACAGGCCACAAATCATTCGGGACAACAGGATGGAGCGCTGTGTGTGTGTGTGTGTGTGTTCTCCCCCCTGGTATTTAACTTCGCTGCTCGCCCCTCCTGCAGGACCCCGCAGGACAAATTGCCCTGCATGGTTGTCTTTGAGAGGCGTTGCAGCACCCAGAGAAAGGGACAGGGCTGAAACACAGGCAACAGGCCCATAAAAATTCATCACTTTGACCCCCCGTGACCTTGCGCTCCCGGGGGAGGGGTCCGCGCACACGCACCCACACACATATGCCTATCCACCCACACACGCATTCGTATACAACACACACAATGACGGGCAGACACTCATTACGCACGCACACACGTACACACATTATACCCGATTTGAGTAGAGACTGAAACTAGCGTACACACACACGCGCGCACGCACTGATTTCTCAAAGACACAACCTGAGGAACACAAACCCTGATCTTAGCCTCACATGTACACACACACACACACACACACACACACACATTTGCAGACACAATGGCTATGGAAAGCCTTCTCCACAGGAAAAGGCCACCAGATGCTTCATTGTAACTGTGTGCGTGCTTGTGTGTGCATGAAGTAGTGGCAGTAAAAGGAGGGTGGCCACTCCTAAAGCGTATTTGAGTAAAGAAGTAGAAGAAAAAAAAAAGAGCCTGGCTCTCAACACATTAGTGCACGTACAAAGATAACCTAATGAGAGATTTAATCTGAGAAACCTCCCCTGCCACTTTAAGTCCGCACCCTGAAACCAACTGCGGCAGATGTCTGCAAGACTGTTTAACGTCCCGGCTTCTCCTATCTCCTCAATAAGGCCATACAGTCAATGGACACCTTGATGTGGCATTCACTTGGATGGCATTAGTAGCAGTTGTTATGCTATCAAGAGGCGGCCTTTGACACAGCTGACGGTACTGGAACTATGGCCATTCATGCTTAAATGACAAGGGAGAGCCACAGCTTAAGTCAGAGGGAACATTTATCCTGTTAATGCAAAAACAAACTGAAATCCAACCATGAAGCAATGATTATAGAACAGAAACACAATTACTAAACATTTAACATATTTTTGATTTACCTATTGCACTGTAGCCTCAGCAACAGATCAATTGAAGTACCAGGCAATGAGGCTATAGAACTTCTGTTGTTGCCGGGTCAATTACAGAATCGAAGACTTATTCAGTGATTGGTGTGGAGTGGTAGTCTAATAAATACTGTGGACTTCATTACCTTCATATTCAATAAAGATCAGGGCAGAACAATTAATGAAGGTCTAATTCTGTCTCTTCTAAAGAAGACAAGAGCACTTGTGGATGCAGTGCCATTATTCATGTTGCCAGCATAGGATTAAGGTAAGCATCACAACAAGGACATTAGCTGCACCACCATATACAGTAAATTCACATAAACACAACATTCAATGCAGGAACAAAGCTAATCCGTTTCATTCAATCAGGCAGGTGACTAGCTGTCTTCCCGCTGGAGAGGACCCAAGACAGGCTCAAAAAAGTCCGCTCACAAACAAAAAACAGCAATTCATTTGGAGCACCGACCTTCAATTTGTTGTCACCATTTTCTCTAAATGATGTGCTTGTCCACCAGGCCAGGACGGGGTGGGGGTTCAGGGGAATAGCTCAGCAAAGGAAGGGGGTGGGGAGCAGAGGAAGGTACAGGGTGTGGGAGGGGTCTTAACACCCCACCATAGGGCGCTAGGCAACCGTCTAGTGGGTGGGCTTTGTGGTACATTTTACCAATTTTTCATGCCCATCCCTCTTGATGTGACCCCACTCAGGGTCCTTTATGCCGCTGACAGCTCCGCGCAGGAAAACATGCTGCCGCTCTGATAGCATGAAATCGGGAACAAAGACCCCCGGGGAGAGGAGAAGGGGCCCGCCGAGGCGCGCTGAGCTGGGGTACCGCCTGGCTCAGGACACACACAGATGATAGGCCAGCCCTGGCCCTCTGGGCTCCCTGAAAGAGGAGGCCTGGCTGGAGGCAAGGCCCTGCTATGTATTGTTTTGGCCTTCTTTAAGACAAAAAGAAGAGCCACTCCTTCTGAAAAGGTCCCAACAATATGGCAGTAACAGATAAATCACAGTAGGGGGGTTTGAGAGAAAGGCTCATGAATTCTCAAGGTGCCACTTAATGGGCCCTCTTAAATATGATGGGATATTTGTGTGCGGGTGTGAATGGAGCCCAGTGACTCTTATGGTCAGTGGGCAGAGTTGTTTAAAAGCCCGTGGTGCCAACACTGGGTTTACAGCTGTGCTACAAGGAGCCATTGTGTTGGAAACACCTCTATAAGACACAAATAGGCTGGCTGGTATAAATCATATCTCCTCGGCATTCACGTTTAAAAGCAGGGGGAGAGTTTAATCACCACTCATCTGCAAGTCTGTTTCTTCTTTTGGATGCCGTCCAAATGAATCATGACTGATCGCCATGGGTAAAGTGAAAGTTCCCCCAGCATGCATAATTCTCCCACTGCACAATGAATGTAGCCAATTGTGGTCATGCTGATGGCACTACTTCATGTCAAGTCCATTGTATGCTAAAGAGGAAACTGCATACAGATAGTGTGCGTGCGTTTGTGTATGTGTGATCGTGTACATAACCTCCAGAGACAACATGCACCGTCCTAGGATCCACTTGGCACCTCCTCCATTCTTCAGAAAGAACATCTAGTATTGTACTAAATGCTGAGAACTGCATTAGTCAAAAATAGACTGACATCATACAAGTGAGGCACTATGCTCCAGGCACAAAGACACCCCCTTATCCTGCACAGATTATGACACTTTACATCGAGACTAAATGAGGGGAAAAATACGTGTTTCTCATTCTACTCTGGACTTCCAAAGACCCAGGAACTAATAGAGGACAGAAAATGCATTAATTTAGCAAAGGCACTAGAGACAAACACATTAAATCAAATTGGAGGCCAAAGTTCATCAGTCAAGGCAAGTAACGATCATGCTCGGAGAAAGTGGATTAAATCAGATTGCACAGGCATTATGGTCATTAAAACAAACACACAATGAACAATGTACTGTGAAGTGCATTCTTCAGCAATGCAAAACAAGGAAGTGGGTTATTGTACAAACATGTAAACTAAGCAAATAAAGACCAGTCCTGGGATATTAGCATGCAGACATGTTTAGACAGCGTTTTGGGTCACTGCCCTGTTTGCCTTTATTGTAGTCGCATTGTAGCGCATGGTTGGAAAATAATAGAAAACCATGAAGATAGATAGAAATTATAAAATATATTTCATATTAATTACATAAACTTACTCAAGTGCTACATGTGCTAATTAAGTTAGCACATGTAGCAATCTTAACCATGCTGTTTCAAATGTGTGTAATGTAACATTATCACTAATGTTAGCATTGTCAGATGCTGACTCATGTGTGCCATGTGAAGAAGAGGCTCTAGCAAATATCCCCAGCATAACCTGCTATTCAGTGCCAATACATTAACGGCTTTCTGCGTGAGAACAACGTTTTGCGTGACAATTTGTCTTGTTGCCGTTCTTATGGCCAGTCTTCCATTTGGCAGTACTGAAATGATCCTTTCCATAGCTGATGATTAGCCAGAATGCTATGAGCATTGTTACCTTGTTGAGATAGGGTGATGGGGTAAGAGGGAAGTCTAAGAAAGTTGAGGACATGAGAAAGAGAGCCAGAGACAGAAAGAGAGAGAGAGAGTAAGAGCATTTACAGCACTGAAGAGTGGGGCGAGGTGTACAAGTGAGAGAAGATGATTGGGAATAGTTAGCGACAAGGAACACATCCAGGAGCCACTGATAAACTATAACATGGTCTCAGTGCAGACCAATGTATGCAAATCTGACTGGACCGACTTGCTCTCCATTATAAACTCTCTAGAGAACCAGAATAAACACCTTAATAATAAAGAAATAATAAAGCATGTTTATTTTGCAGGATGCCTTTCAGGATATGAGGACATCTTACATTAAACAAATACTTCAATAAACCACAGCTGTACAACACGCCTACTGTAATGAGTACAAAACAATCATTTAATTTGAGTCTGTACGCGCCAGGCTCGACTTTGTGAGATCAGTGAGAGGTAAGTGGGTCTACCCTGCTGATCGGGGACAACCTCAGGGGGTCTGGGGGGCAGCATGCCCTCTCTGCGACACTGGTGCCAGGCGCTGCGCTCATCCTTGGGTCGGTCGGTCACGCCATGCTACTGTTGGCATGGGGTGCCCAGCTGCCAGCCTCTGCAGCCACTCCCATAGCACACAATAGCAAGAACATGGTTGGCGCCAAGCTCAAACGGCCTGTTGTTAATGAGCAAGTCCAAAAGAAGCCACTGCTTGTTCTTCACTTGCCAGCGCTCTAATGATATGGATAGCACGCCGATCAAAGCCACTGGCGTTACGCCTTCATAGCTGCACTCTCTCCGCCTCTGTGTCTCTCTCATTGTATTCATTAGCATCCAGCGCAAACAGGGAGAGGGGAGATAACAGCCACCGTTGTCCAGAGGGAATAGTCTCCCTCTATATCCAGATGGGTTATCTCTGATATAATGGGGCCCTCATTGTGATAGATTGGACTCTCCTATTCAGATAATATGCCTTTATTGTATTGCAAGGAAACATCTCTCTCATAGGCTGTGAGGCAATAAACAAGTCTGGGTCAAACAAGCGTTGCAAATAATGTGTAGATTGTGATAGTGTCAACTGAAGAGGTTTATTGATTTATACGGGTCAAACAAACCATCATAAAGGATGTGTAAATACAATTAGACCCAACTCTAGTCATAAAATTGAGCCAGACAATAGTACTAATAATCTGGGACTCTAAATAAGATGTAGTGCATTCATGAATTGGTAAGACTATTTATTACAGCTCCTGTGTCAGAGATTCATAAGATAACACAAAAGACCAGTCATGTTTATCATGCTAATCCTTGTTTATTTATTGGGGGCCGGTTCCTTCAAGCTAATTAGGAAGGTTGTGTAGCTTTGTGCATATTGCCGTACTGTATGTTTATACACATGGAAGTGAATTTGTGTGTACGTTTGGGAAGTGACGGCAGCCAAATGCGGGTCACAGACCCTGGTGTCGGGGGTCCCTCAGAACAGAGGCCCAATCAGTGCTAGCCCACTGGTTAATGGATGGATGGCCCCCAACATTAATTAGCCTGACTAATGTTGTGTACACGTAATTACACTGGCTGCCTTTTGATTTATAGCAGGCACACTACACACATGCTAGTCAAAGATGAGCAGAAAAAAGGGAGACATTATTTACTCGTTCCTGGAGTTATTCTCCAGACGCACGATCAGGAGCCAATACACTGGCCGTCAGACATGTGATGAAAGCACCGATACTTTAACATTGTGTGGTAATATGCTGACATTTTGTGATAACAAAACATAATAGTAGCACAAAATATGCTTTTACAGCCCAGCAAGTACATTGATAAGGTGAAAAAGTACTACATTAACCACTTTACTAATGGCATCATCTGACGTTTAGTGAAACACGGTGAATCACACACATTATAAGTACGTACACATATTACATAAGGCCCAACCACAATGGTGACCAGTGGAGAGCGTAAACACGGCCTTACTTATATAGTCCCTTCTTCGTTGGGGTAGGCTGGGGGTCCTCCGTGTGTGAAAAATGAAAAATCTCTCCCTGTGGCTTGTCATTACGGAGCGTTTTACAGCATTCATTAGGAGCGTGGCTGGTGCTGGGCCCCACCTTTAATTTCATGCTGCTCAAGCAGGAGAAAAGACACGGGACAAAGGGAGGAAGATTGATGCCTGGGACCAGCCCCCTTGCACCTCCTGCAGGCGTAGACAGGGGGCGCTGATCAGAACGCATACAGACTGGCTCCCCTCTGGTGCTGCCGGAGCAGAGAGAAAGCCAGCTAGCCTAATGGAAGCTGCCCGTGTAGCCGCAGATCAGCTCCAATTAAAAACAGCCCCGCGCCGTATCATGAGGACAGTAGATCAAGTCAGCAATTAACCTTGCAGATGGCCTCTATCAATCCTTGCATTGGAGCGGACTGGTCTCTGCAGATATTACATTTACATTCTATTAGATTTAATTAGGAGGGATTTTAAATATACTGGGAATCCAGGCATGGAGCCCTGTGCCTGTCAATGACATGGCTGATTCACGAGCACCGGCGACCCCCCCGGGACACACACACACACACACACACACACACACACACACAGAACACTACAGTATTTGCCTGATATATTAACCTCTTCTACATAAATATATCCATGCAACAATTAAAGGCTGTGGAGGTTTGTCACCTGCAGCAACAGGCTTGCTGCTCACACGTGACTAGAGGCTATGCTTCTCCCCACCTCAGCCCCGCGTACCCATAGACACACCTGCACCTCCACGCTGGGGTGGGGGTGGGTGTGAGGGGCGGAGGACCACCAGGCCCTAGCATTAGTCTCCATGTGGCTGTGGTCTTTGTCCCACAGTCAAAGGGCCGCTGAATGGGGGTCAATTGAAGCCAATTCCCTCCGTCGGTCACAATTAATGGGCCAGCCCAGGCTGGGGATGTGAGGGGGGGGGGGGAACAGCCTTTGGTTACTGATCCTGCCGCACAACCATGTCAGGAATGTGCCACCTGTGTCAAGCCTTGGGACAATGACCACTCCCCACCTCCTTTCTATTGCGTGCATGCATGCCCTTACCCATCCGCCCACGGGGCAGGATGGGTAAGGTGGGAGTGGCCAGTGATTCTCCAGGGTCTAGTCACCCACAATGGAGCCAAGACGGAGATGAAGAGGCGTGTTGTAGCGTGCAGCTGCGAACCACTGTACCGGAGCTCATTTTAATCTAGCGGCTCTCTATGGCCGACCAGATCTCCCTGGGAGAGGTCCCGGTGATCGCGATCGCTTTGGATACGGAACACGGTTCATCCATCTGAATGGGCATTGTGGGACGTGGTGAAACTCCTATAGATTTATAGGGGAATTGAGGATTGAGAGAAGCTAGGAAGAGACCTAGAGAACTAGAGCCTGAAACTATCTTCTACAAGTATGGAAGATCGATCCGCAGCGTGGTCCATCTACAGTATAATTGTCCTGCTGACATTAATTGTCATTAAAAGGGCTTCAAACGGCTTGGCGGCTGTGAGTTACGTCCTGCGCCAAGAGAGCACCCCCTCCCCAATTTGTTTACTGCCCAGGCTGCAGGTTTATAAGGACGTGCACCGTCCATTTAACGGGCGTATCATGCAGATGACATCACCAGCCGCATATACAAGGAAACCTCATTAAGAAGTGCGGCTTGAGTGTGTGTGTTGCTTCACAACCCACAGCTCTAACTTCCTGAGAAACCCTCCCCCCCCCCCCCCTCTGGCCTAACACATTGCAGCTTGTGTGGATCTGATAGTGCGTGTGTGTGGCAGTGAGACCAAGGTGCATAAGAAAAGAGCTGGGTGGATAGAAGAGATGGACACACACAGATGCAGGCCTTACACATTGTGGAAGAAGGGGTCATGACCCCTGCTCTACTCCTACAGCAATGGAGAGGTATGGACACACACAGAGTGACTGATAACCTAGTGGGGCTGCCATCGACATTAGATCTACAGGATAAACACACTGATGTTTTCCCCTTAGATCACTGCTAATGTGTGCTCACCTAGACATCACACTATATATTAGATTATATGCATGGTTGGGAAGGTTACTTTTTATATGGAATACATTACAGTTACTAGTTACCAGACTAAGCGTAAACGGAATTTTTGGATTACCTAAATGTAATTTATTTACAATTTAACAATCTGACTACTTCCTTTACTTTTAGATTACTTTGTGCTTACAACTTCCATTTTACATTTGAAAGTAGTCCTAGAAGTAATCATCTAATTTAAATAAAATACCTGTGATCTGAATCCACTATTTTAGCTGGTAACTAATGGATTACAGTTACTTTACATGTAATCAGTTACTTGCCAACCCTGATTATATGCATATGCAGTCATACAAATGTCTCAATCTAACCAATAAAGCAACACATTAACAGTGTGAAGAACATCTAAGTGACTTGCGGTGTGTATCTTGTCAACAGCTCCACTGTTTGCACATCTGCTCTTCACTGATATGGAATGACGTTGCTAGTGTCATTTCTAAAACAGTCTACATTACACACATGATCACATGATCAAGGGGTCAACGCAAACCAATTACAGCGCCTAAATCACTTTGGGACAATTGCTGTGTTTAACTGACATGCAGTGCAGTGCAGATAACATGTCATATTCGTCGTAAACAGTAATCATTGCACTGACTGCTAGAAGCATCTCCAGTGAAAACATGTGACATCCAACCCCCAGTGGCAGGACAAGCAAACTACACCCTACAATCAAAAGTCCCTCTTCTTGTTTACCACACAGGGTGAAGTCCTTCCTAAGCCATTTGAGCAAAACCTCTCCATTCAGACAGAGGGCCCTCCTCTTTCCTATTCCCTTGAATGGGGCACCGATTGAACATTGCTCATACCTTCAACAGGCCCACTGATTTGAGGACTATTGTGTGGTGTGTGTGTGTGTGTGTGTGTGATAGAGAGAAATAGAGAGATAGAGAGAGAGAAAAGTGTGGATCGCCCTACAAGTGGTTCTCCCACTCTTATCACAGGGCATTTCTGTCTGCGGTGGGCTTTATGACCCACTATGCCAGTCCTCCGCCCGCTGAATGACTACATTACCCTGGCTCTCACTGGCCTTATTTGCACCGAGAGAGAGAGAGGGAGAGGGGGAGAGAGAGAGAGAGAGAGAGAGAGAGAGAGGGGTGAATGGCACCGTAACATAACAATGGACTTGGAGGCTTGCTTGGCAAACACAGCTGGGCTGGCCCTAGATAATGAGTCGGAACTGAATGGATGGTGGGCTGCAAAAAACACTTACCGTTTTCAACACACACACACACACTCTTTATGCAATGTTCCTTGATGTAAAAATGACGATACTGTCTGCATGCATATCACACACGTTCTCAAACACAGCACTGTTAATATGAATAGTGCGTAGGTCAGGTCTGCTCTTACTACTCACCTCAATAACATGCTTGGAGTCCAGCCTGAAGTTGAAGTCCCCAAAGACAAAATATGGCATCTCGTCAAACCGCTGATCCGTGATCCTGTAAAATAGAACAGATTCTGCCAACCTCTGTAATGGACCCTGCATGCCAACAGCGGCCAAAATGCTAATTCAATAATGCACACATCACTGAAGAAGTTAGACTTCTAAAATGCATGAAATGAGCAAAAACATTTTGTAGTCCATTTAGTAGATTCTGAGAAACAATAACAAATAAAAAGAGCCCATTCCTCATTTCATCTGCTTAACGAGGGCCACAGCACCACCTGCTGGTAAAAACGCTTAGGATGGGGCATGGGATAGGGGTATATACTATCAAACCGTGAATATTAATTATTAATTTACTAAATCATTAATATTTACGGTTTGATAGTATATATAGTAGAATAAATATTCTACTACTATCCCCCCCTTCTGTGCTACAACACAAGCTTCACTTTTTTGTGAAAATTAAAGAGATTGCTATATTGCTATCAAGACTTTAACCAGGCATCCCAGGTAGAGCAGCTCATCACTAGAAAACAGTTACAGTGCTTTATACATTTATTTAAATATTAAAATACTATGAAAATACTTTATAGTTGAGTAATTGCATCCTGAGCTGAACGGTGAAGTTTTAAATGTCATAGGGAATCTTGAAGATATATGTTTTGAATAGTTTAGCAAACGAGATGACCGTGATAGCATGTTGTATATGCAGGGCAAGGGCGTTTTGGGGTCTGGGGGCGGAGCAGCTGAAGGCACGAGCTCCCATGGTGGAGAGGTGAAATGGGGGGGTGATGAGAAGACCTGTAGAGGAACAGCGAAGTGATCGGGAGGGAGTATATGGTTAAGGTCAGAGAGGAAGGAGGGAGCCAGGTTATGAAGGGCATTGTAGGTAAGGTGGTACATTTGATACGGAATTGTACAGGAAGCCAATAAAGTTGAATTTGAATTGGAGATCTGTTTCCATTTTGTTTGTGAGGATTCTGCAGCAGAGTTCTGTACTAGTTGGAGTTGATGGATTCGTTTTTTTTAGAATGAGCCTCTTCTGAAGGGATAATTAAAATGGATTAAATTCATTTTTGATACCTATTAAGGCTCTTTTATGTTAATATTGCAAGGTTATTTTTATGTTGTAATGTACTATAGTACACACATAAAATTAGGTTTTGCAACATCAAAGTGGGAAGTGCAGTGAGGGAGAATTCATGGAGTACATATCTGGTGTCAAGTGTAAAGGCATCCCAGGCACATTTAAAAATGTGCCCAAGCGACATAATTATCCCCTACGCCTCATCACTGACTTAAACGTGGATCCTCTACAGAAAAGACAAGAAATTAAGGCAGCGGTAGCACAGTCTCTGTAATGAATGATTCTGGGATGCTTGGCTCACTAGCTCAACTAATTGTTGGGATACATTTCCATGTGGACTTCGTAGTGCCTGATAACAATGTACTTATAGGGCATTAAAGAAGATGAAGGCTGCTTGGTGGTGGGTCTCTGTGGCTGGCTGTCTTAAAGGACAGCCACTTGTTCTCTACGAGGTAGGGGGGGAGGCTGGGAACATAGACCAATTACTAGACAAGATCATTGTCACACCATTGGTGGTCTAAATGACCGTAATAACAGTTTTGGAAACACATTATTTTCCCCCATTTAACGTCACAAACAGCTTCTTCGTTCTAAATTATCATTTCTATTTGTCAATTAATTTTATGACCAGTCATACAAAATTTAAGATAACAAAGCATTATCATTAATGATCATCAATATCCATCTACTCTCGTTCTTGGTCTGCAAAATCATGATACATTTTCAGCCTAAGAAGATTGCTTATATTGTTAAGAAACATAAAAAAGACAAATCACAAAGGTAGTTTTCCTTTTCTTTTTAGTTAATTTATCTGAAAGCCACATGTGACCTATAAGATAGTAGTTAAGTGTGAGTATGTACCCTTCCTAATACACTATGAGACCAGTGATGTCATTAACTACCTCCCATCCTTGTGCCAAGAGACTAGACTATAATCGAATGGAGCTAATACCTAGTTTATCCTGTTGTCTGTGTAGCGACCATAAAAGGTTTGAACGTACACACATCAAAGCAGGTGGTCAGGGAATGCTAATTCACGTTTGCTATAGGAGGAAAATAAAGTTGAATTACTTGATATAAGCCTTGACTATCTGGTGGCACTGGCAGGTAGTCACAAAGTGAGAGACAAGAGAGGGAGGTGAAGTTTAGTGGGACAAAGTCTGAAAGTGCATTTATCCAGCGGGGCAGGGGGGCCTTTATAGCTTTATCCTGCTAATAGCCATGTCTAATACTCACAGCCTGGCTGTTTTGTCTGTTGGTGGAAGGTATCAGCCACAGGTCAGAAGGTAACACTCTGTTGACACGTTCATTTCCTAAAGCACTCATGCTGACCCGCTGGTGTGAAAGTTTATGTTCGGCTTGGCCTTTGTGGCGGTAGGGGGAACTGCCACATTAGCTACAGCGGCCTGGGCGTGAATGGGCTTCAGGGTGGGGGGTCCCCTCCCTCCACCTTCAGTGTGGGGGATGGGAAGGGGGTTAGACACACCATCGCAGTTCATTCAAGGCGAAACTGTAACAGTGTCAGCGCACCTCTTTACACAGTCTATAAACATGCTTGTCCCTCAGCCAATTCATGGTGCCCTGACACCCATGAAAGGAGCTCTTCACGAGGGCTGTTCTCACTGGGGGGGTATTCAGGCCTTCCTGGGGCCACACAAAGACAAGGGTCAGACACTCATTTACAACATGATCTCTACCTTTGCTCCCAGGACCCTCTCGATACGAGCTCCCCACTGCTTTGCCTCCACACACGCACGCACACGCACACATAGAGAACTGGACTATTCAGACACGCGTGAAAAGTTTGTTATCTACATGGATATAGATATCTCATGCACACACATTTTAACTCCCTGAACTCTTTTCCTCAGCCAATTGCAGATTGTACAGTGTGATTGACAGCTAAGCTGAGTCATAATAGACAGCCTATATAGGATTAGAAGGGTGTGACTGGGCCGTTTGACCATTAGATTGACAAGATGACTTACCATAAGTTGGCCAGTCAGATTCAACCGGGATCACAATGGCTGGGCCAGTCAGAATGATCCATTGTTAAGTGAATGTTGAGAATTTGGGAGAATGTTAACATTGTAAAGAATGTGCTGGCTGACATCTGACTGAAAGGGGCATGGTTGGCCCCTCATGGGACCTTTGACACTGCAGGACGGCCACCCCTATGTCCCCCTGCGTTAGCCCACCCCGGCTCTCTGTCACTCCCACCCCACCCAGAAATCCCAGTAACCAGGCTGGAGAACCAGGCTATAGTGGGTAAGGTGGGGGTGCGGTGTCACATGGAGGTTAAGCCAACTCAAGCCAACGGTACTGTCAACACAGGCCCAAGATGGAAAGTCAAGCAAGAGAGGCCTTTGAAGGAGTGCATGAGAAAAGCAGCTGCGGGGATAGTGGATACTGAACTGGAGGCACTGAAGATGTGGATGTGGATAACAAGCATTCACACAGCATTTACAATATTAACAGTGGAGAACATGCACGACATGTTGTGGACAAATGCAGATGTGCCTAATTGATACGGCTGGACCAGAATATTCAACTATTCCAGTTTTCAAGTTTCAATTTTGGGATTTGAATATTCTATTTTTAGCTTTTTGCATGCATATTTTGCCCATTGATCAGTATGCTCCACCATGTGTTCCATATTCCATTGGTTAAGCTACATACTAATAAACACATCTGTTCCAACTGTCTGGTCTGGTCTAATTTCAACACAGACTGTCATTGGCTATTGAAGATTTTGCAGAGCTTCTATTGGTTCAATTCAATTGTCAATCAATCAATCGTTCCCAGGTCAATGTGGAGACATAATCTCTCCACCTACTCCAGGGTCTTCCTCAAGGCCTACTCCCAGCTACAGTAGACGTGCCTGGAACACGTCCCTAGGGAGGCACCCAGGGGGAATCCTTACTAGATTCCCGTACCACCTCAACTCTCCTTTCGACGCAAAGGAGTAGCGACTCTACTCCGAGTTCCTCACGGATAGCTGAGCTTCTCACCCTATCTCTAAGGAAGACGCCTGCAACCCTCCTGAGAAAACACATTTTTGCCACTTGTAATCCCGTGATCTAGTTCTTTAGGTCATGACCCACCCTTTATGACCATAGGAGAGGGTAGGAACAATTTGCTTGAAGGCATTGCTCTTCTTATTGTTCTTCTTATTGTTCTTATTAGCCAATGTAACAAGATTGTTTTGGACTGTTATCGAATGGTGGATTTTGTGAATTATATGGTGGATAGAGTAAGTCAGTACACTACCCTTTAGTTACTTTGGTACCGGAATGTTGTCTCGTGTTCCTCTGTGTCCATGCCCTGCCCCCCCGGCACAGCTGAGTCGTATTAATGTTCAGTAGACTATAACAGCACAAAAGTACGCTTGTAGAACTGTACAGTACAATCGGTTTTGTTTATTTTATTAAATAAATAGGCATAACAGATATACTAGTAGTTAAGAAACACAAACCTTCTCCTGTAGTCAGAAGCTTACCGTACATTAGCATGTTACTTTGTCACAAGTTACCACAGACCATGCTACTTTGCATCATGTAGACTATGGGGCCCATTTATTTGTAGGCTATATATTCCATTTGTTGTTCAACCACTGAATTTAGTCTGACAGTCTATCTAGACCTTGATCAGGTAAGTAGGCTACGTTTCTGCATTGTATGAACGGTGTCACGGTAGTCGGCTTACTATTGAAGCTTTGAAGCTCAAAAAATTGCATTCGGGCAAGCCCTACTAATTGAAAGGGGTTCACTCAAGATTAAGACGATGTGTCCCAAAGTATAGCTTAGTTGTGTAAATTAAAACAGACTTGACTATGTCCCTATTGTCAAATGTAAGGTTTGTGTGGACCTGAAACGGTTAGACTCATTTAACTATTTACATGTCACGTTGAGTGTCATTGTGTTACACAACCCAGTAAGATTTGATCCCAGGTGTGACATCACTTCTGGGTTGCAGCCAATCGTGTCTGACCTATCCTCCTCAGATAGCCAATCAAATTATAGTGCCACCCGGAAGATTTAGAAAAGGGAGGAGGGTTTAAATAAACAGGTCCACCCTGAAAGAAGAGACACAAGCAAGGAGATTAACCCCTGATCCCACAGGACCAGTCACAGAGTAAGAGGCTAACCAACAGTAATATGGAAAGAATACCCATTGACTACTCAGCAACATCTCATGGGTATATAGTAAAGAGAATATAAAAGCACAAACATACATAGTCTATACATAAATATGTATAGACAACCTACCAAAATATAGAAATAAACACTGTGCATTTAAAGTTCCTTATGCAGGACATGTTAATATACAGTGCGCCTGATGCCATGATGTCATGTTGATGGCCATAAAGAATGTATGGCATGCACATACACATACTCTTCTCTCAATTAATTCATCCCGGCTTTATGGAGGATCACCATGCGATTATCTATCCCTCCCTTTTGCGGCAGAATGTGTCTATTGGCTGAGAGCTAGCCGGCCTTTCAGCCCGTTGTTCTGGGAAAAGTCTGAAGGGAAACATTTAGAGTGGAGGGCTCTTTGAGACGCCCTGACAGTTGACTGATGAGCGTCCATACAGTGACAAAGCATCGCTGTGTGGTGTGTGGTGGCCAGTGCGGTCCATTGGCTCCCCATGGGAAACTAATTGCTCTGAATTGTTAAAGGCAACATTATTTTTCTGCCAATCATTGTGTTTCAATGCCATGAAAATGAGCATGAAATGAGCCTATTCAGCTAACAAAACAGTTAAATGTCCCCAATGTTGATCAAATTAACTTCGGCACTGTGACAATGGACTATATTTGTGTGAAAATAATGGCTCAGCACAAAGGTGTCCTTTATGCCCGGATTTCACAGTTGTAATGTAAAACTGTTCTCCCCTGCACCGGAGGGGCCACTTTGAATGGGGGTAAAAAAAAAGAAACAAACCAATAGACAAAAGCAGATTTTAAAGAAGCAAAAATAAAAAGAAGTGTTGGTTTTTTATGATGATATCATTCCACAGGCTCTTTTGACAACGATGTTTGCCGTCCTCTTGCTAGTGAAGCCCGAGATTAAATATCCTCCATTACATCAGCCGCCTCTGGCAGATCTAAGCAAATTAGCAAGTCTTTTACAGAATGCACCACCTCAGCTTTCTGCCTTCTGGCAGCTTACAGTGTTGAAACAACACAGCAGCTGTAATAGGATTTTCGATACAATTTAATCCACATTTAACACCCTCCCACCCATCTTTCAAATCAAACCAGACCAAAAAAAAAAAAATAATAAATAAATACACGCAGCAATAAAAACTACAAAAATAAAGAAATAAAGAAATAAAAAAGTAGCACAAAGCACACATTGCAAAAGTTTAAACTTAAAGAATATACAATAAACTACAGTATGTTCTCCTACTTCTGCATCAACTGGTTTTAGAATACGCTTGCTGCAACCTAGATCTGGTTTCCCACCTTCAAAGTGCAGGAACACAAGCAGGGGGACGCATTACAAGCGCCGCAGCACCTGTGCTTTAGAGCAAGCGGGCCACGCATCAGCCAGCACTGCAGTGTTTTCTTGATGTGTCTCAATAGTGTGTTGTGGCTCAACGCTGTCCCTGCACACCATTGTTCCCCCCCAAGGCCTTCAAGTGCTTTGGAGATAAACACCGTTTAGCAGTTAAAAGGGCCACAGCGGAAAAGGCTTATCAGATGTGCCTCAATGGGCCATAAGTCGCAGTGTATTGTGCCGGGCCCTCAGATAAGACTGTGTAGTGTCAGGGCCCAAGCTCCACCGGATCTCAGCTGGTAGTGGGTGCAGGACCGCTCCCACCTCCCCTTCCCACAGAGAGAGATTACAGCTCAGAGAGAGAGAGAGAGGGGAAAGGAGGGGGGTTATGTGGAAGAGAGGGAGGGGATTGGGGAGTTTGGCCCTATAGATATTCACCCTCTCCCCTTTTCCTGCTTTACTTTCTGGGGGTAAGAGTCAGTGTGAGGACAATGGCCAAAAAGATGGTTCCCAACCAGCCGCTGAAAGGGAACACTGTTGGTGGTAGCGCTTCATTCAAAGCCTGGCCTGGCCACATTGTCCTCCCCGATCGGCACAGGAGAATGGAGTTTGCTGGTGGCTGCCAAAAGGTTAGCAGCCCCTGTGAAAGGAGCGGCCCATTATTCACTGCCCCTTACAGAGCCAGGGGAGTCTTTGGGGCCCCGGTCGCCCACCCCCCGACCATTACCTCCCTTATTTTTCTCACTTCAGCGCTCCGGATCTGCATCCATACCCCTTTCCAAGCATCGGTTCCACTGACCGGGAATACCAGCCTAGCCACAACGTGTAACAACCCCCCACCCGACCCCTACTACACCCCTTTCCTAAAAAGGGTAGAGCCCCCCTTTTGCCATTGTGACCGTGTAATGACATGGCTAAGGACCAACAGCCAGGAGCCCATCGCTGACACAAGGCGACTTGAGTAGAGGGAGCGTGGAAACTGCCACTCAGCCACAACAAGTGCTATTCAATTCCCCGCGGTTGGCTCATCGGGCCGCACCATTTAGACCTATTTACAAGACGACTTTTAAAAATAAATCAAGCCCAGTAGAGTGCGATGAAAGTGGAGAAAATACGATCAAAACCCCCCCAATTCAAGCAACAAGAGAGCTCCTTTTGAAACTTCATTACGGCGGTAAATCCCGGTAAGTTACGGCGCAATAAAAAACGCGGGAGCCGCCATATTCTTAAAACACTCCCATTTCCCTGTCCATTAAAGGCGGACCATTCTTTCATCAGACGAGGAATGAAGGAGAGGGGGGAAATATGATCTTGGAGAGAAGACTTTAAAAAGCGGCTCGTAATTCACGGGCGTCATAGCCCCCCCCCTCCCCCCGGGGATAATGTATGCCGGCCGTATATGCATGTAGTTAGTCAAAGTGGAGCCATAGGAGGCGCGTTGTGCATTCAGATGCCATTTGAATGGGGAGGTTAGTGGCTGCGGGGCAGCTACTCTGTGTTAGCATGGCCAGGTAAGGAGCAGGGCTTGCTCTAAGTGGATAAGACATGAATCAGCGTGCCTCTCACACAGGCCCCGTTTCCATAGCGGCAGTGCCACGGAGAGCAGTCCTCGGGGCTAGGCTACAGGTCCCATTTTACAGTTGCTGCCAAATCCATGTCCCTTAAATCTGTACTATTCTACCAGTCTTCATCTCAGTCTCCATAGAAACATGTCATTGGGAATGTCCGGAATTAGAAAAGTGATGTGGACGTGACAGTGTGTAACGCCTCGGAATGTCAACGTCAAGAATAGAAATAAGAGATGTTGACGTAACACGACATGATTAAAGGCATGGTCATTCATTCTTGCTAACTTCCAGCTCAAATCAGCTCCGCGGTCCTCCGCATCACACATAGAAATGCATTGTGAAGCAAAGCGTAGTGCTGCGGCTTTGGTGATACGAGCGGTGTTTGCCACTTTGTGTTCCTATTTACGAAGCCAGCACTGTGTAGAAGTATCATGTTATTTTTTTCAACACGCACAGAGAACGACGGTAAGCTAGCGAAATGCGAGGAGATATTTGTTACATTGAGCTTGCAATTGCTGACTATACCTTCAAGTCACATAACATTAAGTAAAAAAATGGTGGCGGACATAACTGACTGTCTGATGAACACATTGTTGAAGAAATGTGGGACTTGCTCCGTAGTCCATACCTGTCCAGCGCATAGCTCAGGGCCTTCTGCCTGGTCCCAGAGTAGGGGGAGGGGCTCTTCTCCCAAGCCACCAGGTTGGAAGCATCATGGAAAAGGTGGATGTTCACCAGGTCAAAGGCACTGGCACATAAGAGAGAAAGAGAGAACAGAAAGCTGCCATGTTAGCCAGTTCTTTGCCAATCACAAAGTCATGTTTTGAATCTAGGGCTAGAGATTATTAAATGTCTTATTTCATATTGTTGTGTTACTTATTGTTATTTCAATAAGTACCTGCTGTTAAATAATAAGGGCACTCTGGCAGTTACATTTCCCCTCACATTTGGAATATAAACTAGCATGTTTCATGTAAAGTCCTGCAGAATGTTCTAGAGCTAAAGCTAAAAAAGAAAAACTGTCTGTATACTTTTCAAAAATCTAATGAGAAAACAATGAAGTTCAAACAACGCACCAAACCACAACCAAGATATATTTTAATTTATTTTATAACATCAACATTTTTATACTGTTTGAAACCCGGATAACCAGTTTTTTTCAAAAGGATCAATGTTGTGTTGTTCTTCACCTAAGAGGAAACTAGCTAAATTCTGTGTGGTATTTTAAAGCAGTATGAAGCAGTTCATTTTTTGTTAAAAATGTATAGTATTGAGTTATTTGGTGAGGCTGAACTTTGTAGCAATGCACCAGAAATAACTCCTCTTCAATATGTTCCCTGTAAGAACAGCACTATATCTCAATGTAGCGGGATTAATGTCGCAGTGTCCATCTCCCACCCATAGGGAGGCGTGGTGTCAGTATGGAAGGAAAGGAGCATCTCTCAAGGCATTTATTCTGAGAGAGTTTTAAATGAATACATGCTGGACCTGATACGTCTCTCATCTCCGATCTTCCTGTCTCCATTAGTCTCTCTCCTGGCTAGCGTCATGGCCCTATTAAACGCTTACCGTTTCAGCTCTTTAGTCCCCATGTCGGCCCTTTATTATTAGATCACAATCCCCCACTTCTCCTCCCCAATCTAACCCCTTTTCCTCTCACACTGGGAGCCAGAGTTATGTATGCGCAGTGCGCACGTTTAAATTGCATGTAATGTTTTCTGTCATCTGTCATATGGAACTGCTTGGCTAACGCGATTACGCCTAATCCAATCCCGCCTACCTCTGCCACTCCCGCTTCCCTTTGCCTTGTGTTCAAGCACCATGTGAGTATGCCAGCGGAGCACAGACCTACGTGAATGATGTGAAGGCCACACCTGTGAAAGCTGTGTAAAGACGAGGTGGTGAGTGGTGTATTGAGGTGACAGGACTCACCAGTCAGGCAGGGCCCATCGAGTTCTGATGAATCCCTTCCTGGACCACTTGGACTGCAGGGCGAGAGGCAAGCAGCACAGCATCAGTATTACAATGGAAATCGCAATTCATTTTGGCAGAGGGATAATAAATGATAGCGGTATAGCACCAATCACATCCAACAACCCTGTATTTCTGACACAGCTCAACTCATCCTTTTTGTATTATTGTTTTATTGCTGATTTATTTACATTTGACCATTTCATGTTTTCTTTTCCACTGTAAAGTCATTTGAGCTACAACCTTGTATGAACAATGATATATATATCAAGCTTATTATTATTATTATTAAAGTTTATTATTAACTATGCACAAAAGTGTGCGTTGCTGTATGATCAAGGGCAGTGAGATCTCTACCATGCAATCTCAAGTTTTCAACCAGTTTCAACCACACAGGGAATGATAAGACACAAATCACTGAGTCCCTCTTTAATTAGGACAATTTTTTTTAGAAATGACTGAAATGCATTTACAGGCCAATGCTTGCACAACAGGTTGTCTGATCAGATCCATCCAACCCCGAGCGGATTATCCAATAAATACCAAAGATCCTCCACAAACAGCACATGCTTCATTATGGAGCCAGTTATTCAATTAGACAAATGGATGCTGTGAGTGTTCTCATTTTCAATAGGGAAATGCATCTTTCTCTAGTTCAGTCTATCTCGATTTGTTTGACAGCAAATTGGGAGTTAACCGTGGTGATGAATAAACTAATTACGGGCCAGGTCACATAATTACAAATTGACTAATTTTATTAAAAAATAGCTGATGGGCTGAGAGATATTTGATTGCGTCTCACATCCTTCAATCTGCATTAGTACAAGATGAACTGTATCAAATTGAATTACATTAGCATACTTAAATGAATCCATACTTTCCTAGTTGGACATACTGTATAGGGCACATTGATACCTGTTGTCCTACCACTGGTACTTTGAAAACATTACAAACTACAAGTTTGATACTTGTATTGTCCTACACATCAAATTACATGATCAGGATGAATAATGCAACTGTGTCATATTTAAAGTTAAATCATCATTTCACATTAGTATTTCTACAAATCACAAGTAGACATTTGGTGTGTATGCACCTCTTTCTGTCCACTGTTGATGTAAAGTCAATAGTGTATAAAGTTGAAAAAAAGAGAAAACTGGGAGGATGAAGACGGTGAGGATGAAGAGCGGGGGCGGGGCCGCTACGAGGCGTGTAATCTGGATTTAATTTAAAGAGCCATTAAGTACAATCACAGCATTAAAATCCATCACTTCACTGACACCCAGCCTCAGATTGCCCCATTTCCTCCACGTATGACTGATCGACCTGCTCCTCATTGCTCGCTTGTAAACACACGCACACACACGCACGCACACACACTGGAGCACCCAAACACATATACAAATATAAGGCAGTAAATCTACTCTATTTCAAAGACAGAAATGACAAATAAAATAATATTAATAATAATAAACAAATAAATAAACTCCCATTAGAATACAGTGCTGGTCTCCCATCAGAACAGTGCTGCTACTACACATACAGACAAATCAACAGCATTGGGGCCCGGGTCAGCTAGGGGGCCCACTTATTAGCAATCAGCCGTGCCCTCTACAACTCTTCCTTCCACCCGCTTATCAAGCTCCAGATGAACACCATTTCTGTTTAAATGCTAGCGGCCAGTAGATACATATGGTGTTTGATATGCAGGCATTTGCTGGAATGGTGTCATTTTTGTTTTTGTTTACAAAACGTGCTATGTATAAAGCACACATTTGTTATCTTACCTCAGTCACATTATTAGTGTTTATGATTAATGGTCTATTTTATGTTATAATGTGTGGAGTTGGGCAGTAAAACTCTGGGATATGGTAATGATATGACATGATTACTGCATAGCAAAATCATTTTACAAGTAGTCAATTAAATTTCAAGAGCGGGAAATGCAGCAATGGATTGGATGGAAACATAAAAGCAGACATAAGGAACAAATAATTAAATACAAAGCTTCCAAAAATAGGTAATTTGTACGTAGCTATGAGCAAGCAACCCCCTTCCAAAATGACCTGTACTAACTACTGTACGGAGCTCAATGGGACAGAGCTGTCTATCTGAACATGTCAAGCTCAGCGTGAAGCAAGCCTGGAGTGTGTTCTCATTAAGTAAGTTCAACTTCATCCAATTTATTCTATTTGATAATTATACGCACTTTTCCACTAGTTTATGGTTAGCGTTAGCTAATACATAGTCTTGTAATACAATGCATACAGTATGTCCTGAAATCACCCATGATCTCCTAAAATGCTTATAGGCTGTTAAGACTACTCCAACATTAGGCATCAGTAGGCTAGTGCAGCGCATTGCACTGTTGCCATTTAAATTGGGCTTAAATTAGAAACGGATTGCTTCAAAATAGGCTATTATTGTGGAGGGCCCATTTTTACTACCCAATCAGAAGACAGTGTTCTCTCCCATTATAATCATCACTCCTGCTAGGTGACAAAGTGCACGTCCGCATGCAGCTTCACCCAGGGACAGGGGCATTTTCCCTCGACCAGCTCCTTGACTTCTTGTCACACTATTTGGGATACATACACTTGTGATCCACACACATATATACTGTACACATAATACACAGTATATACTGTTTAGAATGTATATTATGCTGCGTTCAAATGGGGTCGTGTTTACCATGTTCACGAGAAGAGTCTATACGAATGCCCCTATCTTGTCAAATTTACAACGTCGTTAAGTGGAACTTTTCTGAAAGCTTCCGAGTTACCATGTCGTTCGTAATCACGAGTTCCACTTGAACGCAGCATTATAAAAACACACACACAAGGGATGCCACTATCAGAAATGTAGTAGTCAATACCAGTGAAATTTCACGATTCTCGATACTCATTTCGGAACCACGGAGGAAATAAATATATATATATATATATATACACACACATACACATACACACACACAGACAATGTAGCTCTTTAGTCTAGCTATATATGTTACATGTTATTAAAAGCTAGGTTATCTCCAGCTCTATCTCAAGCTCATGAAGTTGTATGTTGTAACGTTGCCGTCAAAGAAAGTAATTTGTCTGTTTTTTATATATGTGCCATGAGGATGATATACATGTAGGCTACTGTATTGTCTGTACAGAGCATGGTCTAATGTTCGGTGCTCATTGAAATGAATGACAAGCCTGTTGCTTTAACGCTCAGGCTCCCTCCGTGACTCTGTGACCGCACAAGAGTACTCCTAGCTCGCATAAACATTCACCCAGGAGGTACCGCCAAGCACGAAAAAGCAATGGTTATGCATTTGGGTAAATTACACAATACACTCAGTACGGTTTACAAAACAGAAAATGCTTGTATTTTATTCGCTTCAAGGTTGATTTTGTTTCACTTTCTCCAGGCCATTAAATTGGTTTTACCCATCACAACTAACCATATGATCACGCCACAACAATAGTGGTAAAGCTTTGCTGGAAAGTTGGAAGGCATCGTTTGCATACTGGTGTTTGTGAATATTATTCTCTGATCATCTGCCTGGAACACAAAGAACGCTACTTGCTGTTTTTTTTTTTTTAAGATTTCAGGCGAAGCTGCAGCCGCACGCTGCCTGGTTGTATCCCCGGTAACAAGGGTACCTACGGTAACAAGTACAGTCATGTTTTCAGAATTTGGGCATCGACTTGGTACCTGGTGACATCCCTAACACACACACACACACACAATATTACATTTAAAACCATATACAGTACTGTATACTTTATAATACATTGTGTGTGCACGCGTCGCGCATGCAGAGGGAAACGTTAAAGGTTATAGGGTCTGTGGAGTGACACCAGCTGACCTTCAGCGGGGACGCAATGGTGTCCCCTTTCCCTGACAGTGACGAACGGCCGTTACACAGCAGGTCACACCCTGGGCTGCTGGCCGACACACACACACACACACACACACACTCACACACACTCACACACACTCACACACACACACGGCCGACAAGCAGAGACAGTAGGGGGGAGAAAGACAGAGACGGAGAGAGAGAGAGGGGGAGAGAGAGGGGGAGGATGGGTGTGCAGCGCAGTCACAACAGACCCCTCATCACAAGAGCCCTCTCCATAAAGCCCCTCCCCATGTTCCACTGCCTGGTGACGGGGCGACCCCCGCCCCCCTCCAGATCAGAACACCAAGCCTCGTTTCCGCTAGGCCCGCTCCAGTATACTTGTGTGACCTTTCCAATATTTTAGCTGGCCGACCCACCTCCATAAATAATACTGTTGGTGAGGGTTGGGTGCTGCTAGGGGACTGCAGGACGGGTGGATCCTACAAAAGCCATGTGACAGAAATGTACTGAGTAATAACACACACACATACACACACAACCTGATTGATTTGAGCCCCCCGGCAGACACAGGCATTTGTCTTTATTCCATCGTCCAGGGGTCCCATTAAATAAGCCAAGGCCTCGTGTGGAGCTTATTGGACCAGACACTGTCGTGCCTGGAAGTGTCTGAATGCTCCCATTGAGATAAACAGCGGTTAGATAAAACATGATGCACTCCTGCATACAAAGACAGAGCTCATGAAATGGACATCGTGGGTGAGCTGGAAATTACAAAAATAGCAGATACATAATATGAATAATATGAATTAAAAAAAGCTTCTGCTCGTGTGACTGAAGTGAGTTTGACAGGATTGGATTCATCATGTCAGAAGCACAGGTCATGGTTATCACAGAACATTTAAGTTCCCGTGCTAGCTGAGGGTTACCAGGAACAGCTGGACCTCACTACAGAGCCCAATAAAAGGCTGTGAGGAGTCAATGCTCTAATGGACGCCCTCGCAGTGCCAAACGACAAATACAAACTTGTATGGACGTTGATCTACGACCCGCCGGCCATTTTCACCCCTCTCTCGTTTGCCCCTCTGCGGGCGGCTGTGTAAAACAATCAATAGCAAGGGCACATTAAGGTTTGGGTCGTATACGTTATTTATATAAGGCACTGACAAATCCTTATGATGCAATGGCTATTGGAGGCATGTATTACCCCGAGGGGAGGTGGAGAGATTGACGGAACATCGAGAAATGACAGGCCGACGCATCCATCACGCCGACCTTTCAAAAAGGAAAAAGCAGCCGCTGTTTTGTCCACTTCCTTCTTATTCCACTTTTGGATTAATATGTCCCCTTCCATTACAGCTGTAACTCATGGTGGGACCACAGCTAAGGCAGACGGGAAGGTCTGTGTATAGGCTGCTGTTGATACTTTAAAAAGGACACTTCTCACTTCATGTCTGTCTGGTAATGCCCTTGTGATGTGTGGACACATACCCAAGTTCATCAATTACAGTCTATCATTAAAACATTTTAGAAATGTGTGGGATTACATTTACATTGTATGCAGTTGCTTGACAACATATAAAATTGCTTGATAGAATTATGTTTTGTTTTCTCCGATATTTCAGTTTATGCCTCATTTAATTCCTGTCCATTAAAAAAGTGTTTTTTGTGGTTCTTATACAGTAACTGTTATGGTAGTAAAACATTGCTTTTGGGTAGCTAATGCTCCATGACATCTATTTTACTGTGTTCATTTTTAAATTTGTTTTCTCTTTCATGTGAAGTTGATTTCTGATAACCTCAGGTGTATGTGTAGTGTGCTAAGTTTATCACGTTAAGCGCCTCTTAGCTTGTGTGTGAGCACCAAACACTGAATACAGACTGTAAGTGAACGCAGCCTAAGTTTGTGTGCGAGCACCAAACACTAAATACATACTGTAAGTGAACGCAGCCTAAGTTTGTGTGTGAGCACCAAACACTAAATACATACTGTAAGTGAATGCAGCCTAAGTTTGTGTGTGAGCACCAAACACTGAATACATACTGTAAGTGAACGTAGCCTAAGTTTGTGTGTGAGCACCAAACACTGAATACATACTGTAAGTGAACGTAGCCTAAGTTTGTGTGTGAGCAC
>JAODLL010000007.1:48782-75396 GCA_026546735.1 Forbesichthys agassizii | reverse complement strand
TTTGTGTGTGAGCACCAAACACTGAATACATACTGTAAGTGAACGCAGCCTAAGTTTGTGTGTGAGCACCAAACACTGAATACATACTGTAAGTGAACGCAGCCTAAGTTTGTGTGTGAGCACCAAACACTAAATACATACTGTAAGTGAACGTAGCCTAAGTTTGTGTGTGAGCACCAAACACTGAATACATACTGTAAGTGAACGCAGCCTAAGTTTGTGTGTGAGCACCAAACACTAAATACATACTGTAAGTGAACGTAGTGGCTGCATGTCTGCAGCTGCAACCAAACTCATCAATCGACTCCAATTAGTTCACATCTGCTGCCAGGATCCTTATAAAGGACAACGGATCACATCACTCCAATTCAGATTCAACTTCATTGGCTTCGTGGAAAGTTCCAAATGAAATGATGACGACTTACTGTACATACAAGGCCCCCTCACAATCGGTCTCTCTCCTACCACTCTGACCTTGAATTTTACATTTAATTTTATCTTATGTTTCTAAAATGTATATTCATGTCTTAGTCAAATTTTTCATACTATATTCTACATATATTAACCAAATGTATTATATATACTGTAAAACTTTATATTTGCCTATTTACAATGGAAGATGCCTTTGCATGTCTTGAAAGGTGTCCTGAAATAAAATGTAGTGTAATTATGTCACGCAAGTCTCATATAGATGACCAAACGAAAACATTTGCAGACACAACTTACAGTAAATACACCACTGACCACATCAGGTCCTCACCAGATATGAGCTCACCCTGGGACAAAGTGTGTGTCAACGGACACACACACACACACACCTCTTTACATGTGTTAGTTAGCATGTCAGGAGGGCAACATGACTGGTGCCTCTCTAAACTCGACTTTCTCCAACCCAGAGAGGTGGAGGGCCCCAAATCTAGTGCCCAGTCGCGTCCCTCGTGCGCCGTTTCCCGTCCAGTCTGTGTTCCCATGGTAATAGGATTCTTTAAAGCTGCAGATGGATTGCGATTCTAGGCGGTTTCATCTACTAAAAGAAGGCATAAATCATGCGCGGAGGAAGCAGGGGACCAGGCAAGGGTTATCGGCAGCCTGCCTCCCTCATGAGAGCTTTGCATTAAAGCATTAGTGAAATTAATTCATCTTTCATAAGAGGTTGGAGCAGTATCTGTGATCTATGATAACAACCAATTTCTCACTACGGAGGGTCGGAGGAGGGAGGGATAGAAATACTCGTCGACCCTGATAGACTACACAAATCTGCTCTTTTTAAATAGGCTAACATTATGTGAGTGCAGCTCCGCGCTGCATCATCCCAGATTCATAACCCAGCCGCAGCCACGGGCACAAATCACTGGCAAAAACTTTTCTCATCTGGAACCCCCCTCCCCCCCTTCACCGAAGCTCTCTCTCTCGTTCCCTCTCTATCTCTGTGTTTTTGTTGTGGTTTTCTTCGCCTGTCCAGCTAAAATGTGAGGTTGTAATGGCTTTAAACGGCTTGCCGCCTCAATCAGTGTAATTGGTTTTAGATCATCTTCAGTGGAGCAGGGCTGTGGTGGGTGTGGCTGTGTGTGTTTCTGTGTATATGAAGTGCTTACTGGGGTGTGTGGATGTGCGCTTGACTGCATGTGTTATTGCGTGCGTGTGTGTGTGTTTTTTGTTGAGGGCAGGTACAATACTTGAATGTGTGAAAATAACCGAAATTGGGGAAGGAAAGTGTGTGTGTGTGTGTGTGTGTGTTTGGCAGTGGAGGGGGTGTTGTAAGGGGGCCGTATCCATCTCCTTTTGCATATATTTGTGCAGGCGGCCATTGGAGCATGGCTGACGGATGAGCCGGGGGTTCTGGGATGACACCCGGGCAGACCCACTCTTTATTACTATATCAGCACGGATAGGGACCGCACACGGCCCCCCGTGACAGCCCACCCGCTGGAGTGGAGCGCGCAGGAGCAGAATAGAACAGAACACCACAAGGCGTGCACACGCACGCACAAGCACGCACACACACAGAGATTATTCCGTGGTCTGAAGGAGGGATTTCCTCCGTTTCTGTGTGTTCAGCTGAGCCTTACTGTCTCAAATGAAGAAAATGAAAAACTTAAGAAAAAGAAAAAAGAAATAAAATACTGATAGCTGCTGAAATGGCATATGGACAAATCAATACCAAAGTGCGGGAAATTCTACCACAGTACATTTAATTATACACAGTTCAGCATTGGGGAATTGAGAGAGATATCAAAGTTAAAATATCCTTTTGCTCGGCCTAGATTCAGTAACCAGATTTGTTCAACATTTCTATCCAGAATCAAATTATTTGTTTCTTCAAAATGAAAAAAGGCAATATGTCACTCAGCTGGATTCTATTGTTTTTATTTAGTACAACAACTACAATATTCTAAGTGCCTATTTGTGTCACAACATTTTCCTTGTTCCATCTGTCAATCAAAATCAGTGCAATGGGAAGCTGACCTTAAACAACAACACAGCCAACCAATCACTTATGGAGTGTGTCAGTCAGCCAACCAATCAGGCTCATCTGCATGCCATACCCACCTCTGGAAAGTAGTCCAGTGGAAACTTCTCCTTCTCCAGCATGGGTGTGCTTTCTAGTGTGTCTGGGCAGGTTTCCTTACCAACCACCTTCCGGAATTTCTTGGCTAGGAGAGGGAAAGTGTGAGGGGGAGATAATATAAGCACACTGGCCTGTTTCAGGCAACTGCCCCACCTGCTGGCCAGGATTAGGAATTGTCCACATTCAACAAAAGTGACGTACAGTATGCTGGTCTGCATTTAAAAGATCCAGAAAATAGAGTCTCCCATGAAAAATATCTTCAAATACAGATGACAAGAATATTAATTATCTTTTCAATTATCATTTGAAAAGATAAATTCAATTGATAGCCATGGTGGAGCTAATTGGAGATGTGTGAATAATGTCAGTGTAGCAACAAATCAATGTATTTTTGGTCAATTCACTCAGGTAGATTTAAATAAAAGTATTTTAGTATGACATTCTGTCATCCAATATATAAAAAATATTATAACCTCAATATTCTATTCTATGATGTCACATACATCATCATTTTTAACATTCTACCAAAACGTACATATCTAACCACATATACCCTACACAAGACACACGCGCACACACACACACACACACAGCGCCCTGTCCTTCACTGGGGGTGACTGGATCTAATGCTGACGTGGACATAATAGGAAGTGAGGCGTCTTCACATCACATCTATATCCCCTCTTTAATTAGCGTGGTGGTCGGACCCCCAGGCCCTCTGACATGGTGGACTGATGAGGCCACCGTAACTGTCCAATAACCCCGCCGCAAGGCCATTACCACCGGCCCCAATTCTTATGAATTAAATCCTAATATTAATAAGCATTATCATTCTGTTCCTGCTTCTTTACATTACCCCGATATCCAATCTCCCTGCTGATGGAATGTGGGAGTGTGTGTGTGTATGTGTGTATGTGCGTGTGCGTGCGTGTGTAGAGGGGGGGGGGGCATGGGATGGTTTAATTCCCATAGGGCTAAGGTGTGCATGCGTGCGGAACAAAGTGAGTGATGGAGCAAACATGCAGGTCTCGACTCATGTGCATGATGTGATTGGTGCGTCCCTTACCTTTAAAATCAAACTGCTGGATGTGTTTCAAAGACTCGTGGATAAAGTAGCAACTTCCTAGTGCCTGCAAAAGAAAGAGAGAGAAAGATGACTCCCCATTAATCCTCTTTGCTCACAGCGAGCACGCACGCAGGCAGATCTCTGTGATGGCACAACTAAACAGAATAAATGCCGGGGAGACACTTTGGGCAGCACACTCGATGGCTTTCTGCACCATCAACCACTCAACAGGTGCAACCGCTACTGTACACTGTGAAACGGTCACAGTTGCCCCCCCTATTCCCAGCCGGGGGTCTCCTAATGTAGAGAGGGCCAGCAATTTGGGCCTTTTCAAAAGACACATTCAGTCGGACTTTTCAGTGAGTGGCAATGGACTTCAATAGGCTTAAAATCTTTATTTTCCAAGTGAACAATCAGGAAACTTTCCCAGTCCTCGGGCGAGCCAATGGCACCGTGTGGGAAGCTAAGAGAGTGGCGCTCTGGGGGGATTTGTTGCGGTTCACAGGCCGCTACACCGCTTTCTGTCGGCCTCTTTACATGGAGGGCAAATCTGCAGGCCAATCCCATGTGTCTTTTGAGACGGCAGACCTCGGCCTTGGGACAATGCTGCCGTTGGCACCAGAACTGTCTGACCTAAAGAGACCAGCGCACCCAGAAAATGAGCGGTTGGTGTGTGTGTGGGGGGGGGGTGAATATAATTTATATCAGTAGATACGCAGAATAGGGTGATGAACCTGAGAGATTCAGCTGGACAACAGAAAGCAGGCTGAGCAATGAGACAGTGGCAGGGGACGGTATGGCCTCTCACACGTTTGGACCTCTGCATTATGCATGAGCGGCGGCACATCCTGAGATTACACATTTGCTGATTTGTCAAACGCACAAACGCGAGGTCCTGTCCATCTCCTTGACACGCAAGCCCAGCCAACGGAAAACGCTGTTGCACATTTAATTGATGAGAGGGGAGGCTGGTGACCCCAGCCCCCGTCACACACACACAGGCAAGGACGAGGAGGGGGTGGGGCAGACTCAAGGTCACTGTCACACATGAAGTAGGCCCCGCCGCTTGTTTTTATTGTATTTCACCTCAAGTTGGCAGTAGCAGGGCGAGAGACAGAGATGCATAGGGGGGCAGGGTGAGAGAATGGGTGCGGTCAACATGGCTCCACATTGGAGCTACAGTAATATGATTATTTACATGATAAACCAGCGTCGTGTGTGGTGTTGTTTAGTTTAAGATAAATGGGGAAATAAAAACCCTAAAAATACCAACATTTTCACTTTATACTCAAGAAAGATTAATGTTAATAAAAATGTAATTTGCTTTTCTGTCATTTCTAAGTAAGTAACATATGTATTTGTCTCTAAAGTCCTCAAGAAATAAAATGTTATACATAGTACAGATATGTTTGAAAACCTAGTCACTTTCATTTATAATTGCTACAGTCCACTCTGCAGCACTGTGATTTTTGCCACAGGCTGCAGAGAATGAGATAAATAAATAAAACATTAAAATGATGGCTTCAAACTAATGGACATTAATCAGCGCTCAAATAAATGATAAACAACCGTGCCTAAGTGGCTATTTGTGTAATCGCAAAAATCTACTTAACCTCTCAACCCTAATAAATATCTATTTGGCTTCAGAGTTTAAAACCTAGTGTGTTCCCTTCCTAACCTACTACCCCTCCCTCCAGCGATCGTCATGAAGAACCCATTATATTAGCGGGCCGCAATTAATCCATTTGTCTCCCTGCATGACAGCCTCAAAATATTCATTAGGGCCGGCCTGCGCTGACAGGCGGCGCTTATCTTTTACCAGTGGCTTTACAATGGCCTGTATCAAGCGTATGTTTATCACGTCCCATGTTATTGATTAGCTGCCAGATTCACTTGAATTAATTAAAAGTATATTTTACATATTTATAAACCCCAATGCCACGGCCGCTACTTAATTTTCCATTAGTAAAATGCAGTCTATTAAGTGCAGCGGCATGGCCGCAGGGGAGGTAAGGGGAAATGAGTAATCACCATAATTGTAGACAGAAAGACAATAACCGAGCCATAAAAGGCTGGATTTTATGGCTCGTCCTGGCAATGCTCTCTTATCACCAGTTGTATAGGCCACACCGCTGCAAGGTATGGACACGCTGACACAAAGGACACGCTCTGCTGTGTGTGCGTGTGTGTGTGTGTGCACGCGGTGGGGGCATCGTGCACAGATGACATTTCCAAAAGCCAAGCAGATGTGAGGTGAACAAGTCCCAATAGACTTGCTGGTAGAAAATAGAGACTTGAGTGCTACAGTACATAGCCTGCATACTTGGCTCTGCTGAATGCTTTATCGATACCAGGGGCCGCAAAAATGAGTCTTGCCCGGCGAAAGGAAGCGAGGACTGCGTGACCCTTGAATAGATTCTCAGCGTTTAATGTGAAAAATGAGCCATAAAGCAAACATAAAAGTAATCATTTTTCTGCAAGGTCTAACCTCCAATCAACAGTTAAGGAAGAGCAGCCAATCCCATGAGGCCTGACACACGCACACTTTCGTGCTATCAGTGTGTCACCGGGCAGCTTAAGAGGGCAAGGCAACACTGTCCCTAAGCCTACTAGCAAAGTAATGAATGACAGCATTTCTTCACCGAGTTACAAAGGAATGGGTGGATTTCCATATGTAGCATAAACATGTACCTTAATACCAAGCTGAATTAATAATTGTCTCCTAATTGCTATGACATTCCTATTGCAGAGCAGAGCTGCACAGCATTTTGCTTGGTGTTTGAATTGACATGCATGCAAGTGCATCATGAGTCCCTTACAGTAAGTGTGTGTGTGTCATGCAGTGACATCATTTGCATTGCTCTGCTCCCAGAAAATACATAATATTCCAATATTTGAAGAAGAAGAAAAAAAACTGCAATTGCGCTCCCTACTTAAGGCATGTAATATTTACACTGCAATGAGGGTCGTGTGTGTCCACACTGTAAAGCTTGTACCTCACACAGGGATTCCCATAGCCTTTAACCAACGACTGAGCAAAGATGAAAAAGGCTGCATTTGTCCAGTTTAGACCTTAATGCTCGGCAATTCCAGGAATCCCCTCATCAGTCAAATCACACGGGTTAACACATAGGCCTTAAATACACACACATACACACACACACAAAAAGTCTTATCTAAAAGGTCAATCAGATATGCTGTCTGGCAGGCATGGTGTTTCCATACATCAGGGGCACACGCTATGTCACAACAGCTTACAGCGGAAGGCAGAGACGCAGGCCCTGACTAATAGGTACATAATGCGCTCATTAGTCACCACGCAGACAGCTATTCATACCTCTCCAGCAGCTAAACACACCCTAAATCAAACAGTGAAAAGGGGATCATTCGGCAGACAGCAACAGTATAACGTAGGAGGCTATCGTGCGGGAACTTCTCCATTGCTGCTGTGGACAGCTGAGCAAAGCCCATACCGACTGGTCTCCCAGGCCCCGGAGAGGGACCACTTGATATTCAGGAACCAGTGCCCTGACAGAGCCTCTCTGCACAAATCTCCAATACTGCACAAACAGCCTGTTTGTCATCCCTGGCAAGGAAAACATGCCGGGAAAAAGACAAGAGAGCAAGCGTCAATAGAGATGGCTTGCTTTTTTAGCCCAGATATAAACATTGAGCCGCCGCCTTAGTGTTTCCTTCCCCCACATGCCGGCCTACCATATGTGTTTGCCAAAGCCCTCTCCCAGCACCATTGATTGAGTATTCGGAGTATTGAGCCACAGTGTCTATTATTCATCGGCTGACTGCAAGGCCTGACTGGATACACAGACAAAACTCTAATTAAAACTTATTCTGTCACTTCCTCTGATTTGAAGCAGCCCGGCTGTTGGAGACATCCGGGACATCCGGTCCCTCGTCTGGGACAGGCGGACATGGGTCAACCGTCCTCAAAAATACAATGGAAGGAAAAAGACAAACCTACATTTACTTTATAGTAAAAATCAGCTACGAGAATTTGAATAATATGCCCATTTCCTGAAGAATGACCTTGGAAAAGCAAAGCTGCTAGCCAATCATTATTTAGGCATTACCTCAATGGACCTAGTGCATATCTGAAGCACATTTCAGCAGAAAATATGGATGCCTAGCCATTTGTGTTGAAGTAATGGATGTAGAATCAAATGAAAGGTTAACTAAACAAAACCAGGAAACCACATATAACTTTTTCTAATTTAAGGGCTATCCAATCCACTATTGATTGTCTACCTAATGTAAAACCCTGGTGCACTGTGCATCTGGGTAAGATATGTAATTCTGCTCCACTCACTTGCTAGGTTTTCTGCTGAGCATTTCCTGGCCTTGTCTTCATTATTCTAAAATCTCCCAGAATGCAGAGCGACATGCGCTTATGATTGATCTTAAAACCACTGATTTTATTTTATTTTGAGGAAAATATTATGGATGGGTCTAAACAAGGCATAATTGGCAAAACCCATGGCAGTGCCTGACCTGCCAACAATCTAGACCCACTCCCAAGGTTGGCTGCCTCCTTGGGAAATATTGTGCATTAATTTCATTTAGTCTCCCCTCCAACATTCAATGGTAGAAGTTAATTAAATTGCTTGTCCATTGTGTTCATCCACTTACAAAGTTAATGATATTGTGCTGGGGAATTAAAGAGCATTTTATAAAGCGCTTGGGATGGGAGCTGGCAGGCACTACATTGCCCAGTTGAACTCTGTCAGTCGGCGGGCTGCCGGACCCCCTAATTAGCGGTGAAATGGATGCTTCCATCTGCCAATTCCCTGCCACGCTCATCAGTCGTGCAGTCGCTCCTCCGACCTGCCCCGTAGAGGGGTCTAAAGCAATAAAACCATCACGACACTGACGTTCAACCCAAAAGAAAAGTGAATACGTGTATATACATGATGTGAGTCAAACTGAAAAAGATCCGCTTTGAAATGCTATGCTGCATTCTCCCCCTCCTTTAACATAATAACACTGATGTTGGGGTTCCATTAACTTTGTTGAATATTTAAATGCTATATTTAATGATGACACATTCTCAATTACAATGTTAGCCTTCTGAATTCCACTGAGCTCATGAAGTCTGCAAAGTTCCCAATATCCAGGAAGGCAGAGGTGTGCTGTTCAATAAAAAAGAGAGTGCATACATTATTCACTAATACAGTTTCTACTTTCAGCAGCCTTTAACGAGGACATAAAAACAGAGAACCAAAGTAAATGGGATTATACCTGCAAGGTTGACTGTTGTGCTGTTGACCTCTCAATGAGGTTTGACAAAATTACCTCTTGAACTAATGGCAGAACAACACGCTACAGTAGGTAAACTTATTTTTGTATTTATTTTATGAAATATGGCATAAAACGGCCCAACAGATTTCTGCTTGCTGCTCTCCATTAAGCAATCCTAGAATACCACTACAATATTGTTTTCCCAGTAGCCACATGTTTTTGTCTAGTCATCAAGCAAAGGATAGGATAGCAGGAATACGCATTGGAATAATGACATAAGCTTATAAGAGAGCAATATGAGGCCACTTCAGGTGTCTCATATTTTAACGGAACATTATGCACAGGTCAGTAAACTCATGATTTAAACGGAGCAGTGTTCGGTTGTTGTTTCAAAAGAATTACAGGAATGTAATGGCTTACGGACCAAACACTGGATAATGCATCAATCTAATAAGTTACCAGCATGGCAAGGCCTAAAACAGGATGTAACATTAATTCAATGACAAACAGTGAAGTGTAACTTCTAGGACAATTATAGGTCTGAAGGAAATTAAACAATGTCCGTCTCACACAAACAAGGTCAACCTCGAGCCTAATGGCAAGAGACATCTGCAATAGGCCATGAAGACAGCTTTCTTTACAGAAACACAATCCTTTGAAAGCTACTGTATATAATAAATAAACCACTGATCTCAGATGCCAACATACTGTAGCCAATAGCCACTTTCTTTAAACAACTATGTTGTCCAGACTTAACGAGATCATCTTTTTAAGAGGGATACAAAGATGATGAATAATTTGCCTTATTAGATTGTTCCAAAAAAAAAGAAAAATCAAAGTCTGAACAATAAAGGTTATCCATTAGTAATTAAAGTGACATTACCTCCTCTCAGGCCGATACGCAGCTGCCAGGGCCATTATTCAATTGTTTCGGATGCTGGGGGATAAAATGCCTTTAATATACTTATGCTCATTAATGTAAATCATATTTGGCTATGGATGTCCAATAATCAGAAAGAATATTTCAACTTGCAATTCCCCCTCTGTAAAAGTATTCCCATTAGGAGGAGAGGCGAATGCAAATGACAGGTCTTTGAGCCATTGATTTTCTTTTTCTCCGCGTTTTTGAAAAGGCCGCTAATGTTGTCATGGGCTCTTCATCAATCTGTGCTATTATCTGATTTAATATTGTGCCTATTCATGTGCCCTCATTTGTGATAGCATAGATTCAATTAGTTTCATGAGGGCTATGGACAGATTGTAAGCAATGCTTTGCTAAGTGATTGCTGTGGTTGAACCAAGGATTAGAGAGGCGGAAGCTTGGCCTTGAAAAGTTATTAATGTATGTCCATATGTAAGTTGTTTAACAATTACTAAAGTTTTGAATGATGAGTTCAAAGATTACAAGAAACAGACGCACTTGTTCAAGATATCAACCGCAAGTCAACCGCGGGATATAAAATGTTTTTGACCAAACCTCCAAGAGTGAATGACTCTCCTGCACCTGGATGCAAAGTGGTTGAAACTACTCTCTACCCCCCCACTGCAGCCTGCATTTTAAACACAAACTATAAGCAGTACTGAGCAAACAGGATGCTGGGATCGCTGTCAGAGCTGTGACGGCAGTTGCCAAGATGATCAGTCAGCTTGTGTCCGGAGGCAGCGGTGATTCTGTCGCTTTCTGTGCTACCGGGGAGCCAGCTCGCATGGCCTTGCAATGACAAACTAGCATCCTTGGCTGTCCAATGAGATACAGCTCTACTGCCGAGTCCCGTAATGAAATATATTGCTTTTCTGCATTATAGCTGCATCCGTTTGTCACTTGTGAGAGGAATTTATCAGGATGTTCCTAATTTCTCTGCATCAAGAGCCCTTCCTCCTCCTCCTCTGTACCAACACAACAGTTCCCAACGGAAGGCTACACAGTCTGGATATAGACCATGTCATGAAGCATCCATTAAGCATGACAGGGACAGCATCTGAGTCATTGGGACAATCAATGCTGGTGTGAAGTGTACTCTTGAACCAGCAGACGGAGGAATCAATCCACCCGAAGAATACTTCAATTTTGATATTGCGTCGACAAAAAATATTTATTCTCAAACCTTGGAGAGGAAAAAAAAAAGAGAAACATTAAGCAGCTTTCTCGCTGTCTTCTGTCTGGGTATGAGCAGAGGCGTTCTTGCAGCACAACAGTGACCACAGGACCGTGAAGCTTTAGAGGAGTCTTGCAAAAACACAGCTCGTCTCAGGCTAAGACCCCCGTCCGGTGGCTCTTTGTGGTCTTTTGTCTTTATGTAAAAAGGCAATGCTTGCCGATGATGTGTTATGTAAAATTCCCAGAGGCTTGATTTAAATGGTTGGATATCCTCCATGCTAGCTTAGTTATACTCCAGTGCATCGCCCCTAAAAGCACATGGCTGCATGAAAAGCAAATGTAAATGCAGCCTCAGCTTCTTAGATAACCAGAAATTATGTCATGGGGGTTTTCAACTTCTTATTGTATTATTATGATAAATAAAATAAAAAGGACAGGCAGATGTTTCTTTTTTTGGGAGTCGTACAATTGCAGTATCCGGCTCATGGACCCTCTTAAAAGACCGCTTTATAGCAGAGGTTCTGTGCCAAGGGCAAGAGTGGCAGAAAGCCCACCGATGCTCTCCTGTAAACGCAACGCCCACGAAAAAGGAAGAAAGGCGGATTTGGGGCTGGCGTACGGCTGCCAGAGGTCTCCTGGGTCACACCTCTGAGGGGCCGGCAGATGACCAGGTGGCACTCTGTCGCCTGTTATTGTGTGATGTGTGGGCCAAGAGACAAAACCTTTAAATCAGTCATTTAAGTCAAGACATGCCTGCCTATAGGTGTGAAGCTGTTTGGAAAAGATTACACACAAACAAATTCATGGGTTCTCAAAAATTTCAATTATTTTTCCATAAGTTTAAAATGACACAGAATTGCTAGACAAAAGTTAAATAGTCTACTATAATATCTACTTGCATAAGATGTATTCACTTGCAAAATGATTTGGGAGAAAGTAGTCCAGCAGAAACAACCCTTCATATTCAGTTAGCTAACAAACATTTTGAAAGCAACCTTCTCAGGAATTTAATTAGGCAGTTAAAATTAAGATCTGGAATCTAACTAAAAGAGTGCAGCATCCAATCGAATTAGAGGACTGTTTAACGAGTCAGTAATTAGCTAAAGAATGGCACAAACAAGGCACCATTGTAGCTTGAACTTGGGTCCTGATGACTGGGCACTCTGTGTCATATTAGTTACCTCTAGTTGAGCATTACTCACCCAAACACTGTTATGTTTTAATACCTTTATTAGACACCATAGCATGGGGTCACACAGAAGTTTCTTTACATCTGATCACTCAAACAAAACACGTGGAATTAGTTTCTACGGAGAGCTGACGTTTACAGGAAGGTTTTTGCATGCATTCAAGATACAAATTACTTCATATTAATAATGTGTTTGCCACTAAAAGAGCATACAATATAAAGCAAGCACAACAAACTAGTTGTGTCAAGTATTGTATGGATATACTGTACACTACAGTATAGTTTCTTCTCTGGTTGCCTGGCCTCTCGAGTGACAATCATTGAGATGCATTTTGCTAAGTTAGATGACAACATGGAGACAATACATCATAAACAAGGCACACTCCGCCCTCGAAACAAACACAATTTCCGAGGTTTCATCAGGCATCTGCTGGAGATACTATGAGGGGCTGCTGGCGGTCTCCGTTCCCAGTACCGCCCCTCATCTGCTGGGACACGCTCTCCCTCTGACCCTCAGAACCTCAGAGATACTGAATTCATTTTCCAGACAAAAATCAATTGCCCAAGGAGGGAAGGCCTCATTATTGCACCAGGCAAACACACCCTCTCATTGAGAATGTACAGCTCATTTTATGGGTAATAGTCTAGCAGGGAATGGCAGCCAGGGGACAAAGGGATGGCTCATTTCCCCTGACCTCAATCCTCCTTTACCGTGATCCATTCTCAACCAACTCTAACTGTTAGGGTTGGGTATCGTTTGAATTTAATTCTAATTCCGGTTCCAAATCCGCTTATCGATTCCGGTTCTTATCGATTCATGGTTCCAATTCCAATATGTTTTGGAGAAGAAATACAACATATTTCAAAAGGGAAAATTTCCTGACTTTTCATTTAGGCTATAATCAGTCAAATCAAGGTCAATGGTGACACTGACAGGATTCAGGAAGGGTTCTTTTTCCCGTAGTTTATAAAAAATAAGATAAATAAGAATACCCTTTTTAAATGTGGATATGTGTTAATGCATTTAATTATTATAATTACATACTGTACGTTTACCGCATAGATTATATAAATACAATTTACAAAAGGTGAGTAAATTAACAAATATGTTAACCAGCTGGTTTAATTCAATTACGCTAACACTAACATTTAGGCCTAGGTGCACCAAAGCTGGCATTGTATGTCAATATGTTACTTTACAGTATTCATCTTGTTTAATGTCTACTTTCCCATTTAGAATGTAATCCAACCTCAATAATTCTCATATTAATTTTGTGAGTTATAATGATAATTCGGTTCATGATCATGTAATGACCTGCACATTGTTACATGCATTGTCAACCTTTTGACTTTAACTAGGCATAGGCCTATCATTGTTCAGAGCAAAAATATGATCTATTTTTTGATCAGCGGCGGTGCGCATTGTTAACAAAACCCAGTGTAATTAAAAGTAAAAAATAAATAAAAAGTTGTAAGGTCAAAACGCTAGAAAAATATATTGTTTTAGCGTGGGTTCAGCTCTAGCTGGTTATGCTGGTGCTCACACGGCGCATTCAGCTCCAATACAGGTAGAGTTGGAGCAGAGGGAGGGTTCATGTGATTGTTTGTTGTGATCGCTTTCGTCATAAGGAAGTTGATCTGATGGATTTGGGTTAAGAAAAAAAGGAAAAACAGACGCCTCAAAGAGGAAAACAGAAGTGTCCCGTCAGTTTGGGCATGCTTGCACTTTTGCATGCAAGTTAAGTCAAATTGGTAAAATTACGTGACAGTATTTCAGCCGTCATGTATCAGTTGCTGGCAGATCAAAAGGTAAAATGCGCTACTTGCCGTGTCGCAGTTTTCTTTCTTAAAATGAGGCCACGTGTTTGACAGTTCAGAGAGAACCATCTTTCACACTGTCGATGTACATGCGCGTACATACGCGTACAGCGTGATAGGAAGATCACCCATCAGCACCCATCAGCTAAAGCTATTTCTAACAATTAAATCGCGTTTTGGAACCGACTAGCAGAACCGAAATATTATTTATTTTATAGGTACTCGGTTCTTGACATTTTGTTTTCGGTTCCCAACCCTACTAACTGTCCCCTTTAATAAAAGCTAATAAATGAGGTTCTAAAATTATTTTGGAACTATTCAATGTGAATTTTGAATAATCATAAAGGCTGAGCAAATATGACTGTTTTGAAAAGCTGCCACTGGGAGAAAAAAAAGAAGCCATTCACTCAAACAAATTTTGACTGCAAATTCCCAACATGTGAAGGTTTAATTTTTGTCTATTTATACACAGTGAGAACAACATTCCTCGTAATGGCATAAGGACAGTTTAGCCTCAGTTTACTTTCCTCTGACTGTTTAGGAAGCAGATGTGGTCCAGGGTTGTAATGAAGTGCATAAGCTGCACAACATAATAGTACACTGACTGTGCTTTATGGGTTGTTAATACACAACAAAACCAGAACATGAAAACCCTACTGCCTGCGTGATTTGACGGTCTGAAAGGTCTGAGAGCGCTTTGACAGTCAAAGTGGCAGAGTATGTAATGCCATTATTCTGACAGCTAGCCTATATGCAGAGGGAGAGCAGACCATGGGATGGAGATGGAGTAGAGTGAATGCGGTCAGTACGTGTAACTATGTGTTTAAAATGTGCTGCACAATACCTGCTAATTCTATTAAGTGCTTGTGCGGTGTGGCTTTGTGGCTATGGCCTGATGTAAATGAACGGCTGGTTGACTAAACAATGCAAGAGCATTAGAATAAGGTGAGTGGATGACAGAGTGGAGTAGAAGGCCGGAGCACAGCCACCTTGGGCTTTGCCAAGTCCATTATGTGTATTGGAGACATCTTGATATCCGTCATGGAGTATTGCCAGTTGGGGGGGAAGGGGGTCTTGTTTTTTTGTTAGTCCTCATCGTCACAATGGCTTCCACCTCGACATCCTGGTGTAGATAATGCAATTAAATGACGGAGTCACGGACAATTTCCCCCTTATTTAATCTGCACAGAAATCTTTGGGCTGTTTAAGAAACATATGGCAGTCAAGGACAGCAATGGAACTCAGTCTTTGGTTGACAATCAAGCAATTACTTTACTAGAGTATCTGGCATTTCATTTATGTAAAATTGTCCAATACATACATTACAAAGATATATTGTATTCCAGTTCAGCTATGCACCAGAGCCGATCAGATTATACATATCCCAAGTATAGCTTCCTGCATGATACCATGTTTCAGGACAATGAAATTACACTGTCGCTGCATTGTTAGTCCACTGGTTTATTAATTTGCATGCCTCGTCGATCATTTCCTACACGCCTGTGATTTACAACACTGACACTGTAACATTTGAACCACAATACAAGGGCAACACGGCTAATTCCTTTACCTCAACATACAAAGAAAGAACAACTTCAATTTAATGTAAGTCATTTACAACACTGAGGCATAGCCTGACAATTCATCATTTTTTGAAAAAGCCATGTCAGAACAATCTACCATGTGTGATTAACTTTAATTTAGCTACACAATTAAACATAAAACACTGTATGTGATATAGGCTAGGACCACCAACATGGACAGCAACACAGCAGCCAAGCATTCTTATGTCATTAAAGGTACTTGTGTGTCGAGTGTGCTTGTTTGAGTTTGTTCTTGGGAGACAGGTGTCAAGAGGTTCTCCCTACTGCTGTAATTACTGCACAACACACCAGTTACCAGAGAAACCTCTGGCCTCCTTCAAACCAAGAAAAGAAATTGCTTGGATTTAGGCTAACGATTTTTTGCCCCCGATGTTAACCAGCTGTACGTGACATGGGGCCTGAGGGAGGGGATCAATGTCTCACGGAAAACCGTCCCCGTCTGCCAACAGGAGGATGAGGGGAGGAATCACGGAGCGACACTTACAACGCCGCAAGGAGAATAGTGGGGGAAGAGGGGGGATGTGTGTTTGGCTTAGAGCCTGATGGCTCTTCCCCCCCCCATCCATCTAGCTCTCTTCTCATTCCCTCCCTCTGTACGTGGCACCTGGTCTGGATATCTATATATATACACTTAGGCAGCAGAAAGGTCAGCAGGCAAACAGGCAGCGATAAGGGCCAGGCAAGGGAGGTGGGCTTGAGGAGGGGGTCCCAGGGATGAATCACAGGAGAATTGGTGCATGGCAGTGAATGAATAACCCGCCATGGCTCCCCAAACCCCATTATTTTCCTCCTTCTCCGGCGGGGCCTGAAATGCATGTCTGCGCATGCTGCCAGTTCATTAGGGGAGGGGTGTAAGGGGGGTGCCATTCCTCTTCTGGCTGCGGCAGGACATGCCAGGAGGGCCCCAGGAGGACTGGCCTCTGTTTAATTCCACATCAAGCGCTCTGCTGAGGACCTTAATCTCTGCTTGTGTGATCAATACTGTATCAGTGTAAATTAAAATGACCATTTTAAAGTAATTAAGCCTGTTAATGCTGGATTCAAATGGCATTATTTACACAAGGGGAAATGGAGCATGGCGGAAAAGGTGTGCGCACGCACGCGCGTGTGTTGGGGGGTGTCCTGGACCGGGCGGAGGCTGAGTTACGAGCATATCCACAGTGGCAGGCATGACGACGCCTTAACCGGTGCAGCCTGGTGTAGTGGCCGCTACCATCTTAACAAAAGCGGATTAACTCTCTACCCATGGCAGCCGGGGGACCTCTCCAATTTAAGAGGAGGGTAACCCAATTGGAGAAATTAGATCTCCAACAAGCAAACTCAATTCTGGCCATATTAGATGAGAAGGGGCAGGAGAAACCTGCTTGCTGAAGGAGGTAGGAGACATGGGGAGAAGGAAGGAGTAGGGGGGAAAAGAGAAAAGTTACACAATAAAAATGCACTTAACTACAGAATGAAGGCCCGCAGTAATTGAGTGATTCAATTATTTTTGTCTCGCTCCTCTCCCCGCTTTTGAAAGACCATTTAGAGTCATTGTGACGGTCTGAGTGAAATAAATGGGGTCCAAACCTCGCCTCTGTGCATCCATGGTTGCTTCCTCTTTGAGGTAACGGGGTGTGTGTGCGTGTGTGTGTTGGGGGGTGTGAGTAAAAAATAAATTAAATGATCACATTGTTGACTCCTATTAAGACAGGCTCACAACCCGTGGCCCGTGACCCTCCTCCTCTCATAGGGTGGCTCCACCCACTACACGCCATCACACCAGTTAGGGGCCACAAATGCAACTGCTCCATTTTTACTAGCAGTTTGCTAAAACATGTTTTTCCCTTTGCTATGGGCGACCTGCCCCCACTCAACACACACACAACCTGTCCGACATGCCATCGCACCACATTAACACAAACAGACACCATTGACAAGCTGTACATTTTGTCAGGCCCACAGTGGTCAAATGAGGCCAACGATAACAGACTTTCCCGATGCAAGTGTCCATAGCCCCAATTAGCAGCTAACAAGCCACGTGTTGACAGGGTAAGGAATGTGTTGATTAAAGGGGAGATATTAGCATGCTGCTAGCTAAGGACCAGGCATGGACACTGCAGGGTTGTCGCTAGAGCTACGATTCATTGTTTTCAAACCAAAGTTGCAATTCGCAACGATGCGATTAGCAAATTGCAAGGCATGCGATTTATATGCGATTTATTATTTTATTAGTGCGGTGCCCCTCTCGGCCTACCAGTCATGCTCTGAAATTCAAGACGACTATATTTCTATGGTAGGCCATACGTCCCAGATAGCAAGCACAGTCGGCCCGACTGCATCTGAATGTTGGCACTGTCGGTTAAGGCCTGGGTTGGCTGAGGCAATGCGTCTGTTAAATGGGCTGAGTATGACATGCTGCAGTCAGTCTGACTACATTGTATCTTACTTGGCCAAATCATGGTTTGATGTGTCTCTGCCGTTGTTCGGCAAAAATGAGCTGTAATGCGGATGCGGATGTAATACAGTGTCTGGCCCGGTACCCATGTAACTGACATAGATCAGTGTCATGATGTTTAGCGGCAAAAATTCAAAGATAATGCGTTAGTCGGACTCGGCCCGATTCTGTTGAGTGACTATCAAGTGGCCCATAAAGCAAAGTGGTTCGCCCACTACTAGGCCAAATGTTAAGTACCACTTGATTTTACTGGTTATTCATGAATGTAAATAATGGGTGTAAATAACAGAAATAGCCTAAACAATCAACCAGCTATGATAAAAGATTGCATGGTCGACCTGTTTCTCAAACAAAAGTTAAGTGTCAAGTCAGGTATAACTACAGTTTAATTATGGCACATTTGACGGACCATTAGTAGCTCATCAATCTAACATTGTCCATCTTGATAAATGAATCCAAAGTATGCCTATAGTGACCAATAGGTGATTTTTAATGTTTATTGCATCTGTATTTTACAGACCAAAGAAGTTAAGGACTAACCTGTACCCTGCATAGTCTGTGTGCTATACTGAAGAATATAATTTTAGTAAGGGTTTTTTACTAGGATGTTGTACTACTCTCAGCATTGTCCCACATGTTTATTGGGATCTGGTCACCCTATCTGCTGCATGAGCTTTGTGTGGATATGTTGGTGACGTCGGCAGTGAATGGGTCTATTGGGCAAGTCAAAGCCACGTGCTGGGTGAGAGATACTTTTACAAGGCAACCAGCATTCGGTTCACAAGACGCATTGTTTAAAAAAGTTAAACACGTAGCACCCATGGCCGACTCTTTTTCTGAGATGAACAATGTTATGCCAAATGCAAACGGTGAATGTGACTCGGTACCTTGTTGATGTGTGAATGTTACAATCTTAGGCGGGGGCTAAATCGGAGCTAGATCATGTCCATGATAAAGTTATGTGTGGCGCATCTGTGTAAATATGAGCGAACATTAGCGGATTTAGTTCCGACTGATTGGCCGATCACCCCTAAACTCCATAAAACAATAAGAACAGCGCCCATAAAAGGTGCACAGATATTGGAACTATAGTTCCAGCAGGATGTGCCCACAGGGGAGTTACTAGGATCAAACATTTGGGAGGGGCTAATGAGAATACAGAGTGCTTGGTAAATCACTCATTTCACTGTATAACAATGAGCAGGTTGTGTTTATACCTGTATTTGTTTGTCCAATCTCTAACAGGCAAGCCAAGGTAAAAAATGTAACATTAGAGAGTTTAAACATTGGCTAAAAAGTTTTTCAGAAAATAATAATCATAATAATTTTTTTTTATTATTTTAGGAATGCTGGAATGCATTTTTCAAATTAAAAAAAATTGCCCAAATCTCCCAATGTCCTAAAATGCAATAAATCCATGCTTAAAGAAATGAATCCTGTATATTTATGCTCTTATCTTTTCATTTGAATATAGGGCAGTTCATATTATAATGCTATGTCATGTGGTATTGCTCCATAACATGATTTAAATATGTTACATACCTGTACAGTATATGTGGAACTTAAATTTTGAAATATTGACTATTGAAAAGTTAAGATTAGTTGTCGCTTGTTAGCCCTAAACAAACTCTTGTTGCAAATCGGACATACGTACACATAATGCTCTCTGTTATGTGTCCAAATGGAATAGGAAGATTTAGAAGAGGAGAGAACACAATTGTCTTAATAGAGTTTATAACATACATGTATTTGAACAAAGAAGTTCTACCACTTTGGCCAAGACTTGGAGTACATTTCTAGGAGTAGCATAGCCTACTTTACATTACACCACAGCTGGACATCTCCGATAGACAAAAGTGCATTTTAAAAATAATAAATCTGCTTGGTGGAAGCAAAGCGCACATTTAATTCACATAAGGCAAACTGGAAGCTGACAATTGATTCAAACTAAGTGGACACTTCAAAATATGAATGTGTATAATGTGCCAATTCATAAGCGGGAAGACTTGTGAAACACTCCAGTTTCACAGTAAGGAACAAAAACCAAGACAGCGTTTATATTGACGCATTTCCATGAATTATTAAATATATGTCGATTGTGGACAGACAGAACACAACCGCGCTCAAAAAACAAGGCCGACCTGTGAGTATTTAATTAGCCGGGTGGGTGCAGCTCTGCATGCCTGATGGCGTGGGGTAATGGCCGCCCAAAGGGCCGTCCGAGGGATGTCCGAGAGGAAAACAGTGTCACGGTATTGGTTTGCATCCAACTCATCACAATCCATCACGAGTGTCTGCTGACTGTTGTTTGTGGAGCCAGCCCTTATTAATTATCAGCTTGTTTAGAGCCGTGTGTGTGTGTGTGTGTGTGTGTGTGTGTGTGTGTGTGTGTGTGTGTGTGTGAATCAATGGAAACTGTCACTACAGGAGAATTCTGCCAAGGGTGATGAAGATCAATTGGTATCGCTGGACATCTCTTGCACGACAGGAAGAGTGTCAAGCACTCCTGAGATGGAGATGTTGGCTACATGCAGCTAATCCATTGAGAAGTGGGAAATGTCAGACCATTTCAAAGTTCGTATTGAATTCTTATGCATAAATTGACAATCAATTGCCGAAAGGACGGATAAAGATATTCAGCTAAAACACAAATATTACATTATAACAGTAATAAAAAATATATATATATATATATTGTATATTATAATATAAATATATTATAAAGTATTATTATTAATAATAAATAATTTAAAACAATTGTATTATAACAAAGACTGTGTTCATGTAAACTGATGCGTCATATCGGCTAAAACCAATATTAACCATGTTCCTGTAACGAGCTGTTAACCAAGGATGAAGGGAGCAGGCACACTGTGAGGGAGCATATGAAATACGGACATGTTCCTCAGGGCTTAATCGGCTGCATAAACACACAGAAGCTGTGCTGAGACTCTGATGTTAATGGGTCTTTTAAGAGGCGCTGGGAAGTGCTTAACAACGCCTCCAGTGACGACCAACATACACATCATAACACAGACAAACACTAACCTCAACGCTGCTACAGTACATGTGTATGTGCACACACACACACTAATCTAATGCTTCTACAGGTGCGCGCGCACACACACACACACACACACACACACACACACACACACACAGAGTATACTGAATACTGCTACATGTGTAAACACACACACACACACAACTAATCTCATGCTTCTACATGTGCACATGCACACGCGCGCACACACAAACATCCTCCATGTGATTCCAACACAATATGATTTTGTGGGCCATATTACAAGCTGGTTAGAGAGAAAAAATGTATTAGGTTTTTAAAACTATATTTTGTTTTAAGTTTATTATAATAATGACTAAATTACAGAGTAAATTATCCATTCATCCCTCCATCCATCCTCATCTGCTTATCCAGAGTCGGGTTGCGGGGGCAGCAGCTCCAGCAGGGAACCCCGAACTTCCCTTTCCCGAGCCACATTATCCAGCTCTGACTGGGTCTTCCCCGAGGCCTCCTCCCAGCTGGACGTGCCTGGAACCCCTCCCTAGGGAGGCACCCAGGGGGCATCATTACCAGATGCCCGTACCACCTCAACTGGCACTTTTCGCGAAGGAGCAGAGCATCGGCTCTACTTCGAGTTCCTCACGGATAGCGGAGCTTCTCACCCTATCTCTAAGGGAGACGCCAGCCACCCTCCTGAGAAAACTCATTTCGGACGATTGTACCCCTGATCTAGTTCTTATGGTCATAACCCACCCTTCATGACCATAGGTGAGGATATGAACGAATGTTGCCCAGAAGATCGACAGCTTTGCCTTCGCAAACAGTGCGATAAAGTGACTGCAATACCATTCCCGCTGCTCCGATTCTCCGGACAATCTCCCGCTCCAATGTCCCCTCACTCATGAACAAGACCCCGAGGTACTTAAACTCCCTCACTTGGGGTAAGGACTCATTCCCCAACCGGAGTAGACACTCCATCAGTTTCTGTCTGAAAATCATGGCCTCAGATTTAGCTGTGCTAATCTGCATCCTAGCCGATTCACACTCGGCTGCGAACTGATCCAGTGAGTGCTGGAGATCACGGACCGATGATGCCATCAGGACCACATCTACTAAAAGCAGCGATAAGATCCCCATGCTACCAAACCGCAACCCCTCCCCACCAAGACTATGCCCGTAATACGATAACCTGCCCGTGAATATCACAAACAGGACTGATGACAAAGTGCAGCCCTGGCGGAGACCAACCCCCACCTGAAACGAGTCCAATTTACTGTTGAGAATCCATACACAGCTCTCGGTAGCCAGCTCTACCCCTCTATTCACCCGAGTGTCCAAAACATGCAGCATCAGAACAGATGATACGATCACAAAATCGATCATCGACCTTCAGCCGAGGTTGCTCTGGTACAATGTACACTTATGAGCATCCTTATGTTCAAACACAGTGTTTGTTATAGACCGTCTATGACTAGCAAAGAAGCAAACATCCGCTTGGGTTTAGATCAGGGAGGCCGTTCCTCCCAATCACACCTCTCCAGGTGTCTCCATCATTTCCCACGTGGGTGTACATTGCCCATGTGCGCATTTCCCAGGTCTCCCAGCAGAACTATGGATTTCCCTACTGGAGCCCCATATAGGACTCCATTCAGGGTCTCTAGGAAGGCAAAATACTCCTAACTGTTGTTTGGTGCATAGGCACTGACAACAGTCAGAGTTTTCCCCCCCACAATCCGTAGGCGCAGGGCGGCGACCTTCTCGTCCACCGGTGTAAACTCCAACGTAGCAGTGCTCAAACGGGGGTTTGTTAGTATTCCCACACCCGCCCGGCACCTCACACCTTGGGCAAATCCAGAGTAGAATAAAGTCTATCCCCTATCCAGGAGAATGGTTCCAGAAGTTCTGGCTCCTTCTCCAACAGCGAGGTGACATTCCACATCCCCAGAGCCAGCCTCTCCTGACTGGGTCTGGTCCGTTGAGGACCCTGACCTTCACTGCCACCCATATGACAGCACACTCAACCCCCACGGTTCCTCCCACGAGTGGTGGGCCCATAGGATGGAGAGGAAAGTGACACGTTACATGTTCAGGATGTGCCCAACTGGGCTCCATTGCAAACCCAGCCACCAGGCACTTGCTAGCAAGCCCTCCCTCTGGCCTGGCTTCAGACGGGGGCCCCAGGCATCCTCCGGGCAGGGTAACTTCTCCTCTCTTATGTCCTTCATGAAGGGTCTTCTTAACCATTCTTAGTCTGGCTCCTCACCTGAGACCACTTTGCTTTGGGAGACCCTACAAGGAGCACAAGGCTCCAGACAACACGACTCTCAGGGTCATAGGGACACACAAACCTCTCCATCACGATAAGGTGATGGTTCCCGCAGAGTAAATTACCATCCAACAAATGAAAATCTTGAATCATATAATTCAAATCAGACAACTTTTATTTTTATTTAGACAAAATTCCTTCTGAAAAAATAAATTGGGGGGATGGGGGGTTTACTCCTCAGAGCAATTGGTGCTGGGAAAGATGTGAAGGTTCTCAATAGACAAAGGGGGAGGGGTTTATGGAAATCAAAGGCGAGAGATTAGCTAATGGGAATATAATGGCCACTGACTGCCACGGTCAGATGGGCCATGCAAATGAAGAGGCTACAGCAAGCCAAAGAGAGAGGGAGAGAGAGGAGATCAATATCTATGGATGCTAGAGTGCTGGCCAGCACTGTATCATTACATCACACACACACACACTGTGTGAGGGCCCAGAGCCAACAGAGATGAGCTTTCACCAGCAGGTCCGTGTACAAGCCACTGGGACCACCCCCCTTCCCCTGCATATTGTCAACAGGCAACATGTGCCCCCCAACCCAATCCCCTCTGACACAGCAAATAATTGTGGATACTGTCCCAGACCTGGCTATCCACGCTCCATCAAAAATCTATTCATTCAGTCATGGCCTCCCAAAAGCACCGAGCGTCCTTGTAGACAATCAATACGGGCCCATCTTGGATGGCCAAGTATTCTGGCAGCATTAGATATACTAAGGTTTATTTTCATATGGGACATCTGACATCCACCATTTGTACTTTGGGGGAAAGGGGGCAATTGACTAGGACACATGACAGCTTTCATAGTCAAACTAAATGGAACGTCACCTCACTTAGAATTCCAATTTTGAGTGAGTCAGAGAATTAAAATGTAGATTTGAGGCAGCCCGCCCAGGACACTGCCTGCCCGCCTGGCCTCTCCCCTCTCATTTTCATTTCCGCACGCTCCGTAGAACCATTCATCAAGACGCGGGCAGAGGACACCCTCCTGCCCGCTCACAAATGCAGGGAGCAGGCAATAAAATTAACCTTGGCAATTGTTTTCCCACCCAGTTGATGGCCTCATGGCAGCTCATCAATTACAGGAAGGAGAATAAAAAAAATTTAAAATAGTCAAGCTCAGATGGGCAGAAAACTGACCTGGTTTCAGAGGTGGTGTTGAGGGGGATTAGCAATACCTGAGTGAAGCCCCATATAATGTCAGTTCATGGGGTCTGGGCTTGATTAACCCGGACTGGCATGGATGAGGAGCATCTTCTTACCAAGAGGCAGCTTAGTGTGGGAGCTGAGAGGCACTCTCCTAAATAAAGACGTCGCTCCTACCCCTGACTAGAGCCTTTCACTGGCTAGTGCAGGACTCTGGCACAGGGGCCGGTGGTGGAGAATGGATGGCTGTACGGGTGGGGGTTGTGGGTCATGGCTGTACACGGGATAAAAATCCTTCACAGGGTGTTTATTTGCTCTCAACAGCTCCAGAGCGATCAATATTTTTAATTTGGGTCCGAGTTATTATTTTTCACATCACTGCGCCGAGGAGCAGAGTAAAGTGGCTCATATTTTAGCGCTAAAAAGATCGATAACGACAGGCTCACCTTCACTGTGCCCCTTCAGTGGCGGGGGGCCGCAGATCATAATGGACGATGCAGAGGTGGGCTGGCCCGCCCCGTGCCAGAATCACATCATTATCTGTGGCTGGTGACCCCTCCCAACACACACACCCTGGGACAGCGACAACCGTGTTCTCGCTGGGAGACACATCTGATTTACTCCCACCGCCCTGCTGCTGAAGCAATCCCAACACACACACACACACACACACACACACACACTTCATCACAGTGCTGTTTATAGGTGGGCGCTCATTGCGAAGTCTGCCCTGTGTGCATGTGTGTGTGTGTGCGTTGAGGCCATGTCCAGGGCTTAGTACCCCATATTGCAGCTCCCTGTAATAAATACATCAATTTCTCCACCTCACTAAACAAGCCATTAATTATATAAACATTTTCGGCCAAAATATTTTCACAGAGGCGCTCTGAGCTCTTTCTGCTTCATATTTCACATTGGATGGCAGATTCATTGATTGTCGCTCAACACATGTTGTGAGTGTTTGTGTGTGTGTCTGTGTGACGCGCGCACGCGTGTGTGCGCGCGCATGCACGTGTACTGTACATACTCAATTTATTAGGCTGCACACGAGTGTACACACAGTATGCATACGGCTTTGTGTTCACATCTAGGATCTAGGTGTGTGTGTGTTGTCATTGTGTGTGTTCTCTTACAGCAGGTGCATGCCCTGAGTGCAAGTGTGTGAGTGATAGCCTCAGAGAGTTATGGCCCGGCGATATTACTGAGCTGACATCTACTCCATTGAAATGGCCTCAGTCTGCCGTGCACTTCTCAACATATTGAAATAAGAGGCCTCTTAGATTTAACTCGCAATATTTTAGCCTGCTTGCGTGCCAGGAGCGCCGCGTTGAAGAGCAGGGCTAAAAGGGCTTTAGGAGGGGGGGGGGGGGGGTTGGCCCACCTAGTTAACCTGTGTGTGTAAAACAAACACTTATATAGGGACATCTCGCATCTGTGACCCCTCTTTCTCTTAACCTATCCCACCACACACCCGCTGTGGACCACTATCTGGCTATTTTGCTTGCCAATAAAGAGTGAATGCAGAGGTTATGTGGGGCACATTTAAAGCAGGCGGTAAACGCATGTGACACATATTCCTGAGCAACGCTGCAACCACAAATGTGCAGATGCACAGAGGATGAGAAGTATGCTAAGTGTCCATACATTCCTAGGGGAGTGCAGCAGTGTGCTTATGTTGATGTAATGGACGTAGTATTTTTTACATACATTTAATAACGTATATTTTCCATGGGAAATGTTGGAGAATTAGGTTTAAATGTTAGAAAAACAAAAGGGCAATTGACTAGAGGAATGGTTACAGTGACTGGCATGTACAACACACCAAACACTAGCTATGCTAGACATCTCTTGAGCTACAGTTCAGGTGTACAGTAGCTCAATACAGTAGGTCCTACTGTATTGAGCTACTGTAGAAACTACATGTAAACATGTATTCAATGTAAAGCCTCCTTTCTCTTTCAAAAACACCATACTGGATGCTGGCAAAACTAAAATGTGTGCATTAGGGGTGCAAGAGAATATATATATTCGATAAAAATTCTCTAAATCACGGTATAGAAGGAAACATTAAAAAAAAAAAAAAAATA
>JAODLL010000007.1:21183-48682 GCA_026546735.1 Forbesichthys agassizii | reverse complement strand
GCTCCAACACACCTGGTTCACATGGATGGGACATTAGATGTCTCCCTGCTCCAGCTCACCTGGTTCACATGGATGGGACATTAGATGTCTCCCTGCTCCAACACACCTGGTTCACATGAAGCACTGCAGAAGCATGATAACCAATGAATGAATAGTGAATTTGAAAAAGTTTATTACCTTACAATTAGCTTTCAATAGCTAACTATACCAACTGCCATGTCTGTTTCAAGGGCATTGAGCACCCGGTACGGACCAATCAGATTCCTCGGCAGATCCCCGACCAGTCCTTCTACACCAAGCCGCTGCCGGGCATCGTCATGGGAGGGATCCTGCCCTTTGGTTGCATCTTCATCCAGCTGTTCTTCATCCTCAACTCCATCTGGTAGGGGAGCATGTCTTCTAGCCTATGTCATCAAGCACGATGGTCCCCAACCCTGGTCCTGGAGACCCACTGCCCTGCATGTTGTGGATGTCTCCCTGCTCCAACACACCTGGGTCACATGAATGGGACATTAGATGTCTATAAAAAGATGTCAGATGGACTTGAAGGTCTCTGGAGACTCTTCAATTGCTTTTTAACCACCCTTTGCATAGCTAGCCTACATTATTGTTTGTATACTACTTGCCTACTAGCCTACTTGTCTGTATGTACTATGTGTGTACCTGGAGGAGTCCACTAGAGGGCGCACCAGTAAATTCAGCCAGTTTAGAGTCCAGAATTGCAAAAGAAACGTGGTGACGAGCACGACAGTCTGCCTAGTGGAGCTTTTAAAGCAGCGAGGGCTTGAGGAGATTGCATTCTCTGCTCACCGCGTGCGTGTGTGTGTGTGTGTGTGTGTGTGCGTGCACACTTCAGGTCCCACCAGATGTACTACATGTTCGGCTTCCTGTTTCTGGTCTTCATCATCCTCGTCATCACCTGCTCGGAGGCCACGATCCTGCTCTGCTACTTCCACCTGTGTGCCGAGGTGGGTGGGACCAGAGCCATAGAAACAACAGAGTTACGCCAACGGAAGTTCGACATATTCAACAGTCACACGGTCCATGGAGAGGCTAAACCTCTGGCAAAATAGCTCCTCTCTCTTGACGTGGCTCTGAGTGGGACCAGCGGTGGTGCTGCTTGTTGTTAGACGTTGTTTAGCATAAAGTGTTGTATAATCCACTGGTCCACTGGTGTCTCCAAGGTCGAGGGAGGCTTTTGGTGTTCTGACTTTTTTATTTTCATGAAATACAGGATTGTCTGTTAAACTGTAGCAGGACCAGTCAGTCTGTAGGACGTTATGTAGACTGATCTGTCCTACATAAGCGTCCAGTATCTGGCTACATGTCTCTGTGTGCGCGGCGCCCCCTGCAGGACTACCACTGGCAGTGGCGTGCCTTCCTGACCAGCGGCTTCACGGCCGCCTACTTCCTGGTGTACGCCATGCACTACTTCTTCTCCAAGCTGCAGATCACAGGCCTGGCCAGCACCATCCTCTACTTCGGCTACACCATGATCATGGTGCTCATCTTCTTCCTCTTCACTGGTACGCGCCTGTGGTGGAGGGGGGTGGGGGGTGGGGGGGGGGGGGGTGCCTGGGCCACTGTCCCCACAATCACAGGGAATGTTGCTTTTACATGTACATCAGAATATGGGTAGTACTGGATGTTAATAATAAACGTCATGTGTAGCACTTTCCATACGGAGGTTGCAGATCAAAGTTCTTCACAATTTGAAGAAATAAATAAACAGGATGAAATGGTCAAATGAAAATAAATCGACAATAATACAAAAAAGGATTAAGAGGCATGATATTACATTGAACGTGAGACAATGGGTTTATTTCTCACAGAGATCAAACAAATGTGAGGCAATACAGTATAATTGTCACCAAAACCCCTGTAGGTTTTTCCAAACAAATGTGACTTTATTCACTTTAGACTAAAGACTAAATATATTCTGTTGTCTGGCTTGCCCTGAAACTTCTATTCCAAAGCAACTTGTGTGTATTTTGTCTACTGTATACTAACTACTGCCATCAGAGGGCACTGTGACAACTGATAACTGGCAATTGTACCAACGAGAAAGAATAGAAATGTAACTCATAGGCCAAAGCTACTTTTCACTCTTGATTAAAGGTGTAGTCTGCTATTGCAAGCTAAATGTTAGCTAATGCAGTTTTTGTCAAATTCACCAAATATCTCTTTGCATTTCGGGATTTTACCGTTCTCTGTGCGTGTTGAAACAATAATCTGGAACTTCTGCACGGCCCTGGCTCCGTAAATAGGAACATAAACAAAATGGCGAACACATCAACAAAGCTGTAGCATACGCTTTGCTTCAAAATGCATTTCGATGTCAGGCGCCGCCGCAGAGGGATATTATTTTAATTTGAGCTGAAGGGAAGAGGCTGAGTAGAGACGGGAGGCCCATGGGCTCAGAGTTAGAAATGAAAACATTGTGTATCAGCCCCACCCACCAATCATATGAGGGAGTTGAACTGAGTGACACCCTGTGACACCCTGTGACACCCCCTACTCTCCTCCTCCAGGTACCATCGGCTTCTTTGCCTGTTTCTGGTTCGTTACCAAGATCTACAGTGTGGTGAAGGTGGACTGATCTCCTCCTCCTCTCCTTCTGCACCTCCTCAACACAATCTCATGCTTTCATGCCCGCACGCACGCACACACACACATATATACATCTAGCAGCTATCTGGCTTCAGGTGCAGTGACAGCTGTGTGTACATAAACATGTGTGACATCTGTCCAGATTGTCACCAAAAGAAACCGCTTCAAGGACCTTCTAGTATCTATTTATGCTATTTTAACATGTCTTGCCCCCCACCACCACCTTGTCAATGTTTTAATTGATGAGCTTTTTGTGTGTCCCAATAGCAGATCTCCTGAAGTAGACCGCACCGCATTAGATGTTTAGACTAGCAGCAGGATAAGTGCTTTATGGAGTTCCTCCGCTTCTGTACGTTGCTTGTCTGCTGACCTAGCAGGTGACCGATCTGGCTCCTTATTCAAGGTGACAACTGCGTCTGTTATAGGAATCAAAATGATGAGATGTTTTAAACTGCACAAACTGTAAAAGAAACTAATATGAGCCTTTAAAAGTCTAAACAGGATTTCTGACATTTTTTTGTGTTTGTTTTGCGAATTGTGTATTTTGCATTTGATTGGAGTTTGTTTTGATTGTGTATGCGGTTGAGGATGAGGCTTCCATATCTCTTATTATAATTTGCCTATTTTTATGGATCACTCTTGCAGTAACATGCCAGTTTGTACCTCCTGGGGTGCCTCTTTGCTGTTGCACCAGTGATGCAAAATGGCTTCTGTAGAGGAGGACAGCAATTCTCTTCACTTCAGATCAATGCGCCTTAACACTAAAATAAAACAAAACTGGGTTTAAAGGCAGAGTAAGTGATGGTAAACCATCTGTCCAGTGTCTCTCAGCCTGCTAGCTGTTCTGCATCGTGGCCCTGGCTCTGTGTATGGGAACACGCGGTGGTGCAGGCCGCACCAGACAACACTCTCCCAGCCTCGGCAACGTGTTTGATGTGGGGGGCGGAGCTTCTGAGGGAGCGATAAAGGGAGATGTTTGTTTGTTTGTTGAACTCGATCAGCAAAAGTGTGCAACAATGAAAGCATTCCTTTTTTGGGTTATTGTCAGTGCATGAATGACGAGCATTAACCAGGTAGCTTTGGTCTTAATGTTTTGGCCTCATCCTTTGTTGTCCAAGGGGCTTTGGGACAGTTTCTCATGTTCATTACTCCATTTTGCTTTATTGTTTGTTTCCTGGTTAAATATAAACAATATTTAAAATTGATAAGGACTGGAAATGTAATTTTTTAACTGGTTGTGTTGCTTGTTGAGAACGTTATGGGGATGTTTTACTCAAAAGTAATTTCAGTTCATGAACTGCTATTGCACACCTATTTTACAATGGGATTAAAGTGAATCACCTCTGGAACATTGAAATACCATTTAAATATATTCATAATAATGTTAATCCATAAGAAAGATTTTATTTAATGTAAACATGTTAATGTTTTCCCAGTCTGAGATAAAGCCTCCAATAAAATGTAATCCCACCTTTTGTGTTCATGAGGTAAACTTTTGTTTGCAGACACAGAATACAGTATTATAAAATGAATGTAACATTAGCCTATATGAAAAAGCTAATAGGCTACCATGGCAAGTTATCATAGTTTTTTGAGAGAATCTTATGTTTGTGCATTTACATGTAGGATATTAATTAAAAGGAATTCTTGGTAATTTGCTCAAATGCAGCTAAAATCCAATTTAAAGTTACACAACAACAAATATAAAATGTTCAATCATAAATGCTCTATAGCTACGATGTTTTACATTTGGTTGACTGTCGACGACGTCGTGTCAAAGTTTCTGCGCAGTATTTTCAGGTTCTCTTAGAACAGGGGTAGGTAACCCTGGTCCGGGAGAGCCACAGCCCTGCATGTTTTAGGTGTCTCCCTGCTCCAACACACCTGATTCTAATGAACAAAGTTATGTGTGTGTGTGTTAGAAGCCTGATAACGACCCATTCATTAGAATCAGGGAGACATCTAAAACATGCAGGGCTGCGGCTCTCCAGGACCAGGGTTCCCTACCTCTGTCTTAGAATAAAGACTGGAACATACTTTGTGTTGGGTGGCGAACGCGGTTTAACTCGCCATCTGTCCGTTTAATTTTGGGGCCCCCTAAAAAATTAATTAGCGCCCCTAAATAAATAAATATATAAATGAATACGCTTTGTCGTCAATTTCAACCGTTCCGTTGCGCCATGCAATGTAAACATGGCACGCATTAGGACCTGAGGGAGGCTGCATGAGCGAGAGACTTTCACCATTGCATCTGACTATGGAGGACCAGGACTGCCATAATAAAAAATAAATAAATAAATAAATATATAAAAGTATAAATAAAGAAAAGTATAAATAATTAAATAAATATAAAAATGATTGAAAAAATAATTACATTTTTGTAATAAAAAAGGCTATTTCTGTATTTTTGCATGTATTTATTTATTTGTGCATTTCTACATTTATTTATTTAATTATTTTTAATTATTTAATAATTATTTTTACATACATGTATTTATTCTTAAATGTATTTATTTATACATTATTTTATTTATTTATTTCCACATTTCCTTGTTCCCCACATTCATGAATGTCTGGTGACGTCCCTGCGTTGCACTATTGAAACTAGAATACTGCAACTGCCCCAATCGGGTCTTAATATGGCCTTTGCTCCCTCTACACTGCCGTAAAGATCCCACACAAGATAGGACAGCCACATTCACACGCACGTTGAATAGGAGTGGTGCAGTAGGTGAAGCCCTCAACCACATGCTGTGATTGGCCAGACCTGCAAGTACAATAATAAATACAATTTAAAAAAGGACTCGTTCTGTTGGGTCTGTCCTATCAGGCCGTATGAACTGATGAATGCAAAACGTTTAAAATCTCAAATTCAATGTCCTACAAAATGAACTTGGAAATTGATATATTCTTAATATCTTACATGAGGTCAACAGTGTTTCTTATTAAATAAGGTAGTAGTTCTTCTAACTACTGCTAAATGGGGGCAAGTAATTCAGAATCATAATCAAATTAAGGTATTTCTAATTCCACATCTGATTCAGCCAGACCTGGTTGTTAATACGTCAGATGAGACTCGGTGTTAACGAGGGATATTTCTGCTTTGGGCTGTTTTCTTCTCCTCCAGTCTCTTGGACCCCCACTAGCCTTTGTATTTTGTCATTGCACTTCAGGCTGTTACACAGGGTGTGTGTGTGTGTGTGAGAGAGAGAGAGAGTGTTAGAGAGAGAGAGAGAGAGAGAGAGAGAGAGAGAGAGAGAGAGAGAGAGAGAGAGAGAGAGAATGTGTGTGTGTGTGTGTGTGTGGCAGATGATGCAGATTGCATCAGACAGGACCATTTACATATCTGTGATAATTTAGGATACATCACTTAACCCCTCCCCCCCAGCACACCACCATGCCATCGCCCATGATGTCAAAGGTTCTTATGGGCGCCCAAAACAAAACTGTTGATTGATCATTTAAAACGCTGTTCCTTTCTGCCTAACCTGACATGCCAGATGGATTCTTATTCACAAGTCCATCTGGGTAGCCGTCCATTGAAACCGTTTGTAAAAGGTTAGGGACTCTTAAAAAACTATTTTAATTGGATGAACCATCTTGTCATTTTCGCGGTTGCAAACCTAAACCATGCCCGCATAGCTATCAATACACTGCTGATTAGTTTGTTCAGTTGCTACTCGGACACATTTGAAATAACTTCTAGGTTTTCCAGACTGATTCTCCCAGCGAAATTAAACTGAAGCTTGCAAGATCAGGATGGTCTAAAAAATAAAAACGATGTTTATACCCAGCCCGTGTTTTGGCGAACATAGGTTCGCCGCCAATGTTCTGTACTTCAGTGTGTAAACAGGGATAATGTGCTTGTGTCCGCATCAACAGATGTCATGCAGAACAGAAAATGACTCACATTTAACACTGCAGCTTTTGTACGCTAATGTTTAATGAGTCAATAAGGAAACATGGGAAAATAGATTTGAACACAACGATAACCGTTCATAAAATATACAACCACACAGCAGGCAATGGCCAGCTTGTCATACATACAGACAGACGTACAGACAGGCAAGAAACGTCAATAATAAGCTATCAAAGGTAAACACAGTCTCTTATCTCTTTATGGCATGTATTCAACATCTTACATAGTATACATAAAAATGTGTACACACACACACCCACACAGCTAAACACATGAGAATACACACGTGTGTGTAAGGGGTACATGTTTCATTTTGACACATCCATCATTCGTATGCACTGGTTAATGGCGTGTAAGTGAACGTTAATATATACGTTATTTCACACAACCAGTCGAGTCGCGCACACATTTCAAAAGGTTTGCCTAGGCTAGATTTACACAGGATAGCAAAATATAATCTCAGCGCTGAGCGAAGATAAATGACACTGGGAAAATGCACAGCAAATCTGCAATCGTGAGCAAGTCTGCTGTTCAGTAGCTTCTTATAAGGAAAATGGTACACAGTATTCTTTAGAATATGAAGGGGAAAATGTCACAGTTGAGGGAAATATTCGGTATAATAGTCCGTGTTTGCCTTTTAACCGTGGGGAAGAATTCAGAATTTATGGTTGTCTATGAGTATTTGTTATGTTCGACTCCTAACACACCCACACCTAGTTTTCCTTTATGTTGAAACTGATCTATTTAAAACTCTCAAACATTAAACTTTTTGCAGTTTGCCCTATTCTAGCAGAGCAAGGCTCAATTCAGTCTAAAATGGAAATTCAAAGTGCTGCTGATTTGTTAACTTGAAGAGCATTATTATTTATTTTATACTTGAATATCCACTAAATATGGAAACTAAATTAACTGGCCCCTGTTGTGATAAAGATGCATAGTATATTATTAACACAGGTGTAATGTGATTACTGACAGTGTCACAGTAGAAACCCCACAGTAATAATTATCATTTGCACTTAAACTGAAATTCAATAGAGCTCTTTGTGAGCTAAGCAAGATCAATGGCTGCAGCCCCATGGAAGCTATTAAAATCTTGTTTTTAAATATAAATAAAATGAATATTTGTAATGATACAAATGGTCCAATGGAGTGAAATAAACTGGTAACAATGACGCTGTAGATTGTGTTTGATTCTTCTTGACATACGTTTGATCCAGAGCCATGGAAATAACAGCGTTACATGGTGCATGGAGAGGCAAACCCTAGACAACATAGTCCCAGGAAGGGCTTGAAAAAAAAAATATATAGCCTTCATAGCCATGTGATTACCCCATTTAAGTGTTCTTGATACTTTTAAATAATTGTTTTATTAAGATAGTCTCATGATGCGTTGCTGCAGTTTACAGGGGCTTGATCCTGTTTTCCTTATTCGGTTTGTTTTTATAAGTCAGAAAAACAAATCTCTCTAAATTTAGATATTAACATATTCAAGCTCCTAGACTAGCTCAAGAAAGCGCAGGAGCATGTGAAATGACTGAAAAGGCAACATATGATCCTTAAACTAGAACAAATATTTATAGTTTGATAAAACTATAAACAAGTACTGAGGAATTAGATGTATATGCCTGTATTGTTTATGTTTGTTGTCTGGGCTGCAATCCCATCGCCAGCGATAGCACAAGATTAGCTAAGCGAGCGATGAACTACCGGGATTAGACCCCAGAACCCACAGGTGGATTCTGGGGTCAGGACCACGGACGTACTGGGAACAGAACCACTAAACCCACAGGTTGATTCTGGGGTCAGGACCACGGATGTACTGGGAACAGAACCACTGACGTACTGGGAACAGACCCAAGTTGAAGTGCGCCTCCCATAGTCTGTCATAAGATAACGTGCTATGTGCCACCTTCGCTACAAACGCAGTGTTTACGTGTTGCCGTTAACAACAAAGTGCCATAAGGAACTGCAAAGAAGGTAGCCGCAGGAAAGCGTTGCCATGGTGAACTGTATGCAGTCCTCATCATGGGCAGAATATTCCATCGCTGCTCCGTAAAAAAAAAAAATTATAATAATTTTCAACAAAACTGGTTATCCATATTTACCACCATAAAGTAAACAGCAATAGTGCTTTTTTCTGTTACACTGGACAAAGATAAGCCTCTCTGGGATGTTCTGAGGATGTTTAGTGTAATACATCAACGCAGTATACTTCATGCCTCTTTCAGGTGTACTAATTACGGGATAATAATGGCTGAATTATCACAGGACCAAAGGCAGTGTGATGGCAACATCATGGAGCTAGGTGGCGCTCTAGTAAAACAGACACAACAACATGGTGGATAGAACACAAACTAGATATTTTTTCAGTTACGCCTCCTTATAAGGTAAAGGTAAATATTCCGTCAGAATTCTTTTTTTTTATTCTTTTTTTTTTTTTTACTGTTATAATCTCTGTCAGTATACTTTGACAATCTGTTGGGGTTAGGAAGTTCTCAAGGGGTCAAGGGTCAGTTAAGCCTACCGCTCCACCAGGGAACCAACAGCTAAACAACCCCCTTTTCACCCTGCTCTCCCCCCACCCCCACCCCCATCGGAACTGGAATACCTATCCAGGAAGTGCGGGGGGAGGGGGGGGGGGGGGGGGGGGGGGGGGGGGTTGGCATGACAGCAGCTTTATAAATGACACATCTGCATGTTGGAACGCCCAGAACCACATCGCAGCCACGACCGCATGGACCCCGCACGAAGAAGAAGAGGCTTTCTCCGTCTTCTTCTTCTGCCATTCCCGTGTGTCGTGTTGTGTTGTCCAGGCGCGCGGCGCCTCTCCCCCCCCGCCCTACGTGTTGTACTCCTCGTCGTCGCTGGGCTCTGACTTGATGTCGGCGGGCCGCAGCAGGGCGAGGTCGTGCGGCGCCGTAGTCCTGGTGCACACATACCACTCCGTGAGGTTGCACACCTGAGGTAAGGGTGGGTTGACGGAGCGCTGGGCGCGGCGCAGGGTCCTGCCGCCGCCTCCCCCGACACCCCCACCCTGCTGCTGCTGAGCAAGGCGGCTCTTCCCCAGGCCCGGCAGCGAGAGGTCGAGGGGCATCGCCGCGGGAGACGACGAGCTGCGGTCAAAGTCCGGTGCCGCGTGTCCGTCTCCGGAGAGGGAGAGCGAGGGGGAGTGGCGGTTCATCTTGAGGTCCAGCGGCTCCAGGAGGAGGCCTTGCTGCTGCTGGTGGTGGAGGAGGTGGTGGTGGTGGAGGAGCTGATGATGCAGGTGGTGGTTGTGGCGGGGTAGGGGCGGTGGCTGTGGCTGGGGTCGCAGCGCGGCGTCGTAGAGGTCGCGGGGGTCGTCGGAGGTAGGCGAGGACTTGACGTGCACCTTCATGTGCTTACGCAGCGAGCTGGGGTGCGTGTAGGACTTGGTGCAGCCCAGCGCCTTGCAGTCGTAGGGCTTGGACGCCGTGTGCACCTGCGAGTGCTTCTTGCGGTCGCTGCTGTTGGCGAAGCGGCGCTCGCAGAAGTCGCACTGGAAGGGCTTCTCGCCTGCGGGGACGGTAAGCACACACAGAGCTGGGTGTCAACATGGGCGGTCGACGGCTGATGCTAACTATGCTAGCCACGTGAAGCTGGTCAACAGGCTGTCGTAAGATAACGCCAACTATGCTAGCCACATAAAACTGTTAAACAAGCTGTCATCAGCTAATCATAACTAGCCACGTGAAGCTGGTCAACAGGCTGTCATAAGATAACGCTAACTATGCTAGCCATATGTAGCTGTTAAACAAGATGTCATCAGCTAATCATAACTAGCCACGTAAAGCTGGTCAACAGGCTGTCGTAAGATAATGCTAACTATGCTAGCCATCTGTAGCTGTTAAACAAGCTGTCATCAGCTAATCATAACTAGCCACGTGAAGTTGGTCAACAAGCTGTCATCAGCTAATGCTAACTATGCTAGCCACGTAAAGCTGGTCAACAGGCTGTCGTTGTCGTAAAGCTAACTAGCCACATGTATGAACCCAGATATGGATTAAAGGCTAGTCTTACCTAACCTACCCTATAATCCTCCCACAAACATAATCTCTCAATAGTACTTTTTATTTTACCCCTTCTTCTTCTAACCTCTAAAATGTTATTCTCTTTTCTCCTGTTTAATATACACTTAGACTATTAAGCATTTTCCTTTTACTAAATGTCCTAAGAGAATGTTGCTTGCTTACGACAGCTGGGTTTGACCGATTCATCAATTGTCAAGTGCACTGTTATAAAACATATATTATGCTATATTGCGATATTGCGAGATTATGAAAAAAATCAATTATAACATTTTTAAACATAAGTAAAAACACAAAGGTTATGGAAAAAATTCATCAAAATATATTCATAACTTATCAAAACAACACGTTTTCAACTGACTGTCATATTGGGCTCATACAACAAACTCAACTAAGCCACACAGCCAATGGACACATCTCTCCACTAAATAAACTGAATATTGCATAGATTCAGCAAGATTGATATTGCGGAACGTGATATTGTGAAAATGATTGTGAATCAATATAATGTGCACCCCTACTTGGACTAAGCTATATCCATGTCTGAGAAACCTGCTCGTAATGTCATTAGGGACAGGAGAGGTGGTCTGATTTATCTACTCCCAGGCGGAAGGTTGTGGGTTTGAGCCCGAGTTGGCCTACACCTGCAGGTAACAGTGGGCAGCCAATAGCGCTGTGCGGTAAGTTACGTACATCTCCGACACATCTCATCATTTAGCAGAGACATCATCAAATGGAGGTGACCGCTGACCACCCTAACCACTAGGCTATCCTGCCATCTTCAACACAAAGTGAAATATATGATATTTATTAGTTACATGTTATAATATTAACTCACTAACTTGATGTGATTTCCTGCAACTTTGATTCAGAAGTTCAAAAGTGCTGAACCGTTACTGTGTCACCTTGCCTCTTATGAAACATTTAACATTGTCAATATGAAGTAGTCAGTAGGCTAAACACTACCAATAATGGAAGAGGTGAACAATTCTGTGTACACTTTTGAAGAATATCCCAACAAAGGAACATTATTGGTCTTTAGAGGCCAGATACACAACTGGACTTTAAATTGTACAATGTAATAAGGTTTTAACATAAACTGGCATTAATTAAAGTATAGGCTACACAATTATATTTTACATGGGTAGCTTCTCCTCACAGATTTTTCTTATGCCTATACTTAAGTGTATGAATAACAACATAATCAATTTGCAGGCGATTCCTGTATCTGCAACAACAATGAATCATATTCATCATCATCATCATCATCGTCATCATCATCCAGTCACCTCGCCTGACTCCAGAGGTAAAGGCAGAGCCGTGCTCTTACAGGACACGAGCTATGGGGGCTGGCCGCAGATGTAAACAGATACACATCGAGGGTTTCCCTAACAAGAGAGTCTACCCTGTGTTAACACACGCACCCACCCGCCTGATAAAAACAACGGTTACCCCCTGTGATATAAACGCGGCTACACGCCTAACCCGCCCGACAGAGTAAACCTAAAACAGGGCTGTGTTCACTACACGAGTCCTACCCGTGTGCGTCCGTGTGTGGATCTTGAGGTTCTCGGACCGTGCGAACATCTTCCCGCAGTTCGGGAAGGCGCAGGAGAAGGGCTTCTCCCCGGTGTGCACCCTGATGTGGTTGATCAGCTTGTATTTGGCTTTGAACGCCTTGCCGCCGCGCAGGCACTCGTCCCACATGCAGACATGGCTGAGGGTCTCCAGCCCGACGGCGACGTGCTCCGTGGTGACGTGGTCCACCAGCTCGTGCATGGAGGTGAAACTTTGGTCGCAGACGGACGTGGCCGCCGTCCGCTCCAGCTTTTGTCTCGCCGAGAGTCGCTCGGTCTCGGTCCATTTGCAGACCAGCTCGGTCTTGATGGCGGGGCCCTTGGAGAAGTCCAGCAGGCCGTCCACGACACCGCCTCCACCTCCGCCGGTAACGGCGGCGACGGAGGCAGGGACGCTGGCAACAGCGCGCTGCTGTGGCGGAGAGACGATGTTGGAGGCCCCGGAGTTGTTGTTCCCCAGCGGAGAGACGAGGCCATTGTGCCTGCTCGCTACAGCCCGCTTCATGCTAGCCGCGGCGGGCTTCCCCCCCGCTCCCGCGACCAAAAAAGAAGCCTCGCTCCTTAAGTAAAAACGCCTAATATCCGATCGGGGAACCTTCCGAAGCCTTCCCCCACCTTCCTGGGTGTTTTGCGGAAGAGAAGAGCGCATGCGGCGGCCTTGTTACCCCCTGCTGCTCGGCGTCAGACCCCAGGAGTCAGACCCTCCATGCTAGTTATTCACACACACACACACACACACACACACACACACACTCAATGGAGGGGAATTTAGTCCAAGGGAGATGAGTGGGCCGCGTCCCAATACTGCGAGGTAGCGTCCTTGCCTCCAGACCACCTCTGACACAGCCTATGCATCCTAGAGCCCTAAGATACTAACATTTAATTTAATTAAAATTAAATTACAATGTAGACTATATTTTAATTTTTATTACATTTTACATGAATACAGATTTAAATTTAGAAGCATTTTTTTTAATCTAGCCTACATAAAATGGCCATGTTTTAGCAACACAGGAGTTCAGCATTATAATGAGCATTATAATGTTGCATAAAGAGATTATGATAATTAACCAGATACACCAGAGGAAGCAGTTTGTTCATCATTTGGTTATTTATTTGTGTTTGTTTATTTATTTACGTATTTATTTTTTTCAGTTGACAAATGGGTTGATAACTATAATTTAATTACAACAAATGCTTCAGAACACCAGTGCAGGTCAATTCAACGTATAGTTTACATCATGGAGAAAAACAAAATGATGAAAAAAGTAAGACAGCCTTATAATAAAGGACAAGATAAACAAAAACAGAAGGATAAATGAGCATCTGCTTATCACAATTAACATTCAAACAGCATTGCTATGGCCACAGTAGGCGTTCCGTATGTGCCATACGTTCCGTATGTGCCATACGTTCCATATGTGCATATAGCTAAACGATGCTTCACCACAGTGATGTCTTCATACAACTTCTATTTCTATTTTTGTGTTTAGAGCCGAGCATGACATCACATTCACACTGCCATGTTAATCTTCTGAGTTCAGGTCTGTGTGTGTTTACATAACCGGGCTGGCTGCCCCATGCTTCATATAGCATATTAAAAATGTATATATATGTGTATATATAATATATACATTTTTAATAGGTTAATATGAGACTCCTCCAACATGTATTACATATATTTTTATATATATACAAAAATATATCTAATACATGGTGGCGGACTCTCCCTCCATTTATAAAAATTAGGCTAATTTGTAATTTTCACCTGTTTTTGCTGCAAATAGGCTATTGTATTTAATGTAATGTAATTTAATTTAATTCAAATTTATTTTATTTTAAAATAAAACACCCTAGCCTATCTCACACTTTATAGATGGTCCCTCAGCCCTAAGAGTGCGTTTCATCATTATTCTTTGTCTGAATGATAAAAGTATGGCCTATAATTGAGCAGATCAAAATTCCATGTAAACTTTGACACAAACAAATAGCATTCATTTTGAATTTGTTTTTAAAATATATACATTTAGAATATTAAAATGTTATGCATAACAAATGTATTTGTGTTGATTTTATTGTACATAAACATTTGATTAACTTAAATTAAAATAGGTTAAAAATTCCCTTGTGGGGAAATTGGTAGGCTATGTAGCAAAATCACGAGGCATTTCAGAATCACAGAACATAACAGCTAGACATACAATATATATAAGATACTGGTACATTTACCATGCAGACCAGACCATCTGGACATTCTGAGAGGATATGTCACACTTCATGAACTTTCTGTTAGTGAATTAAAAGGCACTTCATACTAACCAGTTGTTTAGGCAGTATATTTTGTATTGATAGGTCAATGGCTCTATGCCAGGTCCTGTCTGAGGCATACAAAAACTAAGCGACTGCTTCGGGCCATGTGACCACCAGGGGGACCCATACCCTAATTAACAGGCAGGACGATAGTTAATGGCCTAGCTAGCTAATACTACTGCATGGTTTAATATACTTCTGCTGCCTCTGTCAGAGCTGGTAGCCTATCATTCTCATTCATGTTAAAAAAGCAACGCCACAAAAACGGCAGCAATGTGCTGTGATAGCAATCAGCCGGAGACCAAAAGAATCAGCAGATAAAAGTAAAATTAAGAAAACATTATGAGAATAACCACCAGCCACCATAAAGGTGTGGTTGCAATGCATGACCAGTGTTGGGCAACCTACATTGAAAACGTAGTGAGCTGAGCTACCAGTTACTCCACGTTAAATGAAGCTTCACTACACTGAAGCTACTACCCCCAAGAAAAATGTAGCAAACTAAGCTACAGCAACACAGTTCACTATATTTAAGCTATTTGTTTTTCTACCATTTATGTACCAACATTCAAACGTGTAAGTCAAACAAACAAATAAACAGGGCAAAACTGTTCAGTTCAACTGTTTATTAAACAATACGCTGTGTTCTCTGCTTTCACTGTTCTATCACGTAAACTCAGTCTTGTCTTTATTGCCCCTCAATCCCCTGCATCAAAGTCTCAGGCATAAGCCCAGTGATTGGTAGGCCTACGTCTACGTCATCACCGCCATACTGAAGTGCTTCTATCGGCTACACATGTAGCCTAGGTCCGTGTATGTGATGGCATCAAGTACTGATTCTTAGCAGTTGTATCAGACTTAAGCTTGAGCTGCAGGTTCAGACATGTTTGGGGAAATTTAACTTCTGTGGACGCTACCGCACTACTTGATCAATGAAAGAGCGTTGCTACTGAAAAGCTATTTGATTCAGAAAACAGCTCTGCTATCGCCACGCTACTCAGAAATGTACTTTAACAACACTGTGCATGACTAATATATTAACTGGCTAGCTACAGATATGTCAGTCATGGTATGTTCAACTAATGCCAGTGATTAACATTAGTTAGCCTAAAATATAGCAGTAGCTAGATTTGTCTGAAATCTACATTTATTTAACTAGCTTGATTCTAGGCTACACATTCAGTAGGCTACATCTCTCTAAGATTTAATCAAATGTTAACTTTACTAAATAAGGCAGCATTTTAACCCACCAGTGTGTAACAGAAGCTACCAACTAGAGCAATTTAGATTTGAACAGGTTGGTTATAAATAAAAGCAAGGTAACTTGTTACAACTTGTTATAACATTTAGACGATTCAGTCAAGTTTCAGGACCACACACTTGGCGATTCCAGGGACATGGGATCTCACAAAATCATGTCGTCAATACACAGATCGCCATTGCCATAGTAGCATTTGAGTGTGTTACATACCTTGCACAGAAAAACAAATTGAAGTAGTTTAGTTTAACATTTTGTTCTGAAAAAACGGCATTCCATAAAAAATAATTTAAAGAGTTCTTCAGATTAACATTTTATTCTTTAACTATTAACATCTTACATGTTTATTTATTTATTTGCGTTTACGTAATAAACTTTGTTGAGGACGGTAGGCCTACTGTTTATTAATATTGTTTTATTGTAGTATGACAAATCGTTTGATAATGTACCCATAGGCCTACAGTTGCTTAACATGTTGTGCTAGTTCTAATAAATTAGTTGATGGCTGATTAGGAAATTAGCCTATGTCATGACTTTGCCGACTTTCCATACACTTACAGTAGTACAAATATGCCAGCGAGTTTTTCCGCAAATTAATTCACTAAATCTTCGTTGTTACTTGCGGGCCCAATGTCTGCATGTAGCCTACACGGCCGGACAATATGGAAATGTATGCAGTGCAGTCATACATATTTGGGGGTTTGGGCTATTATCACCTTTTCATCATGGGTGCTACTATGGATATCAACTTGTTAAAGCCACGTTATAATAGTCCCTCTCTGGACGTTGTAAAGCATGGCCATTTCATGGCACGCTGGACCGTTGTGTTTTCTTTTCTTCCCAGCAACTCTTTGAACTTGGCTGACTGCTTGTGTGATCTCTGTGGGATGTAGAGACACACATCTTTAAAAAAAACATGTGTTTCCAGTTAGCTATAGTCATTACAGACCCAGAGATGTAACGCTACGGCCAAATTTCTGAAATTAGGCTACATGCCCTAATTCAATTGTATTTTTAATGAAGCCAGGGCTCGTAACGAGAGTATGGGGGGTGGGGGTTGGGGGTTGTGGGAGGGGATTATACAATTATATGAGCTATAAATTAATTGCTGGCAGAATAGTCAATATCTGATGATTGTTAGATGAATACACTTGTTAAAACAATGTCAGAGAGGCGATAAGATAATATATAAACTGTATTGCCTAAATTATTTTATTTTGTGTCTCTTATAGGTTTTATTTATTAGGATGCCATTAGGATTTATTTTAGAAAGTTGCCTAAATGTATGCTAATGGCCAGAGCTGCTTTTCTGTACATCTTGTGATAAGAGAATATAGCCATATGGTCATATGCAAATATTTCAGCGCAAGCGTGTCAGCGTTTGGCCCTGCCACCAAAACATACTCCTCACCCCCACCCCCCACCATCAATTCATTGGGCGAAATCACTTCTTATTGGCTGACGCGCAAAGTATACGGGACACCTACAGGGTCGTAAAAGCAGATAGAGATCCAGAGAGAGGTCAAGTCGAGATATCAGAGCAACACATTTCTTGAGACTATTTACACGGAGTACGCAGTGTTAGGATATCTTCATGTTCGTATTATTTTGTGGACAAATTCAAGCGCCATGGCTATAGTGTGGCTATAATATGGTCGATTAATTGCTGCAGACGTACTCTGTTAATTTCTGGGGAAAAAAACTTTTGCCCGTCGTTGTTCATGTAAAGTAAAGGAAAAAAACAAAAAAAAACGTCTTGGCATATGTGATGTTTTTGGAGAACTGCGCGCGGAACGCAAGCCCCGGTGGCCGAGTCATGCTGGACCCCGAGTGCGGACCGTTCACGGATACCAGCTGCTCAGCTGTTCACGCGAGCTGCGCCTCGACCACCTACAGCGACAGGCTCAACCCGGGATGCCCCAACCACCCGGCGCACCAGAGCTTTGGCGAGGCCCCGCTGGCACAGTCCTATGCGCACCCGAGCCGGGACTTAATACTAAGGAACAGGGGCCTCTGCGGCGACCCCTGGGGCGGGGACCACCAGGCCCAGCAACATTTTCTCAGGGCCATGGCCGGCTCTCTGCACCACCACGCCGGCGGCGACCACCTCCTCATCCCGGGGCTCCACGAACAGCAGCAGCTCAGCGTTTTTGGCCGCGAGCAGATCCACCACCACGTACCGGGATCCAGGGGCGACCCCTACGCGCAGTACGGTGCAGGGGTGCCCTCGCACCGCCCCGCGGTGTACATCCGCTACGTGCGGCCTCCGTGCGTCAAGCAGGAGCTGATGTGCAAGTGGGTCCTCGGTTTTGGCGACGCGCGCCTCTGCGGGAACACCTACGGCGCCATGCACGACCTGGTGGCGCACGTCTCCCTGGACCACCTGGGGGGCCCCGAGCAGGGCGGCGGCGGCGGCCACGTCTGCCGCTGGCAGGACTGCCCGCGCGATGCCAAGCCGTTCAAGGCCAAGTACAAGCTGGTCAACCACGTCCGCGTGCACACGGGCGAGAAGCCGTTCACGTGTCCGTTCCCGGGCTGCTGCAAGGTCTTCGCGCGCTCTGAGAACTTGAAGATCCACAAACGGACACACACGGGTATGAAAATAACTGTTGGATGCATACCCCGGGAATTATGGGTACAGTGTAGCCTACAAGTAAAGAAATGCCGATGTTGTGTAATAATATCCTGACAATAATAATACTCGTTGTGCTTTTCAGGGGAGAAGCCGTTCGTGTGCGACTTCCAGGGCTGCGAGCGCCGCTTCGCCAACAGCAGTGACCGCAAGAAGCACATGCACGTCCACACTTACGACAAGCCGTACGTGTGTAAGACGTGTGACAAGTCCTACACGCACCCCAGTTCGCTGCGAAAACACGCCAAGGTAAAACGTTTGAGCACCCTTTGGCTGAGCCAAAGTCCACATAGTCTCTACACAGTCCTACATAGTCCTGTTTGCTGTTTTAGTTCCCACCACAATTCAACCGCTTATCCGTGGTTGGGTCGCGAAGGCAGCAGATCTAGCGGACTCCAATGGGAGTTGTGTGTGGTGCGTTATGCGCCGATGCGTTTGTATCCCCGTTTGCGGGAATGGGCTGTGTGTTTGTACTATTATTAGGGATATTATCCTACCACACTCATATGTTTTTATATGTATTCTACCGATTTTACGCACGCAGGTTCACGGCTCCTGCCTGTCGGCCTCTGACGGCTCTCCTGCATGTAGCAGCGACTACGAGTCGTCCACGCCGCCGGGCCTAGTGTCCCCCGGGTCGGACGCGCACAGCGATATGTCCCCCGACTGCGTGGTGCTCGGCGGCTCTCGCGTCTCAAACTTCGGCGAATGGTACGTGTGAGGAGCGAGAGACACGGGGACGGTAGACTGCAGTGCCAGTAGTGCCAGCATGGACCACTCCACGAGGAGAACCGCAACGCGCGCCCTCGCCAACGCAGAAGATTTCCATTTCTGGAAGGGACATGCCATGTGAGGAGGAAACCAATCCCCCTCGATCTACACCCGATCACGACGTAGGAGCTGCTAAATAACCTGTCTCCGTGCGTGCGCAACGAAGTCCTCTATCTGACTGACAGTGGCGCACACGTACGCGCTCTAACAAGTGATGTGTTGTTTTAACATCTGTAATGTTCGGAGGTTGCAGGGTTTGCGTAATGATGGCGTTGTTGTGCTAGACACTGGAGATGTTCCCTGCCAAAGTTCACAATTCTCTTTTAAATGTTTAAATAGCTTATTTATAGGCCTATGTTAATTTTGAATATTTTGAATAAATCTAATCTAAAATGTTTGTCGTTTGGTTTTGTAATTTTGTATAGCCTAAATCAGTTTAAATGGGGACATTAGGATAGGGCTGCAAGATGGCTTTCTAATTAAATATTATAGGCCTATATGAATATATTATTACCATTATAATAAAATCATTAAACAATCAAATTAAAATATCTATTTTTCATAAAGGTAACTGATAATGAATAAATGTTTTAACTCTTCCTGCTACCTTAAGAATTTTACTACTCAATCATTTCAAGTTTACTTTTGATGCCTACATTAATCTGCTAAATTACATAATTGTAATGTTTAATCATAACGGGCACTATGTGTGTAGGCTACTGTGTAGCATTCGCACATACTGACCTATAATACATCCATGATACTGACTGTATCCTAAATACTGTCAGTAAGTATTTGCCAGGTTTGAGATCGAGATAGGAGCCTCGTAGCCTCGCGAGACCACCCTGATATCGAGATCTTATCGAGGTCATTTTGGGCTATACGGGCTTGTTTTAGGCGTGCCGACCATGGTGCCGACAGCGAACACGACCAGATGGTTCTTCCAATCACCTGCCAAGTATTATTTGAAAGTACAGCCATTCTCAAACAGTTTCAATGTGCAGCTCCCCAAATGGACGTGTGACCACAATTCGTCTGGCGTGTCAGGTTAAGAGCCTCGCTGCGATTCGATTAAAGAGGACACACCCCTCCAAGTACGTCATTACGTCCTGCGTCGTCCCCGGTAACTTAGCAGACATGGCGGCGCACATCACAACTCCAGCCCTGCAAAGACTTTTGTTTTCTGTAAAGGTGAGGTGACGCGACTGGGTCTTACTTTTTACGCATATTAACCCGACGTAACATAACACATTGATGTAACTCAAACACACGTCATTCATCTCACCATTATACTGCTACATATATGCATGTTAGAATGTGCCAACTTGGCTAACCTTAAAGAGAATTTGAATACAAGGGGCCGTGTTGGATGGATTATTTTGAGTTTCTGGTAACAGAAACGTGTTTCTGTACTAATCCTGCAGATGTGTGAGGTAGATTCGTCGCAGTGCTTCAGACCACAGAGGCAAAATGTGAATGTCTTAATAAGTCAGGGTTTCACCAGCCCACATTTGGCAGAGATGCAACAAAATAAATTGTAGTAAAGGTCGCCCATAGAATTTTAGAAGGTGCAGTAAATGAGTGCAACTTGACATCAAGGTCGTCATTAGCTGCTGTGTACATATTTGACGGCAAATGGGCAACTAGTTTATGAATTACAATAAAGAACTAGAATATAATTTAAAAATAGGATTCTGTGTTGCCCAGTGATTTACAGATGAAAATCTAAACACAATCTGTCAAAGTGCCAAGCATGCATATTATAATACAATATTGTGATCTGTATTGGACGATTGTTTTTAATGTTTTGTATTTTTGGCTTACAGGATATGGAGTCAAACTGCATTGATCTAACGTTTAGGTTATAACAATATCCATAGCTCCAACCTATTGATGTAGTATTTTTGGGTATGATTTACAATATTTGTAGACAGTTTTAAGTGTCAAGGTGTTCACATGGGACTTCTGCACATGGGAGCCTACATTTGCTCATACCTGTTACCATAATGAGATGATTTTTGCAGCATGCATCATTTCAGGCAGGATGTCATACAGTGGCCAGAAGGGCGCAATACTCGACCGTCAACAATGCAAATGAGAAGGTAACACACACTCCTCAGAGAAGCATAAATCACACATAATAGTTCTTTGTTATGCTGCATTTACACAGGTTTAATATGTTCAAACAAAGTCCTGTTAGTTTGCTCTGAAGTCTTTCATCTACAAGACAACCGTCCCTATTGTAACCATATGTCCTAGGACACATGGTTACAATACGGACGGTTGTAACCATGGTTGGAATACTTTCAGCTCATATAAGGATTCATTATAATGATATAAGGCTCTGGCAATGTTTCATTTTCTCAATTTCATTATCCTGTATTCACATTGACCAGTCTCTCAAAAAGGGGAGATTCTCTTGAGAGATGTCAGTTTAAAGTTGTCTGTGTTTTTGTGGTTTAAACCAGGAGAGAGCTAGAGGAGGTTGTCTTGTGAGTACGTGCGAGGACTGATTTGTGTTTCGTCTTCTGCAGACCTTTGAAAAGATCCTGATTGCCAACAGAGGAGAGATTGCCTGCAGGGTAGGTTGGCTAATGTACAGTAGTATGAGATTATAATCAATATTAATATGATAATTTTCACTGTTTCTTCTTTAGAAAGTACTTTCAGGAGAACTCTGAAGTAGATAACTATGACAGCCCTTAAAGTTGAAATAAATAAAATAATGCATTAAACTTTAAGGGCCCTTTTTAAATATGTATATAGGGTACTGGACCAGTGGGAGGTGATTGTGTACAATCCTGCACTATTGGAAAGTGGTTGTTAAACGGGTGCTTATTAGTCAGTGCATCCATCCAGCAGCATAACTGTGTTGTGTTGCCAGGTGATGAAAACCTGTAAGTTGATGGGCATAAGGACTGTTGCCGTGCACAGTGATGTGGACTCCAGTGCCGTGAGTCTCTCTCCCTCCACACCTTGTCATTTATAGTGGTCACCGAGGTCATATTCTAGAAACCATGTTCACATGCCACTTTAGATGGGGGCCAATCAGCTGGCAGTGGGCGGTGTTATCTTGGGGTGGGTGTAACACTAGTGTGTGTGTGTGTGTGTGTCTGTCTGTTTTCCTCCAGGTCCATGTAAAGATGGCCGATGAGGCCGTGTGTGTCGGTCCCGCCCCCACAAACAAGAGTTACCTCAACATGGACGCCATAATGGGGGCTGTTACCAGCACCGGGGCGCAGGCTGTGGGTGTTACACACTACCGTATCTGCTAGTGTTCCCAGGACCCTGTCCATGTGACCTTTCCATGTGACCTGACCAGTACCATGACCATGTGACCTGACCAGTACCATGGTTACAGTTCAGGCTGTGGTTGTAACTCACTACGTTACCTGCTATAATGTTCTCACTACCTCAGTCAGCTCTAGCTATCTTATTTATAGTATATACCAGGGGTGGGCCATCTCGGTCCTAGAGGGCCGCTGCCCTGCATGTTTTAGATGTCTCCCTGCTCCAATACACCTGATTCTAATGAATGGGTCGTTATCAATCTCTGCAGAAGCCTGATAACGACTCATTCATGTGAATCAGGTGTGTTGGAGCAGGGAGACACCTAAAACATGCAGGGCAGCGGCCCTCCAGGACCAGGATTGCCCAGGACTGTATGGCATACTGCAACACACACGTATGAATCTATGTATGCACGCATGTGTGTATATGTATGTATGTATATACAAACACACACACACTGTTTTTGCTGTACTTGAAAGGGGCTTTGTAGTATTGTAGTATTGCTATTATTAACAATTGCTCTACAAGCCAACTTTGTGAGCCACAACGTCAGCAGTTATTCATACTTTGTAATAAGGTCACCCTCTTGCATGCATGCTATGAATACATAGTCTTTTTCTTTGCTTGGTGTGGATTTCTATTTTCGTCTGTGACTACAGGATATTAACAATGCTGACTTCTCTCTACAGGTCCACCCTGGTTATGGCTTTCTCTCTGAAAACAAGGAATTTGCCAGACGGCTGGTGAGTAGAACTCACACGTTGGTTCTGTTATCAGTTTTTCCCCCTCTGTGACAACAAAGCTGTGAATGATATCACACATTTACAATTTGTGATATCTTCGGCATTCTCTGGCAAATGGCTGCGTTGATAAGAGGCCTGTCTCTATCAAAATACTAGTGACAAACTAACTAGATCTAGCTAGGGATTCATAGAACAACAACATTTTGTAGTCGCTGAGAAGCTAAAATAGCGTTTGAACACCCCGGGCTGACATTATGTTCTATAACTCACGTTATGTTTTTATATGTAGTAGTTATTTGTGATGTATAGAAATATCTCCACATCTAACGTAAGTCTTCATTGCTCACCAATGAAGACTTACGTCTCACCAACTGTGTGTGTGTGTGTGGAAATAGAGCTGTCATAACATTAGCAGCTGAATAGGCCCCCCAGCGGGGGAACAAGTGGGGGGGGGGGGGTTTACAGTGGACTGCTCTCCGCATTGCAAGTGCTCCCCGGGGTGCCAGGCCCCCCCTCTGTCTGTGTGTGTGTGTGTGTGTGTCGGGGGTGGAGAGTCTCACTGTAGGGACCCTCTTAGCATAAGAAAGAGCCTGGCGCTGAATAGAGCAATTTGGAGACGGGGGGGTTCATGTAATTGAGCAGTAAAGTACATGAAGATGCCCCTCAGAACTCATGGAAAGCTCTCTGATGAAAGCTGTGTGGAAATCCACCATATTGTTTACTGTACATGTCCTGCACTGGAGCAGCAGCAAGGAAGAATAGAACATTGTGTGTGTGTGTGAGGGGGGGGTTTGATGGATGGGTTGAAACGACGTTGGCCATTTTTGCAATCATAGGGGCCAAGAAGTGAAATAAAAATGTAAATCAAGCTGTGCTGTTTGTTTACTTTGTTGCTAATGGAGGCATTGCTTTTATACTAGATATGTTCTAAGAGATTTTTCCTTTTAAAATGGAACCAGAGAAGAGAATTTGCAGATAGCTGAGGTTTCTGTTAGGCGTCTGTATCGGTGTTGTGATGTATCCTTTTTGAGTAGTAAAATCAAGGAGGAAGTCTTCGGCAGCAGTTAATTCTATTGGAAGAGATTTTGGGTGAACATTCACTGATTTGGTGCTTTTTAAGTAAACAATGATGACGTTTGAAACTTTCCATGTCTTGTAATAACAAGCTTATTTCATGCAGTTTAATTGTGTGTGCATTGCTTAGTTAGTGTGCCTAACAGAGTAACTGTTACAATCAGCCTTGAATGTACATACCTAGGTCATAAGCACAATATAATATGTGCTTTTGTTTATGCAGCATATACATTTATTCTAATCTTCCCCGTTGCACCATAATCCACCAAGAGAGGCTTCCTAACCTGCTTTTTTTTGTGATCCTGCTATAATGCTGATGTTAATATGTTGTAGAATATGCAATGTGAGATAGCTTTAGGCCTTGGGTACAATTGTGGAGAATGCTTGTTTATAACTCTTATCAAAACAAAAACACCTTTCTCTAGGGTGCCATAGGGTACTCCTCAGAAGCTCTGCCCCACACATAGGAAACATATTGCAAAGGCTAGGATATTGTTGTTGTGTTGCTATTTACGGAGCCAGGGCTTTTTTTCAACACTCACAGAGAGAACCTTTAATATAGTGGAAAAATTTGATGACGTGTTTACAATCGCAGACTATAACTCTATTATACACAATTTATTGGATTACAGAAACAATATTTAATGATTGATTATATACCACACATTATCAATCTCAACATAAAAACAAAGTAAACATTGATTTAGAATATGCTGGCACACGTTCACTATCTCTATAGTTTAACAGCTACAGCGCTAAATTAATGGTGAGCTATTCATGGTCAACATGCTCAGATGTCTGCAGTTTATTGTCTTTGTATGGGAACCTTTGTTGGGAACCACTGGCCAATTCACTTTAATAGTGCTATATTGCAGCTGATTGGGGTTGGGGGTGCGAATCTACATAGCAATAATGGCAACCATAGACATTCAGGAGGCCTGAGAGAGGCCTAAGGCAACGCCAGATTGCACCAGGCAGGAAGTCATAATGCCAGCACACAATAAGCCCTCTAAACCTGCAAATAGACTTATACAAAAACAGTAGCCGGCATATTGATTGGAGATGCTTCTGGAATCACACGTTTTGCGTAATCATTTGTGTGATTTGATAAAATATGAGTAAACCTTTTCCATACGAGTTACAAATGCATAGTTCGAAGAATGAATCATTATTATCCGTTTACTTCTAATTGTCATACAATCCTTTAGTTTTCATTTTACTTAATAAAATGTGTCTTTTATTTTACCAGGTTAGTCTCATTGGGAATACAAATCTCTCAAAGAGACCTGGCCAAAATAATCATCATAAAAAGTTACAGACTTAAAGGCAGGGTTAGCCATTGTCGAACGCTTGCTAACTTCAAATTCAAATCAAAACAAACTCCCTCAGAAGCTTCGCCGCACTGGATTCATTTTTTCAGCATGCACGGAGAACTGTAAACTTGCGGAATAACAGAAGATATTTGGTGTATTAGCTTACAGTAGCTGACCTAGCTACCTTTCGAAAATCGCAACATAACACTACATAAAAATGTGAAGTAGTTATATTTTGCCTAATCAGATGGGGTTGGGGTGTTGTTGCTAGGCAGAGGCGGGAGTGACCTTCATTGGCCCAGACACCCACGCCATTCAAGCGATGGGAGACAAGATTGAGAGCAAGCTGATCGCAAAGGCAGCCGGGGTCAACACCATACCAGGCTTTGACGGAGTTGTGAAGGTCTCTCAGTGCTTCACTTTACCATGTCCCTGTTTTACACAGCTCCTGACATCGTTGCATTATAACAGGCTTACGTTATGTTATTATTAACTTTTTTTTTAGACTGCCGAGGACGCTGTGAAGATCTCAAAAGAAATTGGTAAGTCGCACTTGTCTTGCAACTGTCTGCAAGACAAGTTTGCAAGATCAAATCCAAACGGTATCTCTCTACGGTGCCACCTCACACATTGTTCTGCATTGCAGTGCATCACAATGCATTGTGAAGCAAAGCTTCAACTTTCTGTTCTGATTCATGAAGCCAGGGCTGTGTAGAAGTATATGTAAAGACAAAGGCAAGCTAGCAAAATGCAAGAAGATATTTGTTGAATTTGACCAAAAGTGTATTAGCTTACATTTAGCTTGCATTAGCGGACTACACCTTTTAATGTAGGCATGTGATGTGGAAGGTTTAACAGAAGCTCTTTTATTTATAAATGGAACCAGCCTAGCCACATACCCTATTGTACAGCCTTAGTCTGTCATTAAGAGCTAACTAGCGTTAGCATCGGTGTTAACGCGTCCGCCTGCGCTTGTCCGTTGCTAGGTTACCCGGTGATGATCAAGGCATCTGCGGGAGGAGGAGGAAAAGGAATGAGGATTGCCTGGAATGATGAAGAGGCGAGGTAGACTCTTTAGTTTCCCTCCGATGTATTGCAATGCCTACTTCATCATTTGCATCGTGTCTACCTGCCTTGTTATTTAAGCTGTGTGTGTGTGCGTTTGATTCCAGGGATGGATTTCGCTTCTCTTCCCAGGAGGCAGCCTCTAGCTTTGGAGATGACCGGCTGCTGATTGAGAAGTTCATAGACAACCCGAGACACATAGAAATACAGGTGCGCACGCACGCACACATAGAAATACAGGGGTGTACACACCCCGGACACACAGAAATACAGGGGTGTACACACCCCGGACACATAGAAATACACGCGCACATTGTTTGATGAAAAGAATGCCACAGTTTAGGAAGTACGTGTTTGTGTGTGCTTATTTATAGGTGCTGGCCGATAAGCACGGCAACGCTCTGTGGCTGAATGAGAGGGAGTGTTCTGTCCAGAGGAGGAACCAGAAGGTGGTGGAGGAAGCGCCCAGGTTAGTGGAGTCTTCCGTAGACGTCTAACACGGAGCTGGGCGTCCCACTGTTGCTAGGGCTCTCCCGTAGACGTCTAACACGGAGCTGGGCGTCCCACTGTTGCTAGGGCTCTCCCGTAGACGTCTAACACGGAGTTGGGCGTCCCACTGTTACTAGGGCTCTCCCGTAGACGTCTAACACGGAGCTGGGCGTCCCACTGTTGCTAGGGCTCTCCCGTAGACGTCCAACACGGAGTTGGGCGTCCCACTGTTGCTAGGGCTCTCCCGTAGACGTCTAACACGGAGCTATGAATGTGGAGGTGCCGTCCTTTTTCCATCCTCTCAGCCTGTGCTGAACATGGTGAACTCTCTGTGTGTGTGTGTGTGTGTGTGTGTGTGTGTGTGTGTGTGTGTGTGTGTGTGTGTGTGTGTGTGTGTGTGT